>JADLZL010002777.1:0-66222 GCA_015844335.1 Chrysopogon serrulatus
AATTGACCAAATAGTAGACTCTGACGGGAGCAGCTCTATTATCTTTTTTAGATTGCTACTCAGGATATCATCAAATTGCACTAAAAGAAGAAGATCAAAGTAAGACTTCTTTCATCACCCCATTCAGAGCATATTGTTACAAGACAATGTCCTTCGGACTAAAAAATACGGGAGCAACTTATCAAAGGACAATCCAGACTTATTTAGGAGACCAAATCAGAAAGAACGCGGAAGCATATTTTGATGACGCCATCATCAAGACAAAGAACCCGGATTCATTAATAGAAGATCTACAACAAACCTTCGACAATCTAAAAAGATGGAAGTGGAAACTAAACCCAAACAAGTGCGTTTTTGACGAATCATCTGGACAACTACTCGGATTTCTAGTCAGTCAAAGAGGAATCGAAGCAAGCACAAAACAAATCAAGGCAATAACCGACATAGGCCCTCCAGCAGGTATAAAGGATCTACAAAAACTAACAGTCGCATGGCCGCTCTTAACAGATTTTTATTTTAAGACTCGGAGAAAAAGGCTTACCTTTCTTTAAACTACTAAAGAAGACGGACAAATTCACCTGGAATGAGGAAGCACAAGAAGCCTTCGACAAACTAAAAGCATACATCAGCACATCCCCAGTATTAGTGCCACCAAAGAAAGGAGAAGATCTCATGCTTTACATCACCGCGACTACTTCAGTAGTAAGCACTGCCATTGTAGTCGAAAGAGAAGAACAAGGACACGTCTACAAAGTCCAAAGGCCAGTTTACTACATCAGCGAAGTACTCACAGTATCAAAAGTCAAATATCCTCATGTACAAAAGCTACTCTACGCAATCCTAATACCGTCAAGGAAGCTCAGACACTACTTTGAAGCACATAAAATCATCGTCGTAACAGATTTCCCGCTCGGCGATATCTTAAGAAATCGGGATTCAACAGGAAGAATCTCAAAATGGCAGTTGAACTCGGAGCACTCAAAATAGAATTCACTCCAAGAAAGGCAATCAAATCTCAAGCACTAACCGACTTCATTGCGGAATGGACTGAGATATAGCAACCCACTCCAGACGCCATCCTAGACCATTGAAAAATATACTTTGATGGATCCTTAAAACTAAGAGGAGCAGGAGCTGGAGTACTACTTATCGCACCAGACGGAAAGCAACTCAAATACGTTCTACAAATTCTATGGCAAGCCGCTAACAACGAAGCAGAGTATGAAGCTCTCATTCATGGACTACAAGTTGCAACATCGCTAGGAATCAAAAGACTATTCGTCTATGGAGAGTCAGCGGTTTGTCAACCAAGTAAATAACGACTGGGATTGTACCAAAGAGAATATGGATACTTATCGTGCAAAAATACGGAAACTCGAGAAAAATTTCCAAGGCTTAGAAATTCATCATATACTACGAGACTCAAATGTCGCAGCAGATGTATTAGCCAAACTTGGCTCGAGATAGAGCAAAAGTGCCACCGGGGTCTTTGTCAAGGAGCTAACCAAACCCTCAATCAAAAAAATCCAAGCGAAGCAACACCTGAAAATAAGTCGAACAAGAGCAAGTCTTAACAATCAACCCGGACAACACAACTTGGATGCAAATATTCATAGACTACATCAAAAAAAAGAAGTCGCCCGATAACAAAGCGTAAGCAACTCGGGTTAGCGTAAGAAGTAAAAATTACGCCGTGATAGGGAATAATCTCTACAAAAGAGCAACATCATTAGGAGTACTATTAAAATATGTTCCAACATCAGAAGGAAAGGAAATATTATTGAAATGCACTCGGGATTTGCGAAAATCACGCATCTTCAAGAACACTAGTAGAAAAAATATTCCGATCAGGATTCTATTGGCCAACAAAGACTAAAAGACACTGAAGAATTTATCAAACATTGCAAGTCAAATGTTCGCAAGACAAGCTCACGTTCCAGCCCATAATTTGATATGCATTCCACCTGCATGGCCGTTTTCATGCTGGAGACTTGATCAAGTCGGACCACTCAAGAAATCTAAAGGGGGATTTGAATACATCTTCGTGGCCATTGATAAATTTACCAAATAGATAGAATATAAACCTTTGGTAAAATACAGTTCGGCCAAAGCACAAGAATTCATCCAAGAAATGATGGACAGATTTGGGATGCCAAACAGGATAATCACAGATCTAGGATCACCTTTCACAGCCAACAAATTCAAAAGCTGGGCACAAGACTGTGGTTTCAACATAGACTACGCATCAGTCGCTCATCCACAAGCAAATGGATAAGTCGAGAGGGCCAACGGCCTCATACTAGCCGGTTTAAAACCAAGATTATATGAAGATCTTAAAGATTATGGATCAAAATGGATAGACGAGCTACCAAAAGTAGTCTGGGGCCTAAGAACTCAAATAAGCAGAGTAAATTAGGCTACTTACCGTTCTTTCGGTCTCTGTGTCGAAGTCGTACTTCCAGCCAGATTTAACCGGGACGTCTCAAAAAATTGAGCAATATAACGAAGGAGAAGCGTAAGAAACAAGAAGACTAGAAATTAACATGCGGAAGAAGTCGAATCAATGCAACATTACAATCAGCAAGATATATGCAAGGATTAAGAAGATATTATGACAAAAGCATACAGCCGAGAAGCCTACAAGCCGGAGACCTGGTCCTTTGAAGAATCCGTAAAACCGCAGACGGAAGGCATAAACTACTCAGTCCCTGGGAAAGACCTTTTATAGTAGCAAAAGTAACAGGACCCAGATCCTACGAGCTAATGATAGAAGACGGAACACCAATAAAGAACTCATGGCACATCTCCCAATTACGGTGATTCTTTGCATAAATACAAGGACATTGTACCCAGAATTATCAATAAAATTCTATTCATCGAAGAGAAATTTATAAAAATCCTAGCTTCTTTTCAGAACTAGATAAGAGCAAAAAAAGATCGACCTATCCCGACTTCTAGATTACAGAACTCGGATGAGGGCCTACGGTCCGAAATATTCTAGCTTCTTTACAGAACTAGATGAGAGCAAAAGAAAGCTCGACCTATCCCGGCTTCTAGATTACAGAACTCAGATGAGGGCCTACGGTCCAGAATATTCTAGCTTGTTTTCAGAACTAGATGAGAGCAAAAGAAAGCTCGACCTATCCCGACTTCTAGATTACAGAACTCGGATGAGGGCCTACGGTCTGAAATACCCTAGCTTCTTTTCAGAACTAGATGAGAGCAAAGAAAGCTCGACCTATCCCGACTTCTAGTCTACAGAACTCGGATGAGGGCCTACGGTCCGAAAATCCTAACGCCTTTTCAGGCTTAGATGAGAGTAAAGAATGCTCGACCTATCCCGACTTCTAGATCATAGAACTCGGATAAAGGCCCACGGTCCGAAATATTCTAGCGTCTCCTCAGACCTAGATGAGAGCAAGAAACAAAGCTCGATCCACCCAAAGTTCTAAAAAATAGAACTCGGATGAGAATCCTCAGTACGGAACAATACCCAGATAAAAGCAAGAATAATACTTCCAATTCACAATAGTGAAACAAATCAAGAAGACAAAGCAAAAAAATTTATATAAAGGCCTCAGATAGGCGCCAAGCATCCTTACAAATAAAAAGTTTACTGTTGGTCACCACTACTACCAACAGGAACAGAGTCTATCTCCACAAGCTCTACAAATTGCCTAGCTAAAGTCAAGACGGCGGCCTCAGATTGTAAAAGAGCCTGCTCAGCTTCAGGAGTATCCGCGCCATCCAAGATCCTACCAAGAGGCAAATCCGGCTCAATCAACCGGATGCGCCCCAAAACACCTTGGACACCGACTAAGATAGCATCCTTCGCAAAGACAACAACTCGGCTAGTCAGCCGAGGAAGAAACTGAACCCAAGTCAGGCCAACATCCTCAGGCTTCCTCAGCATGTCAGCCAGCTTTCGGACAGAATCCCAAAGAGCCGACCACTTCTCTGAAATCTTCAGACGAGCTGTCAAGTCTTCCACTGATGCTTTGGCCTGCAAAAGATCTCGATCAGCACCACGCCAAATCAACTGAGCTCTGGCAAGAATTTCTTCAGAATCTTCCTTTACCTTCTCCGAGTCATTGCGGAAAGTCTTCACTTCAAACTTCAAAGCATCTGTCTCCTCGTAGTACTTCTTCTTCAAAGCTTTAGAAACAAGCAAAAAGAAGTCAGCAAAGAAATAACATCAACAAAGGGCAAGCACAAAAATAGCACAAATAGAACCTTAGAAATCATTATTAAGAATCCTCAGCTTTCGTGAAGTGTTCTTCTCAGACTCAACAGCAGCCGACTTCTGCTGCTCAGCCTCAGCAACTTGGGCTCTCAAAACAGCCTTGGACGACTGGCGCCCCCGGCGCTCTGCATCAAGCTCCGACTTTAAAGAAGCCAGCTCTTCCAACAACTTCTTTTGTGACTCAGTTGAGCCAAAGAAGAGGTCAGAATTACTGAAATAATCCTGCAACAAAAGAAGTCAGAAAAAGGAAAAATTCTAAAACAACAGATAAATTTCAAACAACAAAACTCACCTGGAATCGCTGAGCAAAAGACTGAACTGAAGCCTGAACAGAGTTCCATTCAGACTCAAGTTCTCGCAAGCGAGAACTCGGATCAAACTCCGCCTCAAGTTCCTGCACCAACTTCATATCACAAATTATATCCTAGGGAGCAAGAGGAGGAGATGAAGGGAAAGGACATCCAACCCGAGAACGAGAAGAAGTCAGGGGTTGAGTAACAGGCAATTGCTCTTCCCCCGAAGCAGCGGCCACCACAACTTCAGCGACTGGCAGCGAAGAAGTCACAGCCGCTGAAGGAGCAGCCACCACCAAGGCCGACTCCACGGCCGGATGAGGATCAGGCACAAAAGATGCCTGAACCGCAACATCCAAACTCACGGTCTTCTCCGAATCAGAAGCCGGAGTTAAGGACACCACAGCAGAAGACCTGTAAAGATAAGAAACTAAAGCAAAAGACACAAAGGAGAGAAAAAGAACTCAGAGAAACAAACACATACCGAGGAGCACGACGGAGAGCAAGAAGAGGCCGAGAAGGTGGAGGCGGCATGACCACATTCAAGCCCGCCAACAACTCGGCAGAAGAAGGAGTGGGACCTGGCAAAGCCACCAAGTCCGGGGAAGAAGTTCCCCGGGGGCTGCAGAAAACCAAACCAAAAGTCAAGTAACAGAAGAAAAATCTACGCCAAAATCATAAGAAGTCAGAAAAACAACACTCACCGACGAAGAAGGGGGGAATCATCAACATCTTCAGTCTCATCCTCATACAAGAGGACGGCATCACCATCTACCAAAAAAGAAGAATCAAGACCAAATGCCAAATAAAAGAAATAAGGCAAAACCAAGCAACTTCTCATCTATCAGAATGTTACCTGAAGGCTGAGGAGAAGAAGAAGTACGAGCCCGCTTCGGCTGCACAGAAGAAGAATCACCAGCCGCAGACCTCTTCCCAGCAGAGCGAGTAGCTCGAGGAAGGACCACCGGCTGGTAAGGAGCATATTGCAGGATGGGTTCTTTTTCAGAAACCCCCAGCAAAACAACTCGGCCCTCCACCACTGCATGGCTAGCGGTCGGAGGAGCCGAAAGAGGAGCAATCTCTCCATCAACGAAGAGAGACGCATCTACATTAAAATCCCTGCCAAAAGGCTACAAAAATACAGAAACAAGTCAGAAACAATTCAAAAGCAATCGAAAGCATAAAAGGAAAAAAGGCAATCAACTTACAGCAGGAGGTGACTTGGCTGCAGAATATTCAAAACCAATCATCGGGACTACCACGGCACCCTCCAAAATCTTCTTGAGGCGCAAAAGCACCTCGTCATCGGACAACTCGGTAGTGGCTACCATCCGAGATGGATCCTCAGCACCTGAGTACTCAAAGCCAAAATGCTCCCTAGCTTTCAAAGGCTGTACTCGGCGATGAAGATAACTAGCCACTATAGTAAAGCCCGACAAACCGTTCTGCTTCAGATATCTAATCCTATCGAAGAGCGGCTGAAGCAGCAACAAGTCAGTAGCGCTAAGCTGCTCCTTTTCCCACCGATCATTAGGAACAGGCGGGACTCCCGGAGTAGGTTTCAAGGGCCGGGGCGCCAACACCACCATCTAGATTCCCAGCATAAAACCACTCGGAGCGCCAATCCTTCACGGACTCAACAAGATCATACTCAAAGAAGTGGCTCGACTTACGCCCCTGCCGAAATTGGATTCCACATCCACCAAGGGTATAGAGGGAATCTGAGCGGGGCTGCGGTTTAAGACAAAAGAGAAAATGAAATAGATTTAAAGAGGGAGGAATACCAAGAAAAGTCTCGCAGAAGTGAACAAAGACGGAAAGGTGGAGGATCTCATTGGGAGTGAGATCATGAAGAGAGACACAGAAAAAACGAAGAAAGTTGTGAAGAAAAGCGCAAGCCGGGAGACAAAGACTGGCGCGGATAAAGGAAACAAAGAGTACAATCTCCCCAGGACGGGGAACAGGAACACGATGCTCACCAGGCGCGGACCAACCAGCCAATTCCTTGGACTGGATCATCCCCCACTCCTCCAACTCAGCAAGATGCCTCTCCTGAGTAGTCGGAGCAGGAAAAGACTTCGCCGTCGCCTTTATCGCAGCAAACTCAGGATTCAGCTGCTCGTCGACCTCCTCCTCGAGAACAGGTCTGTCAGCAGCTGGCTTTTTGCTTGTAGTCTTCTTCTTCTCCATACAACGGCCAAGACTACAATGTCTAAAGCAGAAGCAAGAGGCAAGGACAAGCAACCAGATTGGAGATTTTCTCTCTAGGGTTTCAAGATGCAGAGGCGGAGCGAAGGAGAAGAACAGTTACCCGAAAACCCCCAAATTTATAAGGTGGTAAAAGGGCCTAGCTTAGGGCCCATTCAACAAAGCAACGGTAAAAGGCCAACGGATACATAGCGTAATAACGGAAAGGCCCAGTAAAATCCGGGATAACGGTCTCTATCCCATCACTAGCCAACGGTAACTTTCTGAACCGTTACAAAGGTAACAAAAGACCCAGCACCACTAAAGCCTATGGTACCAAAAACAAATTGGCTCGAAGACAGACAACTAGTCTTATCAAATAAACAAGTCGGGTCGAAGACAGACAACCAAGTCTTATCAAGTAACAAGTCAGCACGAAGGCAGACAACCAACAGATACAGTTTCAAACAACTCAGAATCAGATAATAATTTATGCTCTCATCAAGATACAAAGATACAAGCCTTACAAGACCCATCAAATTCAGAAGAAAACTAAAGCAACAGCTACAAGGAATCCAGTAGAATTCTGCCATAGAAAACAACTACGCAGAACCCCCAGACCACCAAGGTGATAGCCGTTGCCGACCAGCACTACCATTGTGATAGTCGTGGCCGAAAGCGCATCCAAAGCAACCTAGAGACACCAACACAGTGCATCCAAGATCGCCAAAAGTAGCACTGACTTCTTAAGCATCACATCGGGCCTCTCCAGCCACAAGTTGAATCGGACCCCATGTGAACAAGAGGGCTCCACCTCTGCGTTGGGCGGTCGCTGATTTGCACCGGACAGCTAGAGGACAGTGCGGCTCGGCAACCCTCCCACGCAGAGCATATGTCTGGAGTGGAAAAGAAGAACTGAGACTGTAAAATGGCCAAGCACAAGGCACATCTCAAGACTTCTTCTACCTAACAGAACGAGCCTCCAATCATAATGCTACTCCAGGATTAGTCTGCCTCTAATCCCTATCTCAAGAATTCTTCTACCCACTAAAAAGTCCATACTGGAAGAAAAGAAAAGAAGCCCGGGGGCTGATCCATCTCACAAACAATCATCCTCACAAGAACAGAAGGCAGCAAACTTCAAGAGCCTGAAAGACCACCAAGAGAGAAGACCTATTTATAGGACAAGATCGGCGTATATGGACCAAGTCCACCAAGACAGAAAGACACTGACAAGACTTAAAAGAGGACAGTAAATAGTAAAGCAAAGGAGCATATCCGGAGAATATCCCCTCACAGTAAAAGCATACAGCCTTCACTGCACCAGCTGCCAACGCCCAGCCATAAAGAGAAAGACATAAAGCCGCAGTAAAAGAACAAACTACCAAAAAGAGAGTCACGGGCCTTTTGTCCAATCCCTACACAGAAGAACTCGAAAAAGACTCGGGGGCTACTCATCATTCTACTCAAGATCCTCCAGCTCTTTGTCCCAAAAAGCAAGAGGCTCGGGGGCTACACTCATTGAGTGCACCTATAGGCGCACAATAATCAAAAGCCATCATCCGACTACTTTCAAGAAAAAGAACTCAGACAAAGGCTCGGGGCTGTAGGGTATACACCCTCAACTTTTTTCAAACCTTTCCAAGACCCTCCAGCTACTTATAAATAAATAGCAAGAGGCTCGGGGGGCTACACTCAATGAGTGCACCTACGGTGCACAACTGAAAAAAAAGGAGGAAAGACTTCAAAAAGACCACTTCAAAGCATCACTCAAGAAACAAGTCGTCTCCCGAGTTCTACTTCAAAATGCTCGGGGGCTTGTCGATCTGGGACCAAGATGGTTCCCCTACCAACATGACTACCGTTTTAGACGGACCCACAGGACAAAGACAAGAGGACCAATTCCAAGTAGAAGACGTCCTGTCCTAGTTAGACGAATAGAAAGTAACTTCTGTAATAGGAACAGAACTCTCTCTACTAAGTCCGACTAGGATTAGAACCAAAGCTCTGGTTCCTTTCTCTCATAAAAAGGAGCCAGAGCGCCCTCTCTGTAACAAGCGACAAACAACACACAATCATACATCAATCCAACGCAAAAGGCCAAGACCGACCGGAGTAGAGCTTTTTTACTCGACAAATGAGGGCTCGAACCAGGATAAACCGAGTGTCTCTTGCGTGAACCGCCGAAGTTCTAGTATTCGCCGAGATCTGAATAACTGCTACGGGAACCCCGTGGCAGGCTATCAGTGGTTAAACACCGACACTGACCGGAGGACTCAAGATAAGCCTTCTCGATCGATCGCTTCAGCTTTTTAAAAGGATACATGTGTGTATAAAGCTGGAATATATATACTCCATAAAGTGAACATATACTGAATTGGGTGATCAGCCATTCTCCGGAAAGTTGGCATGTTTTGTGTTGTGCTTGTGCATTTCATCAAGTTGAGTGTTAGTGCGTTGCTAAAAACATAATATACACAAAATCTCATAACATATAGTATTTTCATATTTTTTGTTACATTTTTTTAGTCATAGTATTTTTGTATTTATTTGTTATATAATTTTCTTGTTGTAATCATATTTTTCTTTTTTTGTGTATTTTGTTTCCTTTTCACAGTGAGTCAATGTCATAGTCAAAACCACTATGAAGGAATAAATTATCTTTTTGAAGTATCCCTGAATATTAACCATACGTTATATGCATCTTAGGTTCATTAACTTAGGTCTAGCTCCAATAGTTGATTCTTTTGTGTCCTTAAACTTTTCAATCATTTGTCATAGGTCTATGTTGGTCCATTTGTCCATCAGCGATGATAAAGCACGCTGACTCTACTCATATCTCTCTCCGTCTTTAATTTCTTCCTTGTTCCCTAATTTTCATCACATTCATCGAGTGGGTTGTGGGCGAGGACAATCTTTTGTAACTTTGTTTAGAGAGTGGTTGAAATTACATTTGGTTTACAACATCTAGAGACAGTTGTTTTCTTTTTTACCATGGTTACAACAAGTAAACTTTAGTTTCAGCTCTCAAATTTGTGGAGAGGAAGTGTAATCATTTAGTCTATTTAGTTGAGTCGGAATAACATGATTTACCTAAAAAATACTATAATTTTTGTTGCGGTCATCTTCAGGAGTACGTGCCAGACATGCTTTTGGTCCATCCTTGGGAAGGAGAACGACAGACCAAAAGTGAATTGGGCCTGGCATATACTGAAGACTTGAGCAATAGAGATTTACACCAAGAATAGATTTGTCTTTGACCGAGCAACGAAAATTTTCGCCGAAGAGTTCTTAACAGAACACGTGCTCAAAAGTATATGTAAATGTCAAATTAAATTTAAAAGCATTCAAAATAACATCATGCTAAAAAACCAATGGACTCATCGCCAATAGAAATTACCAATGTCGCATCAAACAATCTTGGACGCCACGCATGCGGCTCACTGGCTCGACTCTAGGCTAACACACAACTTGTCGATGGCGATGCTATGGGCGAAGCTGCTTGGCGCGGTCTAGGTATTCATTACCTTTAGCACTAATGAAAGAACTTGTTTTGTATGCTTTTTAAAATTTATTTGTAAATATATACTCCTACGGTTTTTGTTTGGCTGCACCTAAATATACCACAATCTGTACGGTTTGAATGGAATTGTGGTGTATTTTAGTTCAAATTCCACTTCAATTCTTTACAAACCGTATGGATTGAAGTGTATTTATATGTAGCCAAACAGGACCCACTAGTAGTTGTGGGACAACGAAAATTAGATGGTGCCTTTCCCGTAGAATGACAACGCATTGTTTTTGTATTATTCCGCGGATTCAATTTCCTTAACAATTGTAGTAAAAAAAAGGGTTTTAAAACTTGCCATCTCAAAAATAAATGATCGTCGACAGTGGATGAACGACATATATGCCGCTCGTGGTCGCAAGAATTATGAGTTTATGACGATCCTTTTGGCACTGTCGATTTGTTTGTGTTTGTTTGCCCGTGTGTACGTAGCCTGGTTGGTACTGGTGCCCGTGTGTCTCGTGGAGGGAAGGCTTCATTGCTTTTGACAAAATGCCGTGCCACATATGAAAATAGGCACATGCAGGACTGTGGGTCAATCTGGTCCCTGGCAGTAGGACGATAAGATCGAGCCTTCTCGTTCTGTATCTCCCTCGATTCAACTTTATTTCCTAACAAGTGCTGTAGTTGGATCCCAATGTATATATAAATATATAAGTAATGCCATCGAAGAAAAGGTTCGAGAAAGGGCTGGCCAGCTGGCACATGTCGTGTTACACGAGTTAGAATAGGAGTGAACGTGTCGCTTGTCTCAAACGGCCCGGCCCAGCCCGGTCCGGCCACCAACTGTGGTAAATATAGCGGGAGTAGAGCATCTCCAACAACTTTGTAAATCCACTTGCTATCCTTATAAATTTGGCAAAAGCACAAAATTTCCTCTCCAACAATTCCCTAAACCAACTTGCTATCTTTACAAAGTTGCTATCGCTGGGAGCCGCACGCGGAAGAATACGCTGGCTGGGTGGGTTTTGCTATCGCGAAAAATCCCTTCGCCGGCTGGCCTTGAGCACGCGCCTCCAGCCCCCGCGAAGCGAAAGCTTTGGCCCGGGCGCCTTCTTCCTCTCCCCGACGCATCATCTTCCCCTCGCTGCTCCTCTCCTCTTCCCCTCGCTGCTGATCTGAAGAACGAACCGGCTAGGGCGCGAGGAAAGGTGAAGCCGTGGTCGTCAGGAAGGTCACGCCGCCGTCTTCCAGAGTTCTCGGACGCCCAGGTCGCAACGCCCAGGTCTCCTCCAGCAGGTACCGATGCTTTATCCAAATATACTAGCATGAACTGATCCAAGGCCACATACGTACTGCAGATGGAAACTGATGGCCGGGCTGCTGGTACTGACCTTGCTTTTGGAGGAGCAGAACACGTTTTGGCCGGCCGGTGACCTTGTTTTCAGATGGGATGCTGGAGACGATGGATGGCGGGCGCCTTCACTTCAGGAAGTCTGGGCGGATCAGGTGGCTGCTCCGCCCCGCTGAGGACCACCGTCGCGCAAAGCGTCGTCGTTCGCGACAGACGTGTTGTTGACGACGCCCCGGGCGGAGCGCACAGCGTTGAGGCGAAGCGGAGGCGGAGCAGAAAACGCCCAGAGCGCCGAGGAGCCCGTCGCGGCGTCATCGCCGTTCGCGGATCAGAAAAGGCGGACGGTCGCGAGAGGAGGAGAAACGCCGTCGATTGAGTGGAATTTTTCTCGGTGGGGCCTCTTTTTTCAAGTTTACCAAGTTGGAATAGCAAATTGTTGGAGAGATGACTTTTTTCAACTTGCCAAATAAAATAGCAACTTGTCAAACCACAAGATTTAGCAAGTAAATTTTACAAAGTTGTTGGAGATGCTCTAAGTTCTTTTTATGAAAAAAACATCAACAAAATGACATGTCACATGCATTTTCCACACACGGTGCATGCATGCAAACAGCATCGTACATACATACGTTGCTTGGATCGTATGTACGGAATCTTAACACAAATAGTAATTGAATGCGCCATGTAGCCTGCTGTAGCCATGTGTCGAGTGTTGTCTTTACTCCATACGCTCATTATTCTCTCGTCAGGTGTCAACCATTTGGGCCCGATTATATTTGACAACCTAGTTTTAGCTTAGTAATAAATAAGTATAACATGCATACTCATCATGCAGATCTTGACGGGTCGAGACAACACAAATACAAATGCAAACTTGACCTTCACACGATGACACGAGACGACGAACCAAAAAGGACGATCACCGATAACGACGGATGATGAAGCCAATCGGCACATTATTATTCTGTCTACACATATATTTGTAGCGGCTAGCTAGCGCGCGTCTGCATCCAAACGGATCGGAGGAGGCATCATGCACGACCTACTTTCCGGACGACGACGACACCGCTCCAACCCGACACTACAGGAATCAGGCGCTTTGCCCGGCAAAGGCCAAAAACCACCCGGCAAAGCCTTTGCCGGGTGCAGCACCCGGCAAAGAGCCTCCGGCAAAAAACGACCCGGCAAAGGAGTCTTTGCCGGGTGCTTTTTGTCGGGCACCCGCTCCCTTCAAAGAAAAGTCACCGTGAACGGCGCTGTCCCGTCAACCCGATTCTTTGCCGGGCGCCATGTCGAGGCGCCCGGCAAAGATTTTAAATTTTATTTCCACAGATTTTCTTTTGCCCCCGGCCGCCCCTCGCCGAGCACCCGGCAAAGAATTTACTTTTTTTTCCCGGAATTTCTTTGCCAGGCGCTAGCTCTCGGCAAAGTTTTTTCCAATTTTTTTTTAAAAATTTCTTTTGGGTGCCCTTGCCATGGCACCCGGCAAAAATTTATTTTTTTTTTTTTTTTCTTTGCCGGGTGCCCTTGCCATGGCACCCGGCAAAGCCGGGCAGTCTGGACATGAGAATTCTCAGCTTTGCCGGGTGCCGGGGCCGGGCACCCGGCAAAGGCTCTAAAATTATTTTTTAATTTTTTCTTTTTAATTTCTATGATCACAAACACAACATATAAAAGATATATATCACATTTCTGACATCACAAACACAATATAGCACATATATATCGCATCCATCTCATCACAAACTCAAATCCGCATGTATCACATCACGAGCACACAATATCTCACATACACGACGACACAAACTAATAGGTCCAATATCCTTCTTCACAAGTCGATAGTCGTTCACAGTCCATCACATGTCCATTAAGTGGTGAAAAAGATAAACAAACTAGAGCTGGGGGAAAACCGAGTGCTTGGTGAAGGTAAAAAGCGCCGTCGCTGTCTGCCGAGATGGGTTATTCGAACCCGCCGACAGAGGCTGCATAAAGGACAAGAGATTGCATGTGTTAGAGCAGTCATCTAATGAAATCACGAATCGAAGCAATTTGGTTTCAAACTCACCGGGCTAGCGAAAACTTGCGGCGGTGGAGTGAACTGCGGCGCTTCTACACCGGTGACGTGGCCAATGTTGTGCAGGTACGCCGTAATCTCCGCCAACTGCTTGGCTTTGCCTTTCCCTTTCGGCCCGCCTCGGCCTTTGTCATTCCCGCTCGGCCTGCTCGGTCCTTGCCGCCAGGTCTCGCAGCTCCTGAGCCAACCTCTCGTTCTCGGCCTGCAACATTTCAACCCATATGTTTTAGTGATTCAAAGGCAAATAAGTTATGCATGGATAATGGTACGAAGAGTTAAACGGGACAAACCTGGAGTGCATCGACCCGCTGCTGTGAAGGGGACGGCCGTTGGCGTATGGCCGGGCCTCCGGTCGGGGTCTGTGCCCGGATCTGGGAGAGGCTGGGAACAGAGCCGGTGTCGAGGGTGCCATCGCCAAGCCAGTACCGCCCATGCTTCTTGCCTTGTCCGATCCTCATGACAATCGACCCATCTATGTCGTCGGTGCTCGGATCCCAGTCTGGCCCCTGGACCGACCTTGCCTCCGAGGCGTAGGAGCTGATGCGGGTGTAGGCACTCGGATTGCTGTACGACTCGGGCGGGTCGTCGGGGCTGAAGGTGGCACTAGAAGTCGCCTTTCCCTTGAGGGCAAGTCCATACGCCATGAACGTGGACACAGACTCGCCACTATGCAACGCTGTCGAGGGTCAAAACCACGGCCCTCTAAGGACCGGGATAAAACGGCCTTCAAAAGCAAAAACACCGTCGAAGGCCCGAAGCCTCAGCGGCCCAAAACCTATGACACAAAGCTTAAAGTGCTTCCGGCCCAAACCGCGGGGCGGCTAACCAAAGCCCGTGGGGCAAAGGTCACCGCCCGTGGGATCGACCCTCGGACGAGCTACGATTCGCCCGACCCCCACCCGTCGCGGGGGGAGGTCGGCGTCGACCCGTCAATTGCGCCAGCGCTAGGACCCCGTGCAGATTCCTCCGAAGCCGCAAAGCAGCGGCGTACTGGTTCGTAGGCCGTCACGAGGGGATACGCCGTATGCCTCTCGACGAAGAGACGGGGCCGCCAAGGAACGAGGGACATTTCGTTGTTCCCACGCCTTTCGCTCGACAGGTGCGGGGCTGAGCCCCTGTACCGTCCAGGTACGGCGGAAGCCCGTGTATGCATTCCCGTAAGGAGCGCCGGACCCTGTACCCGTCTCTAGTAGCTCGACCCCGCGGTGCGGATAGAGGCGGCAGCTCGTACCAACACCGTGGCCGTCCGGGCGGACGGCGACCGAGCTAAGACACATCTCGCAAGACCCGATCAAAGCGGCGTCGGGGAATCAAGCCTGCACGCCCGACAACTCCCGGGGACGGCTTCCTACAGGCCAACATTTGACCCGGGGAGTCCCTACCGTCAACCAAAAGCACGACGACCCGTTCAGGTATAGCCCTCAGCTTACACGAAAAGGCTACGAGACTGGAAGAGGGGCGATGGCGTGCGCTTCAAATGCGCCCACGATACTTCCAGGAACGCCCGATGTTCGCCCACCGTGACTCCACGATTAATCACGCCGCACATGCCCTCTTACGTGAGCCTCACCTTGGACTATAAAAGGGAGGACTTGGGCTCCCAAGCGTGTGTGTTCACCACCCAATCCACATTACTAGACACGTAAAACACCCGGCCCGTAAGTTTAGCTTCCTTACTCGGAGACTTGGGAGTCTATCCCTCTCTCGACCCCTCTTGTACTGCCCCATACAAGCTCCCCGAGTAACACGACTCCACTCTCAATCGGGCGTAGGGTAAATCGCCCGAACCAAGTATACATCATCGTGTCCACTCGGGGAAACCATCTTGAGGATAAGTGCGCTCTCTTTCGATTACTCGTTGGTGTTCATTCTACACACCGCCGGTTTGGCGCGCCGGGGGGGGGGCAAAAGCGCACTTCTACGATTCCACCAACCTCGAGATGGCCATGCACCGTCTCAATCTTGTTCCGGCACCGAATCCGTTTAGGGGAGTTGGATTTTGTCATTAGGGAGGATGGCGTGACTTGGCTGGCTCCCGAGGCAGTCGCTCTCCCTAACGCCAACGGCGTCACCCCGCTGCAACGCGGGAGCTACGGGCGGACGGCGCAAGCCGCAGACCGACCCCCGACGCGATCGGCGACCTCGCGGATTTGCCATGGGCAGCGTGAGTCTTAGGCGGCGACGCCGCCCGGTTGACCATGGGCTCGGCGACATGGCGCCGCCCCGACCGTAGCACAGATGCGCGTCGGGGGCCCCCTATGTCGTGGAGATATCATCGGTGCGGATGTGCGGGGAGCTCACGGAGCTGGATCGGCGGCTCTTGCCCTATCTAGGGCCCTACCCCGGCTTCGAGGAGATCTCATTGCTTTTAAATCGCGGTATGAGGCCATCATGGAGTACCTTACGAGGGGGAGACCCGATCCCTCGGACGGTCCTTATTCAACAAGCATCCGAGTCGGCTCCGTTTGGGTATCATAACGCCATAACCACCATGGCACACCTCATCTTGAGGGGGTTACGCCAACCCCCCGAGGATGTCGAGCTTGTGGCGGCGGCCGGGCCACTCGTCGAGCCCATCTTCATGCCGGACTCCGACGAGTATCCCGACTCGGGGGGCGGCGGTTCGGCGGCAAACGGGCCCCTACGCCGGGCCTATGTTCATACCGGACTCCGAGCGGCTACACCGACTCGAGGCGACAACGACCGCTCCGGCCGACCCGTTTTGGGCATGTTTCATGGCGGAACTCTCCGAAGGCCGGGTCGGCGATGTTGCCCCCGAAGAGGAAGGCATGCTCAACCCCGCTCTCGGCGGACACCGTCGCCGCGGCGTGCGACTCCACCGACCTCACGTTAGGCGGCTCCGACGCCCAGCGGCCAATACACAATGCCAACCCCGACGGCGAAACGGCGAAAAGGCCGCCACGACCCGAAAGCACGGGGGGAGGGCGGCTCCCCATCTTACCGCCCGGCCGGGCGCATCACGCTGACATGGCCCGGAGGCGTCCCATCGGCGGATCCTCGAGGGCAACCGGTCCTCCACTCTTCAGCCAGCGAAAGCTGGCTTGTCGCGGCGGCGGCCTTGCTCCAACAGTCGCCACCCCCGAGCGACACCCGGGCTGAGTGGAAAAACTTCGGCGGGAGATTCTGGCTTTGGATCGTGCTGCCGCTGCGCGGGCGAAAGCCTCATGATCACGGCGTCGAGAGGCATCACCAAGCCACATGCGGCGAGCGGTCGCGAGGCAGGAGCCGCCCGTCCGTGCATCGGCAAGGCCAGCGAGAGCTTGCCGCCCGGTATAAGAACGCATCGGACCCGTCGGGGCCTTCCGGGAAGTCATCCTCAACGCTCGGGCCCGAGAGTGCGGCCCGCGAGCAGGGGGCGGCACGACCCAGGGAGGGCGGGGGCAGCCCGCCTCTCCCCGGGGCGCCGGCGTTCGGGCGACATCCCTTCGCTCACCCTTCCCTTGGCGCTTTCGTGCGCCGACCACCATCACCAAATGCTGCGGGGAGGCGAACCCCGGCACGTGGTTGGAGGACTACCGCCTCGCATGCGGGCGGAGCCCGACCTCCCGAGTACTTCATCATCGGGAACTCCCTACGTATGTCGGCCGACTCGCGCGGACTTGGTTGGGCACCTCCCCCGAAGGGTGCATAAGCAGTTGGGCGGACCTTGTCGACATCTTTGTCGGCAATTTCGAGGCTGCGTATTCGCGCCACGAAACCCCATGGGACCTCACGCGTTGCCAGAGCGGAAGCCGGACAGTCCCTGCGTGACTACATCAAGCGCTTCTCCAAGCGGTGCACAAGCCTCTCTCACGTCACCGGCGTGATTGGGGCCTTCATATCGGCACCTCCCGCAAGACCACGGTGCACGAGCTCGGGCGCCCGACCCCCCTCGTACCACCAAGGAGCTCCTCGACGTGGCAACCGGCCTTCGCGTCGGGAAGACGCAGAGGGAGCAATCTTCAACTCCCCGGCAAGGCCAAGCGAGAGGAGGAGGGCGACGACGACCCCTCCGACCGCAAGGGCCGAAAAAAAGAAGGGCCGCAAGGGGACGACAATGTAACGGCGGGCGAAGCTCGTTCTTTGCGGTCGACTCAAGGAGAAGAGAAAGGCACCGCAAAGCCACCGACCGACTACTTTGAGAAGAAGTTTGGATCAGCCCGTGCCCTCATCACGAGGGCGTGGTGAAGCACACTCTCCGTGAGTGTCGCCTCATGCCCAAGTTCTTTGGAGGAGAGAAGGGCAAACCAGGAGGCGAAGAGGAAAGCCGACTCACCCTCCCAAAAACGATGGGCGGGGAGAACGAATCGGGATTTCCCACGTCACCGATTGTCTCATGATCTACGGAGGACCGGACTACTACGCCCACGAGGCGTCGGCGCAAGCTTCGAGCAGCGCATGGTCCGCCAGTCGAGGACGATCGTGCCCACGCCCGTCAAGTGGGCAAAACACTCCGTCACCTTCGACCAGTCCGACCACCGGGACTACATGCCAAATCGGGACGGTACCCACTCGTCGTCGACCCCATCATCGGCACCAAGCGCCTCACCAAGGTGTTGATGGATGGGGGGCGGCCTCAACATCATGTACCCAGACCCAGCATCGATGCCATGGCGTCCACCGTGCCAAGATCCGCCACAGGGGGCGCCGTTCCATGGAGTTGTGCGGGCGGCGAAGCCGTTTCGGTTGGGCAGATCGACTGCCCATAACGTTCGGCACTCACACTAACTTTCGCATCGAGGTGTTGACATTTCAGGTGGTGAACTTCCCCGGCTCTTACCATGCGGTGTTGGGTCGGCCGTGCTACGCCAAGTTCATGGCCGTTCCCAACTACACCTACCTCAAGCTTAAGATGCCGGACCCCTCTTCCGAACCTACCGTTTTTCGTAGTCACGAGAGAAGAGGAAGGGTCGACTTCTTCGGGCCCCCGAACCCGAGGAGGATTGGAGGGGACGCCGTATCTCGATTGCCTCATTCGAGAAACCCCGCCGCGAGGAAGGACGGAGGCTTCGGCGCTTGGCTCGCCCGAGCCAAGTCGTTCGTTATCATCGATGGGGAGTTATACAAAAAGGACACTCGGGCGTCCTTCATCGATGCCTTCCCATCGCCCCACGGACGTGCCTTGTTGGAGGACATCCACGCAGGCATTTGTGGTCATCACGCCCGCGCCCACGGATGATCGTGGCCAAGGCTTACCGCCAAGGTTTTTACTTGGCCCGGCGGTGGCGACGCAACGAAAATCGTCCGGTCTGCGAAGGATGTCGGTATTATGCCAAGCGAACACATTTGCCGGTGCAAGCCCTGCAGACAATCCCCCTCACGTGGCCGTTCGCGGTCTGGGGCCTGGATCTAGTAGGACCCCTCCTCAAGGCGCCCGGAGGCTTTACTCACGTTCTGGTCGCGATCGACAAATTCACGAAGTGGATCGAGGCTCGACCCCTCGCCACCATCAAGTCGACCCGAGTGTGCTGTTTTTACCGACATCATCTATCGCTTGATTGTGCCAAACTCAATCATCACGGATAATGGCACACGATTCACCGGGAAGAAGTTCCCGGTGTTACGCGGACGAGTTCAACATCCGTGTCGATTGGGCGTCTGTCGCGCACCCTCGCACTAATGGGCAGGTGGAGCGGGCTAACGGCTTAATCCTCCAGGGCTTGAAGTCTCGGATCTTCAATCGTCTCAATCAGTATGGCCGACGATGGCTCACTGAGCTCCCAGCGGTCTTTGTGGAGTCCGAGAACGACCCCCCGAGCAACCGGGCATACCCCCTTCTACATGGTCTACGGGGCGAGGCCGTTTGCCTACCGACCTAGAGTATGGGGCCCCACGGGTCGGGGCTTATACGGAGCCAGCAAACCAGACCTACCCGGAAGATGCCATGGACCAGCTCGATGAGGCTCGCGACGTCGCGTTGCTTCACTGCTAAGTACCTGCAGTCCCCTGCGCCGGCACCATGCTCGGCGGGTGCGAGGTCGGCGTTTAACATTGGAGACCTTGTCTTACGTGTGCGACAGGATACCAAAGGGCGTCACAAGCTAACGCCACCATGGGAAGGACCCTTCACCATCGTTGAAGTTCTCCGACCGGGGCATACAAGTTGAAGGATGACAAGGGGCAAGTCGTCAAAAAAACGCCTGGAACATCGGCGATTACGTCCTTTTTATCCTTAAAAGTTTTTTCATCTTCTTTTACGATTCGCACTATATGCTTCGCTATGCTTCTTGTATCAATTGAGCACGTTTGATATGAAAAACTCCGTTTCATAAAACAAACTCTCGACCCCCGTGGGTCGGCACTGCATTTTTTCTTATTAAGAGCCAAAAAAGGCAAACCGTCTAAATCTTTAACCCTACCGCGGTCCTCTTGCTCAAGGGATTGTGTATAGGAAGGATATGGTCCTAGCACCCAAAAACGCCCCGACCGCCTTGTCTAACGCCCCGGTGGCTAATGACACGGGTCAGTGAGGGTCGGCTAGCCATATCTGACTTTAACACGACCTTTTAAGTAAAAGGGGCGTTGCTGGCGGGAGAGCTAGCCGGTTTACCCAATCCCTAAAAAATCTCTCGAAGGACGAGCATAGTAGTGCGTGGGCACCTAAATAAGGTAACTACTGGGCTGGGTGCGACATGTCTCACCCGGGCGGGTGTCCAAGTACGAAAAGCAACTCATCCTTTCCAGAATTATTTTTCTTTCTTCAAAAAAAGGGGGAGAAAAATAATTCAAAAAACTTAAGCAAAGACAAGTCAACCACGGTTATTACACGATAACAAAGTCTCGGGGCATCGAGAAAGCCCACAAATCGAAAACAAGTAAATGTTTTTACTCCCACCTGTGGGAGCACCGTGTCCGCCGGCGGTCAGCAAGAGCATTGGCACTACCCGCCACCAAAGACGCGAAGAGCTTCGACACCGGCCTCGAAACCTCCTCGAAGTATCCTTCGCCGACGCCACCAAAGTTAAAACTCTCACCGTAATGAGAGCAAGTAAGCAGCGAACGCCTCCGGATCCCGGTTCGAAGAGCATCGCGCTCCGGGTGACCGATCCGCCCGGGGCAGCAAGGATAACCGCGTGGTGAGGGAGCCGTCGAGGCGGTGGTCGACGCCGATGTCGTCAGGACATGTTCGGCGGCGGCAAATGCAGACTCACGCTCCGGGCTGCAGGCAGCGTGAGGTAGACGCCGAAGCGTTGCCACCTCCTCGGACACCGCCTGGGCGCGTTCTCGGCGTCCATCTTCTGCACCGCTCACGCTCCGGCTTCGCTCGTGAGAGCGGCGACCTGCCCCGTAGCTCGTTCCGCTTACCACGGATACGGGTCTCGAACGCACGGCGTCATCAGCGCTCACGGGCGGAGGCGCTCCGTCTCGAGGCGCTCTGCTCCAGATCTGCTCCACCGGGCTGGGCCGACAAGGGCAAGCCAAGCCCGCATCACCGAGCAACTCCCGGACATGGGTGTTGCGCTGTTCGAGCTCCTCCTGGACACGCCTCGCCTCCCGCGTCATCTGCTGCCTGCCGGTGCGGGGAGGTCCAGATATTTCGTCTCACGTCCTTGATGTCGTAGTCGGCGTCCCTCAAGCGGGCGCGGAGATCTGCAATTGTCTCCGTCGCCTCCTCCCACCGGGGATGCTGCTCGTACAAGAGACGAGACTTCACCCGGCTCATGCTTAGCGCCGACGCCCACAAGGCAAAGAGAGAATGAGTCACCGGTCTCAACGGTCGGAAAAGACGAAGCAAGCGAGATGCCAATACACGGTAGAACGACACCGTCGGCCCCATCCGCGGCGACCAGCAGCGTAGATGTTACGCTTATGGCCACCATCGCCGCCTCGAAAGAGAAGAGCACCTCCCGCTCGGCGCGGTCATCAACCACCGAGAGAGGCTCCAAGGAGGGATCACGCGGATCGGGGGCATAAAGGGGAATCCCCCGGAAATACTCGGGGGCTCCGACGCCTAAAGTCGCCACCCCGGCAGAACCGCTCGTGCTAGGAAGGTGGAGGCACACGCTTATAGGCTGCGGCGGAGGATCGGAAAGGCGCAGAAGCGTTGGGGCGGCGCCCTCCCCGCTCCCTCAAAACCGGGAGCGGCGGCCTCTTCCGACGCGCCTCAGCCCACGGCGCCCGGGGGCTCGAGCCCTCGGGACCCCTCATCCCGAGAGCCCTGCGTCGAAGCGGACTCCTCAGACCTCGACGCCGGTACAGCCGCCCCGGTCGATTCCCCTTGAGAAGGGGGCGGCGTCGTGGGGGGAGGAGGGACCTCACCCAAAGCGGGGTCCCGCTCGCGGTACCGGCCACCTCTTGTTGCTTCCTCGGGCGCGGGCGCAGGCGCAGAGGCGACCGAGGGGGGTCCGGACTTGGCCGAGTAACCAAAAGGGGGTCGAGATCGGATAAGCAAGGCCGAAATATATTGAGCAATAATTCATCGGGCGTACCTCCGGGCGTCGCGGCGCGATATCTTGGAGGCCGGCTCCACTAACGACGGACTGCGAGATCCGGGCAAGTGGCGCTTACCCCTTGCCCCGAATGTCTCGTTGGGGCATCTGCCTCTTCGAGCCTGTCTCGCGAGGCGCGACCCACAACCACGACCTCGGCGCCTTCGACGGTATCTTTGGGCCTCGGGGGAGGGCCGGGTCGAACCGGCCCAAAGATCTCCCCCGTGGAGGAGGGGTCGACACTGGCCGAGGTCGGAGCTGCCCGACTCCCTGCCCGTCGAATTTACCGCCCGGCTCGGCGGCTCTGGTCGCACCACGGGACCCAAGCACGAGCACGGCCCCCCCCCGGCGGGCCATCTCATCCAAATCTCGGGGTTGCGCCCAGCGCCCCCCCTCATCCGACCCGCCTCCATCGATGGAGATGGGATTCTTCGAGCAGCCAGCCGCCGCTGCTCTCTCCTCCCTGGAAGGATCGACGAAGCCCCGGCCGGACCCGTCGAACCGACGCCGAGCTCCTCTTCTCAGTATCGGTGAGGGGAGTCGGTCGCGCTCCTCGCGGGGCGGCGATTCTCCGCCCCGCCTAGCCTTCCTCCTCTCCTTCCCGGTA
Organism: Chrysopogon serrulatus; assembly: GCA_015844335.1. NCBI lineage: Eukaryota > Viridiplantae > Streptophyta > Magnoliopsida > Poales > Poaceae > Chrysopogon > Chrysopogon serrulatus. Next base: position 22,696 of record JADLZL010002777.1, read on the forward strand.
TGGCGAGCCTCGAGGCGGCCACGTTCGCCCTTCCGGGCCGCCCGTGCGGGGAAGAGGCACCGTGTCTTCCTTCAAAGGCAGACTCGGGGGCGGTGCGGTGGAAATACGTCCGAACGGTTCCGGAGGAAAGGAAAGGAAAAATCTAAAACAATCGAATACTCACGAATGCCACGGCGCTGGCGTCGAGGCCTCATTGGGTTGCGGCACGGCACGGCGACTCTGTGGGCACCAATGCGCCGGCGGAGTTCTTCGGTGCCACGAACAGGTTTCGAGTCGACGGGTTGCGGCGGCAATCGAGAACGGACCGCCCCTAAGCACCGTGCACGAGGGGTCGGCACCGACCACCATTCCCCCCAGTGGGGAGGCGGCGCGACATCGGGGCGCCACCCAGCGTCGAAGCCGGCGTCCACAATACCGCCCCGGTCAAGCCCCCGGTCTCGCGGGATCTTGATGGCCTCGGTGGTGCTCGAGCTTCTCGATCTCCTTCGAGTTCACCCCGACACGCCACTTCAATGGGCGCTCGGAGAACGACACATCGAGGGAGAAATCGGGAGCGGCACCGTCTCCGAGTTCTTAAGGTAGAACCACACAGAAAGTGCCACCCCGATTCGACGTGGGACGTCTTCACATCCACGTATAGCTTGGGCGCTCCCCACGGGGAGCAATGCGGTGCATCCCGCGGGAAGGTCGTAATCCGGTGCGCCGTCCTTCCCCCACCGCTTCACCAGCTGCACGGAGAAGAAGTACCTCCATAGCCCGAAATGAGGAGGGATCCCCGGATACCCCAAGCGCAGGCAGCGAACACCGCTATATGAAGAATCCCGTTGGGATTCGGATGGTGGAGTTCGACGCCGTAGTGGTGCGTAATCCCACGCACGAAGTCATGGACGGGGACACCAAGCCCCCGCTCATGAAACACCGCAAAAAGAGACGACGATCCCAACGGAGGACGAGGAGAATCGCCCTCCACCGGGAGAATCCACTCCCTCGCCGCCGCCAAGGGCGGCGAGAACCCCTCCGCCATGAGGCGCTCCATCTCCGCCGCCGTCAAGGCGCTTACGCCGCCACGGGAGTATACCGGCGCCGCCATCGAGGTGAGAAGAAGGATGGGGAAGGCAAGAAAAAAGGCGGCGGCGGCGGCGGTGGAAAGAGCAAACAGGGGAGGAGAAAGGACTCGGGGCTTTTCCCCGGCTACAAGACGAAGAATGCACAAGGCGACTAAGGAAAACCCCCTTCCTTCCTCCTCCCCGACGCCTTATAAAGAGAACAAACCGCCCAAGGCGTTGCTCTCCAAGACGTGGGCGACGTGCCCCCCCGGCACACGCACGGCTCGGTAATCACGCGCACGCCCCTCGAGCACATTAACTCCGCCTGGGCGTGCGGCCGTCGGCCGCGCGACAAGCATACCCCTGTCCCATCAAGGTCACTGCGACCCTCGCCCCGGAGCGACTCCTCGGGAGCCTCGGGTCCCGAGCTGACTTCGGGAGGGAGCGGGGCGGCGCACCTACGAGAAGGCCTACGCAAAGGGGTAATCATGACGCCGGGTCGGCCGTGACCGATGCGAAACCATCGCCGCCTTCGAGGCCCTTGGTGAAGAAAACCCTAAAGCTACTGTTCACCGGAAAACAGAAAAACCCCAACGAAGAGAGGCTCGCTCGATCAATCGATATCGTGGCTCGAACACCACTCGGATCAAAAGCCACGAAGACAAGCTTTGGCGAGAATGAAGAGATTGAGCACTTGATTCATTTGGGGCATAATTACAAACCGAGGCAACGCCTCAAAGGTAAAAACAAAAGCCGCCGGGCGGCGCCAAACAAATCCCGTGGCCTACTGCGACCCGTCGCCCGGTGGTGGAGTGTTCGTCCGCGAGGCGGGCGGTGAGGGCGGCGCGGCGTCTTCTGCCGACCACACCGCCACCTCTGCGCCCGCGCCATGACCGACCGGGGAAGCCCCGCGGCGCCTCAGGGCGCGTCACGGATCACCTCCTCCACCGACACCTCCTCGGCGACGGCCTCAGCGGCGCCCTCATACGGCGCACTGGGTGCTCCAGGTCCCGAGGCGCTTCGCCCTCCAGGGGGCTTCGATGTAGTCGGAGGTCGACGCGGGAGCGGCGATGCGCTACCGCTTGACGCGGAGGCCGCCCATGACGAACGCCGTGTGAGCGTCAGCGTCGCGGACACGCCAAGCACGCAGCTCAACCCCGGTCCGCTAAAGGTGGTGCCGGGGAGGCCGGACGTAAACCCACGATGGCCTCCCCGCCGCCCGGGGCGTATGACTGGGCTTCGGCGGTGAGCTCCGCCCACTCATCCGCCCGCCTCGAGGTTGGGCGCGGGCGTCCTCCATCTCCTCCTCCGGGGGTCAGCGACAAGGGGCCGCACCAAGGCGGGCGCGGAGATCCTCCACGGTCTCCGGCCTCTCGCCCGGCCGCAGCCTCGCCCGGCCGGTCCCACGGCGTCGCCCGGCCGCGGGAGGACGGCGAGGAGCCGGCACGCCAGAGATCACCCCCCAGAAGAGCAAAGCATTTGGCACGAGATGAGAAAAACCCTTGTCCATTGCGAGAATCGGGCAGAGGAAAACCCTCCTCTCACTTGCGGGCAATGCACTCACCCCGGGATACGGCGGCGACCGCGGGGGCTCCTCCGACGAGCCCTCCTCCGCCGGACGCTTCCCGCGATCCATATCTCTCTTACTCTCGCCCTCCTGGCCATTCGAACGGCGGTTGAAGGAAGAGGAGGAGAAGGATTAGATGGCTAAGGTACCGAGTAAAGGCGAAGGGAGTGACTAGATCGATCTACCACTCCACGCCGCCCTTAAATAGATGGCCGACGCCCGTGTGGATTCGAAAAAACGCCCCTTGGCGTTCCACGTCGCCCATCGATACGGTCGTGGAGTAGTGCGCGTCGCAGAGGAGAGCCCAACCGCCACGACTGGTATCCCGAGGCAAAGATTGACCGGAGGCAACGGCCTCTCGACGCTCTTGCCTCGGGCGCCGAGAAGGGATGCGGGCAAAGACCAGAATACCCTTATGACGCGACGGTGAGTTGCACCCACACAACACAGCACGGTTTCTTGGCACCTAATGCGGCCACGGTCACGCGACCACGCTTTCTGAGCCTCTACACGAGTGTACCACTCCCGCGTAAGGAGAAGGCTCGGGGGGGCTACCGGCCGGAAAGGCCAAGCACCCACCGAGGCAAAACGCTCGTAAAATACCCTCTGAAGTTCCCTTGGCAGAACGAGTCCAGCATGAAGAAGAACACCCAGTTCCACTCCATGCTCGGGGGCTACTGTCGAGGGTCAAAACCACGGCCCTCTAAGGACCGGGATAAAACGGCCTTCAAAAGCAAAAACACCGTCGAAGGCCGAAGCCTCGCCGGCCCAAAACCTATGACACAAAGCTTAAAGTGCTTCCGGCCCAAACCGCGGCGGCTAACCAAAGCCCGCGGGGCAAAGGTCACCGCCAGGGGATCGACCCCTCGGACGAGCTACGATTCGCCCGACCCCCACCCGTCGCGGGGGGAGGTCGGCGTCCGACCCCGTCCCAGCGCGCCAGCGCTAGGACACACCCGTCAGATTCCCTCCGAGCCGGGCAGCAGCGGCGTACCAGTTCGTAGCCGTCACGGGGATACGCCGTATGCCTCTCGACAGGAAGGAGGCGGGGCCGCCAAGGAACCCGGGGACATTTCGTTGTTCCCACGCCTTTTCGCTGACAGTGCGGTGCTTGAGCCATACCGTCAGTCTGTACGGCGGAAGCCCCGTGTATGCATTCCGTAAGGGAGCGCGGACCCTATACCCGTCTCGGTAGCTCGACGACCGGGCATGCGGATAGAGGAGCGACGCCGTACCAACACCGTGGCCGCCCAGGCGGACGGCGGCCGAGCCAAGACACATCTCGCAAGACCGATCAAAGCGCGTCGGGGAATCAAGCCTGCACGCCCGAGCAACTCCTACGATGGCTTCCTACGGGGCCAACATTTGACCGGGGAGTCCCTAAGGTCAACCAAAACGCACGACCCCGTTCAGGTATAGCCCCTGCTTACCCGAAAAGGCTACGAGACCTGGAAGAGGGACGATGACGTGCGCTTCATGCGCCACGATACTTCCAGAACGCCCGATGTTCGCCCACCGTGACTCCACGATTAATCACGCCAAGACATGCCCTCTTACGTGAGCCTCACCTTGGACTATAAAAGGGAGGACTTGGGCTCCCAAGCGTGTGTGTGTTCACCACCCAATCCACATTACTAGACACAGAAAACACCCACCGTAGTAAGTTTAGCTTCCTTACTCGGAGACTTGGGAGTCTATCCCTCTCTCGACCCCTCTTGTACTTGCCCCATACAAGCTCCCCGAGTAACACGACTCCGCTCTCATTGGGACGTAGGGTAAATCGCCCGAACCAGTATACATCATCGTGTCCACTCGGGAAACCATCTCGAGGATAAGTGCGCTCTCTTTCGATTACTCGTTGGTGTTCATTCTACACACCGATAGACGCCGACTGCGAGAAAGACAACAAGATGATTAGAAGAAACATGTAAAATGGAGTGTCGGAATACTATAAATGAATTCGAATACCCATGCTTGCTTGTACGCGTTGAGGCTGCGGCTGCCTTGGTGGTGTGTGGGGCCTCTCGCCGCAAGGCCCGATCCCGGTGGGATCCGTGCTCCCGGTATACTCCTCTCGTGAACCACCTGTCAACAATCATCTCCCAACAGTCGGCATACGACTCGCACCACCAAAGAATCATCTACATGTCACAAAGAATTTGAGATATAAGACAAACAAATTAAAGCTACTTAGTGACAAAGTATTTAGCTTCTTCATGTACCTCAAGGAACTGTTCTCCCTCGGTCGAGACAATTTGTCTTGCTCGTGTCTTGGTGATTTTTTGACCAAGTCGCTTGGCGTAGTACTTGACGATGCAAATAAGGCGCTCCTTGTAGTGCATGTCGGTGATACGGTTCCTGGCACTTTTCACCAAGTTCTTCTCCGCCCTCTCCTCATGTTCGTCTTCACACTTGAAAAATTTCTGCAAACAAACACAATGTATTGATTCATTATGTTAAAAATCTGTCAAATGAATGCGATGTATTGATCAAAGTTGTGCGAACGAGACTTACCCGTAAACTCTCCCGACCCGCTCCTGCTTGTCTCCATAATCTGCGTCGGGGGCAGATTTGTAGTGGTCCCACGTTTTGGCCGGCCCCTCAGTCCCCTTGTGCGTGACAATACCGGCGTAATAGTGCCTACACAGAAGCCACAAGATGTGGTTGGGGTTGCGTGAGTCACCAGGCGACACAACCTCCCAGTGCCTGCACAAGACATTAACAAACATTACTAGTTTCTTTGACAATTTCCAACAGGTTATATGAAGTAGCTGTGATAAAATCTAAATTTAGTTACCTGTCCCCCCGGGGGCGGATCAAAGGGCGTAGGGAGGAAGCGGAGGCGCGAGGGACTTTGAGGGACCTCGCAAGTAGGGCGTGGCCCGGCGCCGGCGATGGAACTACCTCGGCCTCGCCACCCTCCCGTGCCTCGTCCTCGTCGTCCCGTCCCCCTCGAACCTCGCTCGTCCTCGTCGTCCGTCCCCCGAAACCTTTCGTCCTCGTCGTCCGGCAAGGCACGCCGCCGGCCGAGGAGGTCGGCCCTCGCTGCCCCGGTGCCGCTACCGCTGCTCCCCGGCTCTGCCTCCTCTTGTCCGATGACCCATCTCCCCGCATCGGCATCGCGTGGGCTTTCTTCACGTGCCCTCACGGTACCTCGAAGTTCACGTTCCTTGGCCCACTTGCCGCCCGCCATCTTTATTCAATCACCGCAATGGAAAAAACATACAAGACATTATTACATGTATTATAAATAGATGCTAAGTAAATAAACAAAACATGATTACAAAATAACATAGTATTACATGTATTAGAAGTAATCATCATTATTGGGTTTATCTGGATCATATGTCTCGTTATCACTATCAAAATTATCCAAATAAAGCATTGCTATGTCCGAAGGTTCAATGTTGCCTTCATCGTCATCGTCTAAATGTAATCGCTCAAGCATTTCTATGTCCTTGCAATTTTGCACCTCATCTCCTTCTCCCTCGTTGTCTACTTCCATTTCGATCGCCTCGATTAAGTCTATCACCAACCTCCCTTGCAGCCCATCTTCTTGATAGAACTCTCCATCATATGTGTTTGGGTTGAAGTTGTAGTCTTCATCGTTTGGGACAGGACACCTACCATGTGGCGATACCTGGTGCACAATAGACCAACCCTCAAGAGCCTTGTTGCCTTGGCATGCGTATGGCAAATAATAAACTTGCACGGCCTGATCTGCCACAATGAACACATCTTTTCCTTGATAGACGGAATCGTGTCGAATCTCGACTAGACCAATATTAGGGCTCCGTTTCATCCGTCTAGGATTGAACCAGTGACATTTGAACATAACGAGATGAAGAGGTTTCGAACCATAAAATGAAAGTTCATAGATATCTTCAATTATGCCATGATACTCGAGGCCATCAGTGCTGGGAGTATAAACTCCGCTGTTTGTGGTTTTTCGGTGGGGCCTAGCTCGCTCATATGTTCTTGTGTGAAAGCGATATTCATTCACATCATAGCCTGAATAAGCTTTCACCTTATTGTCAAAGCCATTTGTAACCTGTCTCAACTCCTGACTCATAGTTGCATCGGTTTGTGCCTGCAAGCGCAAGGAAAGCTTGCCGGACTAAGTACGCGATAGACGGAATCTTGAACTAGGTACGAGGTAAACTGGACAATACCTTTGTTTTGAACCAAGAAATGAAATCGGGTCTCCCCGCTCCTGGACCCTGCGAAATAAGGGTGTCGATTTGCCGTTGGGTAGGATCCCTTGATTGATGCCAGGATACATGAATAAATTCTCTGTGCAAACAAAAAAGAATTAGCTGGATGCAGAATAGTTAGGGTGTATTGAAACAAGTTCTTTGAGAACTTACTCAATGAACGGCTTCACCTCGGGTAGGTTGTGGAACACATATAGCATGATCCTGCGCCACTCTTCATTGTCCAATCTCTTATTGGTCGATCCACTTGACCTGCCGAGTTGCCCTTGGAAAAGGCTGAGGTTGGATTCATTCTCGTCAACATTGTAGCGAGGGAGTGGATTATGCACGCTAGGAAGTTTCTCCGTGTAGTATAGTTGTGTGAAGTTTGTCACCTCCTCCAGAATGGAAGCCTCTGCATTGTGTTTTCAGTATTTCGAGGTATATCTGCAACAGGTGGTTTGAATAAAACTTGAAATGAAATTGATCAATTTCTAGTCTGATCTCAGTGAGAAGTCCAACTAGTTTCTTTGATTGCCATGCAAAAGATGCAATTACTGACAACATTCAGTCCGAAAGAAACATGGACAGTTTTCAAGTATACATTTACCCAGTCGCTTGCCTGCAGGCTGCAGTTCACAATTGCAGTGTGTGCTAAAGTTCAGGATATATCTCGATGCACAACAGAAATTCAAGACCAGGATTCAGAAGTACTGCTAGATTCGAGATTGCTTGCAATATGAATCAAAATCACTAACTGTGTCAATCTTGTTTGCTTACTTTCTCATCAGGTCCGGGCAAATAAAGCGAAAGGTACCTCAGCAGCGCCTGATGAATTCGGCCACGACGGCGAGCTCCTTGACGGAATGTCGCTGCCGTGTTTAGGCAAGAAGAAGACGTGCGCCTCGCCCTTGGTCCCGTAGAACTCGAGCTCCCCTCCCGGCCCGCACTTCTTGATGCCCCTGCGCACGCCCTTGCCCTCTCCCACGAACCAAAGATCTGGTCCGCCGTGGTCACCAAAGACGGAGGGACCCGAAGCCGCCTCCACTCCCTCCCGGCGACGCCGGAGGGGGCCGGGCTTGGGGGCCGTGGGGGGGCGGCGGCGCCGTGGTGGTGTCCGGGCGGCGGTGAAGCGGCAGCGCAGCGTTGGCGGCGGCGGGCGCGACCGTAGAGGGGAGGAGGCACGTGTTGCAAAGGAGATAGGGTTCGCCGCTTGGGATTGGGCTGGGCGGGCGTTTTGTTGGAACGGCCTTTGCCGGATGCTTAAAAAAAGGGCACCCGGCAAAGGATTTTTTTTTTTTTTTTTAAATTAGCCTTTGCCAGGTGTCTATGCTGATGGCCGCCCGGCAAATATGTCTTTTTGGGTGCCCCCCATTGGCGCCCGGCAAATTTTTTTTTTGGTTTTTTTTTTTTGCTCCATTTTTTCTGGGTCCTTCGACGGTAATTAAAACTCAATTTCAAATTTTGGATCAATTTTGAGTTATTTAACTATATTTTCTTAATTATTTTTGTTTTGTTGAATTTTTTTCGAATATTCTAAATTTGAACCGCAAGTACAAGAAATAATGAAATTTGGTCATTCAAAAAATAGTATTCATGATCTTTACCATATGTTGAGGCCGTATCCGGGAACTCTCATGAAATTACGAGCATCTTGTTGACATAAGATGATGATGTACTTTAGGAGAAAGTGTATTTAAATTGTATTAAATCCAAACAAAGTCGAAAATCACAAAACTTGACGAGATGTCTTTTTATCGCGTGTCGAGGCTCTAGTAAAATTGAGAAAGTTTCGAGCAAGTTGTGACGTCACATGGCTAAAACCTAGACATCTCCGGATGTGATGACTAATGATCACATGTGGAGAAGCGTGGGTTTTCAGGCATGTGACGTCACAACTTACTCAAAACTTTCTTAATTTTTTACTATAGCCTACATACGCGATAACAAGATATATCAACAAGTTTCGTGATTTTCGAACTTTTTTGGATTTTTAATAATTAAAATACACTTTTTATGCGATTAACTCGTCATGTTACGACAACATGATGCACTAAATTTCATGCTAGGTCCTGGATACGGTCTCAACATACGCTGAAGATCATGAATACCATTTTTGAAAGACTAAATTCCATTATTTCATGTACCGGTTCAAATTTGGAGTAGTAGGAAAAATTCAACCTAAGGAAAATAATTAAGGAAATATAGTTAAAAAACTCAAAATTATCCCAAATTTTGAAATATGGACTCAATTATTGTAGCAAGGCCATAGAAAAAAAAATGGGGCCCAAAAAAAAAAAAAAATTAATTTGCCGGGTGGCAAACGGAGGCTCCCGGCAAAAAGGCCTTTGCCGGGGCCATCTCGTGAGGCACCCGGCAAAGATGTTTTTTAAAAAAGAAATTAAAAACTTTGCCGGGTGCCTAACGGAGTGGCACCCGGCAAAAGCCGACGGCAGGTGGTCGCCGTCACGATAGCCGACTTTGCCGACGGTCGTGTTTTTACCGGGAGCCGACAACCGGCAAAAAAAAAAAAATTTGCCGAAGGTCGAACTTTGCCGGGTGTTTTACTCCCGGCAAAGGTTGCTTTTGCCGGAGGTCTTTCTTTGCCGGGAGTCTCATTGTCACTTTGTCGGGCACCCCTAAAAAATCGCCTTTGCCGGGGGCCCGCAAAGAGTTTTACCCCGGCAAATTAGCGGTTTCTGTAGTGCGAAATTCATTCGAGCTAGCAAGCACATATCGTGCCATCACTTCGCACGTCTTCCAAGAAATAATGTTCCTCCCATGCGCCGTATATAGGAGGTGTTTGGATGGTGTATAAAAAATTTTATCTGTGTCACATTGAAATGTTGGAGGGATATCGGAAGGAAGTTTTGAATACTAATAAAAAAATAAATTACGTAACTCATGAGAAAACCATACGATAAATTTTTAAGTATAATTAATCTGTTATTAGTAAATGTTTACTATAGCAGCACATTGTTAAAATCATAGACTAATTAGGCTTAAAAAATTTATCTCGCAAAGTTATCGCAATCTATACAATTAGTTATTTTTTAGACTACATTTAATACTCCATGCATATGTAACAAGATTCGATGGGGACGGGACAAAAGTTTTGCCGAGACCATCCAAACATCAGTCATATACGAATAATACGTTTCGTGGCTATCCGTTTGATGGCACTTTTGCTCCATCCTGACAGTAAACAATTAACATCATAACGTGCATACACATACAACTTAGATCTTATTTAACTGCACATAAAATATACACCTTAATTTATATATGGTTTATGAAGAATTGATGTGTAGTTAAAATTTTTCACCTAAATTTTCTCCAAACCATATGAATTAGGATGTATCTATGTGCAACTAAATAAAGTCTTACTGATCTTGATCTCAATCTCTGCTCATGCGCGCGCATGTGTTACCCGTGCGTACGTGCGTCATGATCAGCACAGCACACGGTACGGATCAGCACGTGACGTCAAGCCTCAAACGTCACGCTGCGTGTGCGGCGGTGTGATCTGCCGCCGGGAGCCAGCCGGCCGTACTCGAGGCATCAATAACAAGAGGATTAATGTATGGAGCTGGCAGTAGCTTAGCTTCAGTGCAAAGCTAGCGACGGCCGCGGCTTCATTCATGCAGCTAATTCCTTCATTGATGGTACTATATATATAGCTAATTCCTTTTTTATTTTTTCCCCTTGCAATAAATGCCAGGACAAAAAAACGGGTGCAATCAGAATTTTAGTTTTCTTTATATAAACTCATCATTGAGTGTACATGCATGTCACTACTGTCCAATTGCCACCATCAGAGACTGTATAGCGGTTGACCACCAACTGGGCGAACGAGGAGTCGTCTCGTTGCTTGGGGGACTGAGATGGTCTAGTTGATCCATCATCATCTCGTTGCTTGCATGCATGGAATGAATACATTCCTCTATGAATTGAGGAACTCTCTGTAGCGGCCATGCATTGCCAAATGATATGATGAGGGCTACCACAGCTCTAGCTTTTACTAGCTCTGTTAGCATTGTAGGGGTCGCCTCGTTGCTACGACAGGAGAGAAATAAAGAGAGATTTGTGTGTTTATATACAGATGCTAACACTAATGCGTAGTTTCAAGGCTTGTGTGCCCAACAATCTGTACAAAATGAGATGAAATGTAACCGTTCTACCAACTATCATGTTTGTGCTATTGTAAATTAATATATTTTATATTTTAGACACCGGTGCATATGGATTCACCGCTCCATAATTTTCAGGCATCACTCCAAATAAGCACCACTACGTGCAGTGTTGGGATGATCCCCAAACACACTCTCTCTCTATATATATATATATAGTTTTGGGCATCACTCTTTTGTAACACTGCAGAGGGCCTAACTCTTCAACTAGAACAAAAAACATAAATGAACTAGTGTTACTGTTGTGTTCATACCTTGGTTGGAGTTAGCCATTGTAACATGGCTAGGATTGGCAAACCCCTTCCCAGTGCAGCAACAACTTCCTGATCAGTGGCTAGAGTGGTGTTCCTTTTACTAGTTTCCACTAGTCACGTGAAATGGTTCTAGGGTGCCTCTCTATATATCTTTGTTGTTGTATACTTGGGGGCTTCCCTCCAGTCAAGCTGTTCATATGTCAGTAAGTGCCCTTGATTAAGCCACAGTACTGACCTTTGTATGCACAATAATTTTCCATGATATGCATATTAAGGCCTTGTTTGGAACACAGGGAATAGATAATGCGGGAATATGAGAAAACATAGGAATAGGAAAGGAATGAGATGTGAAAACAGAGGAACGGAAAATACAGGAATCTTACAAGAACGGGCGTTTGGAATGCGGGAACGAGAAGAGTGTAGGAAATTGAAAGTAGGCTTTAATGTCAAGGGTTTAGAATAAATAAAAAAATACTATATCATAATATAAATTACCCTCTATTTTTTTTTTAAAAAAAATAATGTTAAAATTAATGAATGATTAATTAGTCTAGATGGTTATGATTTTTTTAAGTATATTTACACACGAATGTTTCTGCAATTTATCAAAAGTTTATACAGCTATTGGGTGCTCACTTTTCATGTCGTGTATTTGCAGTACTTCGATAAACTAAACCATCGCACATAAGCTTTGCTTATTTCCAGGAGTGAGTTCGTAAGAGGCACAGCCGCACACAGCCACACAGGAAAGATTTCCCTGAGCTCGGAGCTCATTTTCTAGTTCCTCCAAAAGTACATGCTTGTTTGCCTTTCCTACGGAATTGCTAGAGCTCCTTCCTGTGTTCCAAACGGTGTTACAGTGAAAAAAACTATAGGAATCAGATTCCTCCAATTTTCCTACGCTATTCCCGTGATCCAAACGCGGCCTAATTAGGTAAGTGTGAAAGGTCCGAAATAACCATATATAGCAACTATTTCTGCAGTAGGTTCTCCATAGTACACCTTCAGCTTAGGTGTTACGAGTTACGACCAACCTAACACTAGCTAGTTGCAGTGCCCACATGCAGCAAGCACGAGGACATGGACCTGGACGTCCCGCTTAAATTTCAACTACTGTATGCGGCTACGTACTAGTATGATGGAGACAGACAGAAGAAACTGCTCGCCATTAACGCTAGTCCTTGTGTCTAGCTACTACCATGGATCGTTGCCGGTTTGTGCATGCTATGACTAGTATGATTGAGGGTGTTTATGCTGCATGTTTTCTTCAAGGCACGCACCTTTCCTTACAGTTTCCTTTTTCTGTATACACAAGCTCGAACTGAATCTCCGATTACTTTGGTCTATTTCTGTACACAAGCTAGCTTGTTCAAGAAAGGAGTTCCGCCCTGAAAATCCATTCGGACAATTTCAGGTGTTACGCCCTGTTTTCACCATCATCATTCACGCCACACACTTCCACCGGGTCCCTTTCAAGGGGACACACACAGCAGAAAGCACCTCTGCAGCAAACTCCTCTCGTCCTTTTTGGATGCTGCCCAAGCTTTTTCTGTGCATCTTGTGACTTTGTGAGTGAAAAAAAAGAACGAAAAGGACCGGAGTCATCGTAACAGCTAACAGCCTAGGGAAGTTGGAGGAAGGGAAACAGCAATAGGAATTGGGATCGATAGATCAGAGCAGTGGCGGAGCCAGAAGTAAGATATAGGAGGGGCCAATTTATCAATTGAATTTTATATGCACATGAGTGGTCAAAAAATTATTGTCAGCACTTATAATTAATTCACACTATACAAAATATATTCGACAACAAAATAGCTGAGCATGAAAAAATCTCTAAAAACGCAACAAAATATTACTTAATTAACCACTTCTAGTATTCATGCTACGTAGATTGAAAAGTTACAAAGAAAAAAGATAGAAGAATCAACAAGGCTCAAAACGACATATAGCAATAGAGACAAAGAAAACTGGCTAATGGAGTAACCAATAACGACTTAGCTGAGCGGTTGCTACATATATAATTGCTTTTTTTATTCTTTGGATGGAGGGGATGCTACATGATTGCTATTCGTATGTACTAGGGGCATGGCTGAGGCTGAATCTGGCCGCTGGCTTGCAGACTTAGTGTATGCAGATTTTATTACAGTGCATGGGACAGGGGGCTTCAGGAAATGACAGAGGCAAGGGGGGGCCATGGCCCACTATGGCCCCCATGTACCTCCGCCAATGGATCAGAGGTCCTCAGAACTTATTAGAACAGAGGAATGATTACAGAGTTGTAATTCGAGTTATTTTTCTTCCTGCTCTCTTCTTTTCCCTTTCTGTTACTACTTATCCTCCTCACGTACGCAACACATCTGCTAGCTGTATCTCACGCCCACTCCGGACCATGGACTTGTGGGTTGGGCCTCCTTGTACGTGCTCCGCGTCTAGGCACGTTTTCCTGGGCAACGCCGTGTGCTTCAGCTGGGTCGGCATTGTCCTTGCTGTTGCCTGATCAAGTGGAGTGGAAGCAGTGTTGTTGACATTACTGACTCTGCAGAGCCGCAGCCGGCGGCATCATCAACCGTTCGTTCAGTCTGTGTTATTATATATAGTACGTTCTTGTGACAGATCTGTTTCTGCTCCATTCGGACAACTAGGCAGTATCCCGCGCGTTGCTGCGGGTTAATTAAGGGCAGCAACGGTGGTAATAGCTAACGTAGTCGAAGCCTAAACTGAAATAGTTCCAAATGAACTGAAGGCATGATCTTTGTTGACGTAATAAGATTATAAAGTGTCAAAGAAAGCAATGGCAGGCATCATACACATTAAAATGTTTCATCTAAGGCTTGGAATGCCATGAAATGATATCGAACTGGTAAATTGAAGCAAGCAATCTAGGCACGTACTGGACTGCAGTAACTCAGCAGCATCTGAATTATTTGAATAGAGTTAGCTGACGAAACCCTGAAACCAATTATTTTTAGGGCAGCCATAGCCTTGATGTAGATCGAGGTTGAGAAACCCCTAGAATGCCAATCCTCAGCGATTCATGGATCAACATTTATTTGCCGTCCTACTACACAGTAGTTGAAAATTGAAAGGAAAAACAGAAAGGAAAAAACATGACCCTAAACCACTCGGGTTGCGCCGCTGTGGTTCGGCCGCCGTGGCTCCCGTGGTGGGTGGACACAACCTTGGGCCGCCGTAACCAGGAAGAGGAAGGTGCGGAGCCGCCGTGAATCCCAGCGGCGAGGGCGGAACGGGTGTCGCTAAGGTTTGGCAACGCCGGGGCTCCGTCCGGGCGCGACACGTGGTTGGACCGGCATAGGGCAGGGGTGCAGCCTGGCCGGGAGAAGCGCGGAGGCGTAGGGGAGGCGGCGAACGGCGAGGGAAGATGCGGCGGCGTAGTGGGACCGGGGCCGCACAGTTGTTGTGCGTGCTGCTCCTGCGCTCCTTTTTTCCGTGGGGGAGTGCGTGCTAGAAGCCTGAGGAAGTTTCCCGTGGGGCCGTTGTGGGGCCGTCGTGGGCTGGAAGTGGACGGGAGGGGCACGGACGGACGCGATGAAACGGTAATTTGATCGGACGTAAACAATTGATCGATGACGTGGAAGAAGGAGGTGTAAGATTTTGGTATACAGAAATAAGGGGAATGGTAGAAATCTTCAGAGGTTAGTGCGCACTAGTACAATACTCCGTATTATTTTAGATTATACGTCTTGGAGCATAATGATTGGAGAATGCTCCGTGAGCTACTTGGGATCTGTTTGTTTTGTGCTCCTATTACGGCTTGGATGTTGGATCTCGATCGACCCAACTACTTTTGACGCGAACGAACCGGATCTGGACCAGGAGCGGACAAGTTGCCAACCAAGAGAGAGCAGCAGCGCTTCATCTCCTCTCTTGTGCGGTTGTGAAATTGTGAGATGAGTGACCTTAGCTTGTCCAGTTGTCCTTGTCCTTGTTACTGCTCCTCTGCTTGGCTTGTTCCTGCAGGATATCTTGTGAAGGTCACACTTGACCATCTTATATGGTGTACTTTACTGGTGTAGTAATCAGATTCCATCTATGATCTCTGACACCAGTAGGTTCATGTGACGCACAGACAAAACCACATGTTGCTGCAATGCTGCAGCAGGAGTGAAGCAGCAGTAGCCTGAAGGCGGCACCGCACCCTGCTGCCCGCCTTGCTGATTCATGTGTGTGTGCTTGCTGTTAGCCTGTCGCTGAGCCTCAGCATGGCGGCTGCGAGCGACCAGCGACCAGCGGCCGGCCGTGCGTACCCGGCATGGCATGATGAGCGCGCGCGGGTCGGGTACGGAGGCACGGGCAGCCGTGATGAGCGCGAGGCCGGACGAAGCCGGCCGGCCGCGTGATCGATCGCCGAAGCCGGGAGCACACACTAGAGAAATACTCCTACGCTGGGAGAATCGGGAAAACACGATCGGCACTGACGCGCAACAGGCATAGAGGAATCGAAGTACGCTGCGGGCTGCCTTCTTTCTTCCGGGTTCCAGGTTGCATCCAAAAGGGTCACAGAAATGGTGGCAGTGACAGGGGCGCGTTGTTCTTATTCCCCACGTGAAATCCACGTCGGCTTTGCCGGTAAACGGGTGGAGGCCGCTGGAGAGCGATAGCCCAGCGATGATGTGCGCCCCGGCCCTGCTCTGCTGCCTGTGCAGTGCGATGCGATGCGATTGGATGGGTCGTTCGGAATCTTCGGAGGGACCGAGGGAGAAATCAATTTTTCAGCTGTACAGTATAGTACTAGTACTTAGCTAGTAGATGAAAATTAAGAGTTTTGTTAGAACAGGGCAACCCCTGAACCTCAATCAATTTCCTTATTTGTGACAGGGCAACCACACCACACTCCACACGGACACGCCTGAAAACTGCTAGCGCTGGCCAGACAAAAAAACCCCGGATGCGGAGAATCACGCACCCCGTTTGCTCATTGGTCAGTGCCATCTCAGCACCTCTTTTTCCTCCTCCATTCGACCATTCCCTTCCACTTTTTCCACACCAATGATGCAGGCAGGCAGCACCAAGTGGCCCCAAATACCCTCACCACTCACCACTCCCTGTCGTCTAACGCTCCACTCGCTCTCGCCTTCTGCCTCAACTCGAGCGAGCATCAATCAGCTTGTGGTCGCCTGTCACAGGTCATGGTATGCTCATGGCCATGGCCATGCAAAATTTACGCTCACAGCTCACCCATCTCACCAACCACAAGGTGACCGGGATTAAACCTGCCCACCTATAGCAAGGCAAGGCAGCATGCAAGATCCTGTCCATCTACCTTTGGGGAAGAATAATAAAAAAAAAAAAACACAGCCAAGAAGAGCATGTGCACACACAGACACAGACACAGACACAGACACAGGGATCGGAGACGCAGAGGCCCTCAATATGAGCAAGTCTGCGTCGTCCTCGGCGTCCCGCGTCCCCATCATGGCTCGGGCCGTCGGGCGCCACCACCACTAGGCACCAGCGAGCACGCCATATGCCTCCGTCCAAGCTATATAAGCCGGCGCTGTCGTACGCCGCTTCCTCCATCTGCTAGCTGGGGCCTGCCGCCGGCTAGTGGAAAGCGAGAGCTCGCTTGCTCGCTCGCCTCTGCCTCTTCCCCTGCCCCTGCCCCTGCCCCTGCCCGCGCGGCAAAGATCCGGCCGGCCGTGGTGGCAGCGCCGCGCGCGTCGGGCCAAAGCCATGGGCCCCCGCGCCGGCGGCCACAGCAGCGCCGTCGCCGTCGCCGAGGAGGCGGCGCGGCTGTGGGCGGAGCTGCCCGTGCGCGTGGACTGGGCGGCCGTGGCGGCGCAATGCGCGTGGGTGTGGGCGCACGCGCGGGCGCTGCTGCTGGTGCCGGCGGTGCGGCTCCTGGTGTTCGTGTCGCTGGCGATGACGGTGATGATACTGGTGGAGAAGCTGTTCGTCTGCGCCGTCTGCCTCGCCGTGCGCGCGCGCTCCGGCTCGGCCCGCACCGCCGCTACCGCTGGGAGCCCATCATCGCCGGTGCCGGCAACGGCGCCGGCGGCGCCGGTGGAGGAGACGAGGAGGAGGCCGGCGGCCGCGTCGTCGACGATGGCGATGGCGGCGGCAAGTACCCCATGGTGCTGGTGCAGATCCCCATGTACAACGAGCGCGAGGTGAGTGAGTGTCCGGTGTCCGCCGCCGATCCATGAGCGTGCGTGCGTGAGTGAGCTAGCGCGGCAGCACATGCATGCACATTGCTGGCGGGTTGACGCGTAGCGGACACGGTGAGCTGGTAGCGAGCAGAGTGGATTAATTGAGCGAACCAGCGAGAAAAAAAGAGAGCCGGTAGATAATGATTATTTTGACCGTGCATGTTGGTGGTGACTGATGAAAAGATTTTACTAATAATTTGGTGCATGCTGCAATGGAAGGTGTACAAGCTGTCAATCGGGGCGGCATGTGCGCTGGAGTGGCCGTCGGAGCGCTTCGTGATCCAGGTGCTGGACGACTCCACGGACCCCGTTGTAAAGGTACGTACTGTACATTCGCCGGCGACCTCACCTGAGCGCTCTCTCCCCTCTTTCTTACCTTTTTGCGACGACGAGCTTCGTTGGCCAGCAGGCCACAGAGCAAAACCAATCATGCATCCACCAATGGGATGCGGCACGTGAATTGTACACGCGTCTCCCGTCTCCGTGCCCTTTTTATCCTACGTGCGCGTCTCTTTGTGACTGGCGAGCGGCCATTGGCGCCGGCGGTGCGTGCGTAGCAGTTGGGGTCCTTTTGGTTCAGACGCGGACGGATAGTCAATTTTAGTAGTGTCTTTTATTTTTTTCTCAAATACGCAAAAGATTTACGTACCTTTTATATTAAGAAGAAGAGTTTAAACGACCTTACAACGCACCCTAGCCAGCGCCAAAAGAGATCAACAACGCAGCTGTAGCCGGACCATCCTAACTAAAGTTCACGTGGTTCGATATTACATAAAAGAGACAACTAACAACGACACGGCGAAACAACCTAGAAGGTGGCCTTACGCTTTCGTGACCGCCTTGACGCCTCCCTCCCATCGTCCACGAAAAGCGCCTGCAGCGCCTCAACGTTGGACACCGTCATAGTGTCACCGTAGATCTTGTTGTAGGCCTCCAGCTCCAGCGCGAACGGCGCTGATGGGCCCTAGATGTAGCCTATGCCTTTTATTAGTTCACGACGGCAATTCACGCGGGGCATCGCGTAATCAGAATTGAGAAGTTACTACTACCTTGGCACGGTGACAGCTGCTCCCTCCGTTGCGCTGGTGTATACACGTTGGCGCCGTCGTCATTGCCGACTAGGCGGGCGCACTAGCTATTAGCTAGCCTCGTCAGCAGTCAGCACGTGGGCCAGCCAGCCGCACTCACGCGTGGAGCGGACAGAATGAGATGGCCGGGCCCGGAGTTGACGGAGCGGAGGGCAGGGGCACCGCCGCGCCCGCGCGCCCACAAGGCAGAGCCCACCCTGCCCGTCGGCGCCGGCGGACAGGGCACGCGCGTGGATCCAGGTGGCCGGACTGCCACGACACGGGATTCGCCCCGGCCCCCGACGCGCGCAGCGCGCTCGCATGCCCCACCGGCAAGGCAAAGACCAAAGGCTAGTTACGTAGTACGGGTACGGAGCGCGACTAACGGACGGGGCTCGGCGGGTGGCCTGGCGCGTATGGCGTCCGTGCTGGGTCCTGGCCGCGGTCGCGACAACGCCTGCCGGCCGCGCTAGTGCTCCACACCACCAGTAGGCCGTGGTAGCCTAGTACTGGGCTGCCGGCTGGCTGCCGATCGATGCGGCCAGCGCCGTGGATGTGGATGCGCCCGCGGACCAACAGCCGCAGCCCACAGGCGCTTGGGCGTCGCGCTGCCAATAATTCATTCAGGGTCGCAGCACGTAGTGGTGTTCTGACTTGAGCGCTGCTGGTAGTACTTCCTCCTTGCTTGCCGGCGCGGAAACGCGCCACAAATTAATTCGCCGGCTGACCGCAGATAGTGGACCGCCGCCGGGGTTCCAGGAGTAAAAAACGCGCCCCGCTCGCCGGGGGCGAGCAGGTAGCGCGTCGGTCTCTACTGCCCACTTGCTACTAGCCAAGCAGAAAGAGTAACGGAATGGCGCGGACCGCGGTGGAACGCCGGCGGCCGGCTCCCGCGTTTCCTGGCCGACGACGACGGGCGGCGGAGCTATGGCTGCTCCTGTGTCTCACTAGCGTGTGCACGTGGGTACCAGAACAAAATGGTGCATTTTTACACAAAGGAACTACGATGATGATGAGCACGACACGACGATCTGCACAACAAAGCTTAGTATATTAATTATGCAAGCGGATGGTGATGAACCACACGGATCTGTGGCGCCACCTGCTCGACCGGTCCGGTCTGTACTCCGGACGTACCCCATCGAACAATGGAACCAAGCCACTAGTGGCCAAGTTATTAGGACCGGACCGGAGATTGAACCGGCGAGGCCGTCGGTTCAATGGTTCATTGGTCCAACCGTTTAGAATACAATTGAACCGTTGAATCAAACCGCTACAAAAAACATTGAACCGGTGTATATATATGTGATATAATTAATAATTATCATCAAAACAAAGATATATACATGATATATAATTTAACAATTGGTAGATGGAACAACATAATTTAATACTAGAACCATAAAATTTATATAAAATGCATCCATCATAGAAATTATGATAATACACTTGATTAGATAGGGTTCTCCGAAGCAGGCAAAGTGTATTTTTTAACATCTAAAAAACCGCTCCGGTTCAATAGAACTGGTGGATTCACTGGTTTGACAAAAAACCAACCGGTTCAACCGGGTTTATAGTGGTTCGATTATGCGGACGGTGTTTTAAGTGAACCGGACGGTGGAGGAGTCCCGGTTCGGTCTTTTACTGGTCGGACCACCGGTTCGGTTCGGTTCAAATAACTAGGACTAGTGGTCCACAACTGACAACACCACATACCTCGGCCGGGCCCAGCCATGCATTGTTCTGTCCATGGTACCATACATGGAGTATATAGGAGTACAGTATATGCTTAGTAGGACGTTTTCAATCCTTTTTTTTGTCCCTTGACTTGGATGACAATGATGGAAGTAGGGCAAAAGCGCCTTTAGACTTTAGTTGCAGAATGGCCAGGCTCGATGAGATTCCTAAACGGTTTTACACATGTGCGACAAAGCTCGTTCCTAACGCGCACGTCGAAACAGGTATGTATGAATCCACATTTCTCTTTTCCATTCTCGTGCCTTCGTCTTCCCAAACTGCCCCGCCCGCTCCTAGAGTATCTAGTGAGCGAAACACTCTTCATCTGCCTCGGTCCGTCCAACCAGATATCCTTACGACCCGCTCGCGGTAGCGCCTCGTCGCCCTCGACATGCCACCGCTGTCGGCAGCGGCCTCCTTGCCGCGCGCTAGCCGCTCCGCCCACTGCCTGCCGGCCTCTTCATTTCCCTAATTTCGGCAACGGCTTCCTTCCTTGCGCATCCGTCGGCTTTGGGTAGCCATGGACGCACGTACGATCGATCGACGAAACAAAAGATTGTGCTTCTGTGGATCAAGGGCAATTGGCAGCATGTTACACACAGCTCGTGACACACATGCATGCATACGATGCGTGCTGCCAAGAGCAGTGTCAGTCAAGCTAGCTGCAACTTTGCTTTTTCCTTGACAGTTACTCCCTCCGTCCCAAAATAGATGTCATTCTCGCTTCCCGAGAAGTCAACATTTTCAAAATACCGGCAATTATATATTAAAATATATAAATATTTATGCTAAGTAATTAGTATCATTGGAAAGATCTTTAAGTCTAGTTTTTTAACAAATTTATTTGGAGATGAAAATGTTGCACGTTTTTTCTATAAATCTAGTCAAAGTTGAGAAAGTTTGACGCAAGACGCATCCCATAACGTCATCTAATATGGGACGGAGGGAGTACATTATTCTCTAGCTACCTGCTGTACATGTAGCGCGTCGAGCCATCCACAACGTGACGGTTGGGTCTCGTGATTTTTTCCCCATGAAACTAGCGCGCCTAGCGGAGTGGAGGTCAGCCTCAGCGGCTCAGCCACAGAATGTACGGTTGCAGTGCACCCGGCCCTACGTTCTTCTTGCTCGATCGTGTGCTCGTGGCAGCTAGCCTATTTTATTTTGTTCCTCTCCTGGAGTCCTGGCCGGTCAGAGGAGGTCGACCGACGCCGACGCATCAACCCGCTTGATTCCACAACAAGACTCAGAAAAAAAAAATGAGCAGGAACGGAAACGGGGAATAATAAAGAGCGAGCGGCGAAGCCGACGGGGGCTTTGTTTGCATCCCCGCGCAGGCCGCGCTTCACACGCACGCTCCAAAACGTCGTTCTCGGGTAGGAATAGGATCGAACGAGTGGAGGAGCGAGCCGTCCCGCAGCTAGCTAGCCTGCAGGCATGCGCCAGCGACGACGACACCGCCGTCCGCCGTCCGCCGGCCGGCCGGAGGCCATATAAGCTACGCGCGCGTATGGCATGGCACGGCGAGCGGTGGCGACTAGCGTCCGGGGACCGGCCGGGGGATGATAGAGACGTGCCTGTTCGTTCGTACGTGCTCCTCGGCGACCGGTAGCATATACTCCCTCCGTCCCAAAATAACTGTCGCTTTCGCTTCTCGATAAATAATTGCCGGCAATTTTTATAAATAATACATATTATCGATTAGTATCATAATTAGTATCATCGGAAAGATCTTTGGGTCTAGTTTTTTAACAAATTTATTCGGAGACATAAATATTGCACGTATTTTCTATAAATCAAGTCAAACTTGTGGCACGAAAACCAAAGACGACAATTAATTTGGGACGGAGTAGTAGCACGGTCGCGGGCAGCAGGGGTACGGTCCACGTCAGCCGCCGCCGACGTGGCACAGAATAATGGCATCGCATCGTGGGCTCGTGGTGGCAGGAGGAACAAACCACGCCGGGGAACAATCCTCTTTTTCCCCGCTAGGTCGATCAGGTTTTCCACTCGCGCCTGCCGTGCCGTGCCGTGCGGTGCGGCGGGGATCTGTCGGCCTACGAAGGCATCCTGGCTCGTCGCACATGGAATGCAGGAAGGCTGTCTATCTCCCACAAGAACCTCTACTTGCTGTCCCTCGTCGCCATTAAAATCGATCACTGTTTGTTTATTTGTTTCTTTCTTTCTTCATTCATTCAAGCCCGTCCGCTCTAAAAAAAAAAAAAAAAAAAAAAAAAAAACCGTCCGCGGTGGAGTGGTTGTAGCAGCCCACATCGCCGGTAGTAGGGACTACGGAGACATAAATAAATTGCTAAAAGTATTGGTGAAAAGTGCTCCTAAACCAGTGGTACCGATAATGGTAAAAACCCTATTCCCGCGAACGATGTGTCAGTTCCTCTTGGATTCGTGCGAGGAATTTTCAAATTCAAACGGGACCTTTTTGTTTTCAAAATCAAACCATAAAATTGCTAAACTAGGACTAAAATTTAGCTCTGATCACATCGAATGTTTGATGCAAATTAGAACTAATAATTATATAAGCCATAAATAATTCATGATTAGCACATTTTATTGTAGCATCATGTTAGCAAATCATCGACTAATTAGGTTCAATAGATTTATCTCGTGAATTGAGCATGATTTATGCAATTAATTTTGTAATTAATCTATTTTTAATACTTCTAATTAGAATCTAAACATTCGCCTTGACAGGAGCTAAGCAGCTAAGGGGGTGTTTGTGACTTGTTCACTCCATGTTTTTTATTGCTCCGCTCCATATTTTTTAGTCAACCAGTTTTAACGCCATGCACATAGCTTAAAAAAAAAAAAGGTGAATTTATAAGAACACCTAAAGTAACACTCCATACTCTAAGTTTTTATGGAGCTGCGCTACAGTAAAGTTTGTTAAGAACAGTCCCAAATACGTCCTAAAATTGGTAGGATCCGAACACCAAGGATATAGACTACTGGGCTGCAATTCTATCTAGGATTGAATTAGGTAATGGGCCTTTTGGTGCCCAGACGTATTGGGCTGGACGTGGGCCATATGCAATAGTCATGGGCTCGCTCGTCCTAGACGGAGAAAATTAATAACGATGGCAAAATTCCAATTTTCTACGAACTCCGGCGAAGGCCCCGCCGCCAACGCCGGTCACTGGCAGGACGGCGAGCGCCGGGGTCCCGGGGCCGTACCGGCGAGGGGTGTACGCTGGAGGTGTCGGCGATGGGCGTCACATAGAGGCTTCGGGGGTAGGATATCACACGCGTCATCAGGGCGTCTGCTGCCTTGCCGTCGGAGGTATGCGACTGTGGATTTGGTTCCTGTTATTGCTAGCTAGCCTGTCTTGCTCGTGGAAGGTGGACGGCTCCATAGCTAGTTGATTCAGTTCCTGGGAGCGATTTGGCCCGTCCGGGTCCGGATGCCCGCCGATTCGTCCGTGGTATTTGTAGGTTAAAATCTCCATTTTTTGTTATATTTTAATGAATCAATGAGATGAGCATGGTAGATAAAGATTTAACTCTTCTGTGCACTCTGCATGCCGTTTTTATATGGGTGATTATTCTGATACCATTGAACAAGTGACCTGTGACCATTTTGAGGACAATGCCAGCTAATAGTTCCAGCAGTAACCAAGTCCAAGTCCCTGTATTTATCTCTGCTCCCATTTCTAGGATTTGGTGGAGATGGAGTGCCAGAGGTGGAAGAACAAAGGCGTTAACATAAAGTACGAGGTCAGGGGTAACCGGAAGGGCTACAAGGCCGGTGCACTCAAGGAAGGATTGAAGCACGACTATGTCAAAGACTGCGAATACATTGCCATGTTTGACGCTGACTTCCAGCCTGAATCTGATTTTCTCCTAAGGACTATCCCGTTCCTCATTCACAACCCAGAGATTGCCCTCGTCCAGGCTCGCTGGAAATTTGGTTAGTACATATGCGATCTCTTGCTGTATATATTAGTTTGACAACATCTAGGAAAACTGATATTGTCATAAACTTTAGTTGTTCTAACTGTCTTTGAACCATATGCGCAGTTAATTCTGATGAGTGTCTGCTGACAAGATTCCAAGAAATGTCGTTAGACTACCATTTCAAGTATGAGCAAGAGGCAGGGTCCTCTGTGTATTCATTCTTTGGTTTCAATGGTATAGTCATGTCCTCTCATATACATGATTCTAGTATCAAATTCGGAAGCTTAAAGCTTTATGATGATGGGGGGAGCCTTACGAGAGCAATTTTCATCTTTTAGGGACAGCTGGTGTCTGGAGGATTTCAGCCATCGATGATGCCGGGGCTGGAAGGACCGGACAACAGTGGAAGATATGGACCTGGCTGTCCGTGCGATGCTGCAGGGATGGAAATTCGTTTACGCCGGTGACATAAAAAGTACGCCGGTGCTCCATTACTTGTTTGTAGGAAACTCAAGAACATAACAAGGAATGAATCTAACAATCCTCAGGATACTGCATCTGTATGTGCTTAGGTCAAGAGTGAGTTACCTAGCACATTCAAGGCATACCGGTTTCAGCAGCACAGGTGGTCATGTGGACCGGCAAACTTGTTCAAGAAAATGATGGTAGAGATTTTAGAAAGCAAGGTTTGTTTATTTTTTCAGATGGCCTTTACAAGTGCAACATATCACAGCATTGTCTGACCGGTTTGCCTTTTTCTCTTGTGCAGAAAGTGTCACTATGGAGTAAAAATCCACTTATGGTACGATTTTTCTTCTTCGTTGGGAAGGTGGCTGCTCATACAGTGACGTTCATCTACTACTGCTTTGCGATCCCTGTGTCTGTTTTGTTCCCTGAGATTCAGATCCCTCTCTGGGGAGTTGTCTATGTCCCGACAGTCATAACCCTCTTGAAGGCTCTTGGCACACCGAGGTAATAAGTGTGAGAAGGTTCAAGTTTCTGAATGACACTGTTGTTTCATCATTTAACACCTGATGACCTGAAAAATTCTCGTTGTTACAGTTCATTTCACCTGGTGATCCTCTGGGTTCTGTTTGAGAATGTCATGTCGTTGCACCGTATTAAAGCTGCAGTAAGTGGTCTTCTGGATGCTGGTGGACGAGTCAATGAGTGGGTTGTCACTGAGAAGTTGGGCGATACTAGCAAGGCAAAGCCTGGCACCAATGGATCAGATGCTGTTAAGGTGATAGATGTAAAGCTAACAGAACCCCTTATTCCGAAGCTAGTGAAGAGGCGAGCAAGATTTTGGGAGAGGTAAGTTTATATATTATCATTAAGAGTTTTTCAAAGCTAGCATAACACTAGTGTAGATTTTATGCACATATGAGAATGTGCATAGTGTTAATGGCATACTTTCTAGTGTTCTCAAATGCTTATAAACAATCTCTATATCAGGTACCACTGCTCAGAACTTTTCGTTGGAACCTGCATACTTCTGTGTGGTTTCTATGACTTGCTTTTTGCAAAGAAGGGATACTACATTTTTCTCTTCCTTCAAGGCACGGCTTTCCTTGTTGTTGGTTTTGGGTATGTCGGCACACTACCTCCTCACACTGCATAAGCTGTCATGGACAACTGATACACCTTCTTACCAGAAACCGAGCAAGCAAAGCTCCTCTCTCCTGCACATACCGAACTCCAGAATTCAATGATAGTTGGTCAATATTCCCATCAGTCCTGGCAAGACATGATCCACGGCCAAGAAGGTTGTTCAGATATCGTTGTCATTCTCCTGCCAGTGTTGGTCAGATTTGACCCAACCATTCTTTAGTGTCAAGAAGGCCATTCAAAATTTATAATAACAGTGTTTACTGAAGCATCATGACAAAAAAATGATTGGTGCAGCAATTCACTTCTCGTAGAGATGCAGTTCACAGTCGTGAAAGAATCGCAGCTTTGTAAATGGATTAGCACTAGCTGCCAATTTGTGTAGATCTCCGAACTTGGTAGTTTTGTTCCTTTTTTTTTTTTGAAATTTAGTGATATTACTCAAGAGTTCAGATCCATAATGGAAGATTGTGGGCTTCATCAGTTCATAACTTGTGTAGGCTTAAAACATGTAAATGTAAATTGTTATAACACTAATAATTTTGTTGAATCCAGGCAGTTCTTGAAATGCAAGTGTAGCATGCAATTATTTTCCTGTAAGAAGCCAAAGATAACTTCTGAGTAACACGTTTGATCAGACATTTTACTTGATGTGGTTCATGGATTAGTGGATCTATTTACTATGGAGCAGCAGCCCGTTTGGTCATACTGATCACCCATGATTGAATTTGTGAATGTTTTTGTCCCTATTCTCGTGTACCAAGCGGTGCATATACGATTTTGGAATCGAATCGAAAAAGGCTGAGGTGTGACTGCCAATCTGCGAACCTTCACAGCACTGGTACAGTGTGATAAAATGGGAAAACCTGTTTGTGTTTTTATGGACAGAACTTGTGTATTCACAATTCCATCCCCGTGTTGGTAACCGAAATCCAGAATCAAAACAGGGACTAAGGACTAATGAGAACTTGTGTATTCACATCATCATTTTGCTTAGTTGACACCATAATTAATGAAGATAGAAACCATCTAGTTTCATGGTTGGGGGTTCCCTAAGGACTAATGAGATTTATTAAGATGACAAGCAGGTGAAATGATAATGACGATGCTTTTTGCTTTGGTGGAGCTACCAATTACAAAGATTGCGGTGTTGGACTCAAAGATGTTTAAATTCTTTTATATTTCAAATTTGAGTGTAGGGCAAACCGTATTATAAAGAGGATACAACACGTGTTTTTTTAACAACAAACACACAAGATTTAGTGTGCAACTAAGTTCTTAACTAAACCACCAAACATACTCAAAACTAAACCTAGACAACAACTATTTCATTTCCTATTCCTTGGCTGTTTGGGTAGAGTGGTGTTGCTGCATATTTCGTGGCTTTACTGTGACTTATAGTACCGTTAGAAGGGGAGGTATTTTTACGTTTTCTTCCACCTCCCAACATTCATCTTGACCATTTACTCTACACCAACACTCAAAGAAGGAACTACTCTCCATTGAAGGCTCCCAAGCTTCCAAACTTTCCCCTTTTGATTCGCCTCCAAATGTATGAGGGTTAGAGCCTAACTTAACTCAATTAGAGAGCAGCCCCAATAATTCTTCAAGTCTGAGTGCACTTGGTTTGCACTCAAACCAGTGGATTGTGTTTATTACTCTTGAAGCAAGGCTCCTAGCTGGTTAGACATCACCCATTGAAGCTTCCAACTCATGTGGCAACTCTAGGACATTTGTAATCACCCTCTATAACTAGTAAGAACCTCTTATACTTAGAGACTTGTTCTCTTGACTTGGGAAAGAGGATAGGGTTCAAGAAACCCAAGCCTTGGTGGTTTCCTTAACAACGTGGAGGTAGCAAGCCTTAGTGGTGAGGTGAACCATGGGATAAACACCATGTGTTTCTTATGTTCTTGCTTTGTATTGCCTCTACTTTTTTGTTGGTGATTTTAGGGTTTAGCCCCAATCTACTTATGCATTAGCTTCCAACAACTTTCAAGTGGTGGAATAGACTCAATGCCACCTCAGGACCATCAGTAATTTACTCATCTAAGTTTCCTTTAGTAGAATTTGATTTGTGTTCTTGATCTACTCTGTGTATGTGGCACCATCGTAAATTCACTCGATGGTGCCACACCCCTATTTAACAGTTTGTGTCAAGTTTGTTTTTAATAGGCCTATTCACCCTCTCTAGGATCACTAGATCCTTACATGGTTCCTCTAACTAGTTCTAGGAGAGCATCGTGATCTAACTACCCACAGCCATTAATGCCAAGTGTCTGCTCACTGTGCTGATCACTGTCCCCTAGCAAATGACCTCCGCTAAGTGCCTTCTCACTATGCCACCAGCTCATGGTCCCGATCGAGAGGACCAGACGCTGGTCATCAAGTGACCGGACACTGGGAGCTAGTGTGTTCGGTCAACAATAGAAAGGTTTCAGAGTGGAAAAATGTTGACCGGATGTGTCCGATTAACACGTTTGGTCAGTTTCGATCACATACAGTCAGCGTCTGGTTAGAGTTTGTCAGAAAAGTTGTTGTCGGACCGAACAGGTGCATCAGGTCAGTACCGAAAATGTTGATTTGGACCCCAACATGTATATTTTGGAGTGGGGAGGTATTTATTATCCTCCATTGTAGCTTCTCTTCTCTTGCGGTGGGACCTTTAGGATCAATGACGGCAAAGTCTTTCTCCACAACTTCCCACACCTTTCTATTTAATGATTTTAATTGTGCGCACATCTTGCTCTTCTAATTATCATAACCGGTACCATCAAAGTGTGGTGGCTTCCCCACATAGTTGATATGGTTGATTTGAGCTATTTTGAAACCGTAGGATGTTAAGCCTTAATCGCTCTAATACCACACTTGAAAGGTCCAATTGGTTAGTAACACAAATGGCGATAATGCTAGTTTTGCGCTAGCCTACAAGAGAGGGGATTGCAAGCCTCCTAAACCAATTCTAGCAATCCTAATATACTAGAGCATACTAGGAGTATGACCTTAGCAACAAAGCTACATTAGCAAGCTAAGTTACACAATCAAGTATACTACTTGCACAAAGTAGCTAGGGAATCAAGATGTGCAAACCGTGTCTTGTGGATGTAGCCAATCACTATCTTGTTAATTCAATCAATATGAAGACCCAATCAATCAACAAGAATACCAATATTATCTCAAAGGATCAATCCACACAAGAGTGATGAAGACACCAATTTATCCTCGAGGTTCACGTGCTTGTCAACACGCTATGTTCTTGTTGTGTCCCCCTTGACCACGTGGCTAATCGGTATCACACACTGAGCCTCACAAGGCGCCACAAGAACCTACCAATGGCTAGGAGGTGAATGACATTAGCATTCCACTAGAGTACCTTTTGCAATCTCCATGGAAAAAGGTCAAGAACTCCTTACAATCCATCGAGGTAAGGCCAAGAACAATCACCGGCTTGCTCACACCTCTCTTCGCTGCTCCAACTGTCTAGGTGGTGACAACCACCAAGAGAACAAAGAACCACACAGCAAGAATGATTACTAGTACCACTAGATGCAATAACTCACAAGCAATGCACTAGAATCTCTCTCAATCTCTCTTTGGATGCAAGCAATCAAACAAGATGAGAGGGAAGAGGTTGGCTCAGCTCTAGGGTGCTAAAAAATGATCAAAATGTGCAAGGGAGACTTCCCAAGCCAACTAACTAGTTTATATAGCCACCACTCAAATAAATGAACCGTTATGTTGAAGATGGGGCTGAGTTGGGGGCATCAGACGCTCTGATGCATCGGGATCATATGCTCCAATGCCCTGCCCCGATCACTTCTTGTGACGCCACGTGTCTTCTTTTGAAAATAGTTGTTGCTGTGCTTCTAGAGGATCACCGGGCGCTCAGGTGAGTCACACCTGACGCGTCCGACGCATTCATGCGCCTGCGCTGAAGTCTTCTGGTCGCCGAGCACTTGACGCGCCCGACGCATCGCACCGGAAGCAGGTCATAGTATCAGACACTATGCAGAGAGGTTCTAGAAACGCCGAGCACACATCTGACACGTCCTATGATGATACAACGGACGCGGCTGGCGTCCGGTGCCTACTGATTGCCTAAACTCAAGTTAGAATTGCTTTGCACCAGACGTGCTGAGGAATGAACCCCGGACGCTCCGATGCACACACTATGCAGCGCCAAATCGCCCAAGAGCACCGGACACATCTGATGCCCCGAGTATCAATGTCGGAAAGGGCTCGTTCCTTTTGAAAATTGCCGAGTCCTGCTTCGCACGCTCGGCAGAAGGGATTTACACCCAAACCTCATCAACCCTCTCTCTCATGTGCCAACACCAAAGTATCTCTCCACTTGTGCTCTCTGTTAATATTTTCAAATGAATTTTTGCAAGAGTTTAGTTAGCACACTAGGTTCTAATGTAATGCATGAAGTCGAACATCTATTAGCACTTGGTTAACCGTTTTTGACACGTGATCACTCCTCTTAATAGTACGGTTATCGACGCTAAATGTACTCAGACCCTCTATGGTGTCTTAAGTACTAAAAACAAATGTCCCCATAAGTTATACCTTTGCCTTGAGCTTCCATTTTTTATCCTCTTTCTCACTTGGAGCACTTGTGGTCATCATCATCCTTCACCTTACTCCATCTTGAGTGGACTATCCATGCTAAAGCTACACACATGCTTACCAAATGGATTAGTCCAAGGTTTCATCAATAGCCAAAACTAAACTAAGACTTTCACTTGGCTTCGCTCCGACAATAGTTCCCTATCAAGGCATGCCAGTTCTAAAGGATGGGGGAGTACGAGCACGAGCAACACTATGGGCACATGGCGCATGGCGCTAGGACCATTAGGGCTTCCTCAATGCAGGCACATGGCACTAGTGGTCTCAAGATTACACGTTGATTACAACATTTGAGTCATACAAGACCATAATACAGGCTCCTGCCTTGGTTCTATTATGGTTCCATCAACACTTTCTAGTGTCCTATTCTTTTCATTCTTTCTGACTCATTCAAATATGGTCCACTCCTCTCACAAACTATGTCAGTGATTCCTCTCCACATTCTCACAATACGCGCTCCAATAGAATCCTCCTCTTTTTGTTAGATCAAACCACTAGCTCTTCTACAGGAGACACTAAGACTCTACGAGACTACTACTAGAGATGAAATGGACACTCGGTCCCCATGTGGTGGTTAAGGAAGTACGCTAGCTAAGTGCGTTAGGGAAGCCCTTAGCAGCCCCGACAGTAGACACGGAGGATGAAACATCCAAGCAAAGGCTGCAAAGCATGCAGCCGGGCCCATCCATCACGTGTCTAGACTCAAATGGGCTATTTATGTGAGCTCCGGCTCTGTAAAGGAGAGCGAGAGAAGAGTAGAGAGATCAGACAAATGTAAAACACAAAACTCCTTTTATCTAAAATCTAAATATGTCCTCATCCCAACTTCCGTGCTCTTTACTGCTTGCTTCTTCCTCTCAAAACCTCCTCTAATATTCTTACTTCTTTGGTCCCAAAATAGTTGACGTTATAAGATTCAAACTTTATTCTAAAATAGTTTATGTTATAAGGTTCAAATTTTATTTCAAAATAATTGTCATTCTTACTTTGCAATATAATGCAATTTTGTCTTTTCCAAAATTTTTTTAATTCTCTCTATTCTTCGTTGTTCTTTTTTTTTCTTTGCACCACACCCTTTCACTCCTAAATTCCTAAACATGTTTTGTGCCGGTACAATGGATAGGATTCAAGATGCTTAAACACACGCATTTTCTGTTCATATGTTTTTCAGAATCGTTGGTTTCATGTAAAACAATTATAATCCCTCACTTCCATAAAAAGTCACTATAGAACTGATATTGATCAAACTTTTTAGGTTTGGCTAGATTTACAGAAAATATTAGCAATATTTATATAAAATGAGTTTATTATAAAAATATATTCAACTAGCTATTATAGTTCATTTAACTTTTTTGATCACTTGTCTTATTTAAAAAATTTACGCGAACTTAGTCAAATTTAAGTTATTCTTAAAAAACATTTATTAATAAAGTAAATCACAATAAAATATCATATTTTTGCATAATTTTTGAATAAGATGAGCCGTCAAACTTATAGTCAAAAAAAGTCAAATGAACTATAATTTAAAAAGAGAGAATATATATTATGTATAGTGATCCAAATAGGACTTTAGTTAGCTGCTAATAATTAGCTCATGGGATCCAAAAATACCTACCAAATAATTTAGCTAGTTGTTAGCTAAAATACTAAACTAACAACTATTTAACTAGCTAAATAAAACTAGCTGACATCAAAGCTAATATTAAAGGGAACGTATCTAGTGCAAACTAACTTCCCGTGAAAACCCGTGCAAACTATGGTAAAAAACTCGTCTAAATTCACCAAAAATTCACACATGTAGATAATATGATGATACACAACACTGCAAAATATCTTGTCTAAACTCGATTTTGTTTGTGAGATATAAAAATAGCAAATTTCTACCAAATCACCTGGACAGCTTTCTGGCTTGAAATTTGTTATTTTTATATCTCACAAACGAAGTCGAGTTTCGACAAGATATTTTGCATTGTTGTGTATCATCATATCATCTACATGTGTGATTTTTTTTGGTAAATTTAGACGAATTTTTTACCATAGTTTGCACGAGAAGTTAGTTTGCACTACATACGTTTCCAATATTAAAAACCCCAAACAGGGTCTTGATAAGGGTTAAGAACGGGGACTCTGTTCCTTGCGCCTGCTGAAGCTCAGGCAGAAGCTACCACCACACCGCACGGAGGGGCACCGGGCAGCGGCAGCCGGCCGGGAAGGATGTTGCAAGCCATGCGTTGTAATGGGGAAGAGCAGGACCCAGCCACCGTTGTCCGCCTTCGTCAACCACTTCTCTTGCAGCAGCCTCCGACTCCCACTTCCAGCGGTGCTCGACGATCTCTCATCGCTAGCTCTCCTAGTCCCCTTGGATTTGGTAGTTTTAACGTTCAATTTCTTGCCGGCTGGCTCAACGTCGTACGGTGTAGGCTGGCCGGAAAGGTAGCTGTCATCACGGGCGCGGCGAGTGGGATTGGCAAGGCGACCGCCGCAGAGTTCCTGAGGAACGGCGCGAGGGTCGTCCTTGTCCTGGCCGACGTCCAGGACGACCTGGGGCCACGCCGCCGCCGCGGAGCCCGGCGGCCCCGACGCCGCGTGCTACACCCGCTGCGACGTCACCGACGAGGCGCAGGTCGCCGCGGCCATCGACCTCGCCGTCGCGCGGTACGGCCGCCTCGACGTCATGTTCAACAACGCAGGCATCAGCGGCGACGTGGCGCCGGCACCGCTGGCCTCGGTCGACCTGGACGACTTCGACCGCGTCATGGCGGTGAACGCGCGCGGGGTGCTCGCGGGCGTCAAGCACGCCGCGCGCGTCATGGTCCCGCGCCGTCGCGGCAGCATCATCTGCACGGCCAGCACCGCTGGCGTGGTCGGCAGCGTGGCGATGCCCGCGTACGGCGTCTCCAAGGCGGCGGTGCTCGGGATCGTGCGCGCCGCCGCGGGGGAGCTGGCGCGCTCCGGCGTGCGTGTGAACGCCGTCTCGCCCTACTTTATCCCGACGCCGCTGGTGATGGACGCCATGGCCGTGTGGTATCCTGGGACGAGCCTCGAGGAGCGCGAGCGCATGGTGAGGGACATGAACGAGATGGATGGGGCGGTGCTGGAGCCGCAGGATGTGGCCAGGGCGGCGCTGTACCTGGCGTCTGACGAGGCCAAGTACGTGAACGGGCACAATCTCATCGTCGATGGCGGGTTCACGGCTACCAAAGTGCCAAACTTGCCCACAACACCACAGTGACGAGAATCGGTGTCGATGGATTGATTAGATTCCACAGCCTTTCAGAATAACGTGCATTGCCTTAACTCGGAGGTTTTTGCATGTGTGTCATTATAAAAATTGGTAATTACTCACATGTCATTAGGAAAGTTGAGTTCTCATAGATGTGAGATGTCACTATAAACTCTTTTGCTCTCGACACCAATATCGTCAGGTGTGAATAATTTATTAATCATATCAATCATATTTTCTGCTCTCTTTCCTTCATCTAGGCTGCTGCCACTTGAATCTTCCTTTTCTCCACCATGATCCAGCTCTCTTATTTGCGGTTGCGGGGTTGCTGAATCTGAGCCATGTGAAGATGCACCACCACCAACATTTCCTACAAACATTCCACCTAGGAATCCAAAGTTGGGTAGTGGTTGAAAACCTTGGTAACTTAGTGAAAACTTGGCATACTTTTGGAGGTTCCCTACACCACCAAAGGGATTTAAGTTGTGCATGACATGAGTAGATGAACTTTGTTAGTATAATGGGAGTGGTTGAATGGTGGTTGAGTTTGGTTGAAAGGGTTGGGTGTGAAATTTGGCATGTCTTGGAAGCCGGTGTTCACTAGTACACAAAACACCACCACAGGCGGTTTGCATCCTATTTTCACTGGCATTTTTTCCAACCGCCGAGTGGGAGAGGCCGATGAAAATGGCCGATTTCCACTGGCGGTTGGTTGAAAACCGCCAGTAAAAATCTTTGCCCAGAAAAACACCAAAAAATAGCAAAAAATATTTTTAAAAAGGCAAAAAATATTTTTGAAACCGGGGAGAGGCAAAAATATTTTTGAAACCGGGAGAGGCAAAAAATATTTTTGAAACCCGATCGAAGTCGCAAATCGCGCTTTTTTCGCGTAAAATCGCGTGCTACACGGCCGGCGGGATTCGAACCCGCGACTTCGGCCTCGCACATATCCCCCTCTACCACTCCACCCACACGTCACTTGTGACTATATCTCATTTCGGTTCCCCACATATTATCCCAAACCGATAGTAAATTCAATATTTCGGGGGGTCTAAACGAATTCAAATGAAAAAGTGTTCAACTACAAAGTTTCATAACTTTTCGAGATCTACAACTTTCATTTAGAGTGTTTCTCCATCCGAGATCATTTGTAAAATTTGAATTTCAAATTTGAAAAGTTTGTTCGTAGTTTTCCATAAAAAGATGATTTCAAATGAAAACGTTGTCAACTAAAAAGTTTCATAACTTTTCGAGATCTACAACTTTTATTTTGGGAGTTTCTCCATCCGAGGAAGTTTGAAAAACTCAAAAAATTAATTTCAAACTATTTACCGGGCGGATTTCTTAAGAAACCGACGGTAGAAATCGATTTTTCTTGGCGGTTCCTTAAGAAATCCGCCCAAGTAGAAATAGTCGATTTCCATTGGCGGTTCTCTTAAGAAACCGCCAAGTAGAAATTTTATTGGCGGTTTCTTAAGAGAACCTTTTTGTAGAAAATAGGGCCGATTTCTACAAGGCTGTTCTAAAGAGAAACCGCCAGTAGAAATAAAACGCCAGTGTCAAGAGAAATGGTCTGTGTACTAGTGGTTGTTTGCTTCTGGGTTTCTAGGATTAGTGTTGAGGAACCTACTAATACTTCCCTCTGAGGGCTCCATATAAACAAAAAAAAATACAAGTATTGTGTTGTTTTCATTTTGATTATGATTCTCTATTTTTGTGTAGCTTGCTAGGAACAATGAGGTATGGAAAGGGTCGTTCGGAGCAAAGGAAAATGCTAGGAACAAGGAGGCAGGGGAGTATTGTTGGGAGGAAGGAAGCAGACTGCTAGGACTCCTCTTGGAGAAGCAATGGGCTGTATCAAGCAACATGAAACATTGTATTTTTTTTAGACCATGATTAAGTGACACTATATTCACACAACTGTTTGTTAGCAATAAGCCCTGAGCTGTATTTCCTTCCCGTTTTTTGCTCTTGACAGGAGTAGAACATGGCATGGCCCAGGGAGCTAGGATGGTAGCCCTCAATCACGAGCATGCCAAGTTTAGCATTGCCTAGTTTAGCGATTGATTAGCTTCCTAATATAGCTTTGTAATCTTCTTTATATTGATCTTCAGTCAAAGGAAAAGCTGCCGCTTTGCAGCACCAAAACCACCGTGTCTCCACTCATGTGTGATCATCCTCTTTGTCAATCGGAGTTCTAACATTTGGCATCAGAGCCGGTCCTCGCCGTCACCATGTCATCGCAGTCTCCAGTCAAGTCTGAGAAGTCCGGTGATGGGTCCGGCGAGAAGAAGGTCCCCCCGTCGCATTTGCCGCCACGCCGCCGCAGCCGCTCCAGCAGTCGTCATCACTCCGGCTCACGAGTCATGGAGCGCATCATCGAGCGGCCATCAGTGAGCGTCGCGTGGCCAATGCTGACCCGGACAAACTATCCGGAATAGGCCCTGGTCATGGAAGTAAACTTCCAGACCCTCCGCGTCTGGGACGCCGTCCACGACGGCATCTCCGACGATCCCAACGAAGAAGAGTACCACGACGATCGTCAGGCGATGGCTGGACCCCTGCGCTCGGTGTCGTCCGAGCTCTGGAGCACCCTCGCCAGGAAAGACACCGTGAAGGCTACTAGGGACGTGGTCAAACATCTGCGCATCGGCGACGAACGTGCGCGCGCAGCAACTCCGCCGGGAGTTTGGCGCTCTCTCCTTCAAGGAGGGGGAGACCGTCAACGAGTTCGGCATCCGCATCACCACACTCGCCGCCAACCTTCGCTCCCTCGGCGACAACATCTTGGACGCAGAGGTAGTGAAGAAGCTCTTGCAGGTTGTCCCGGACAAGCTCACGCAGGCAGCTGTCTTCCTCGAGATGTTCCTGGACCTGAACCAAGTCACCATCGAGGAAGTGATCGGGCGGCTCCGTGTGTTCGAGGAGCGCGCCAAGCCTAAGGAAGTCACAGACTCCATGGGGGCGCTTGATGCTCTGCGAGGAGGACCGGGAGGCTCACCACAAGGCACGCCGCGAAGCAGGAGAGCTCGGGCGGCAGCACGGGTCCCAAAGAGCCGTGGTAAGAATCGCTGGGCGCGGACCTGACGTGGCGGCGGTCGCGACGTGGGTAACACCTGGCCGCGAACGCCGGTGGGCGGGCGGCCGCCACCCGGCACCCGCTGTGACAAATTGCGGCAAGACTGGTCACCTGGACCAAGGATTTACGTGGCAAGAAAAAAGGGTGCGGCACATGTCGCATGGCGAGGAGGACGAGCATGCACTCATGTACATCGCCGTAAGCGCCGGCCGAGGAGGACGAGCATGCACTCATGTACATCGCCGTGAGCGCCGAGGTAAACATGCCAGCCGTGTCGTGCTCTCGTCCCAGGTCAACACCGCCCCTCGTCACACCGCAGCACATGTCCACCTCGACGAACCCAAAGTGCTTCTCCATCTCAGCAAGGAGGAGGAGGCTGGAGCCTCGAGTCATTTGGATCTTTGGACACCGGGCGACGTAACCACATGACGGGAACGCGCTTCGTCTTCGCCGAGCTGAACCACGACGTCACTGGCACCGTCAAATTCGGCGACGGGTCGGTGGTCGACATTCAGAGGAAGGGCACCATCCTTTTCGCATGCAAGTCAGGCGACCACCGCCAGCTGGATGGAGTCTACTACATCCCCCGCCTCACCACCAACATCATAAGCCTCGGCCAGATGGACGAGGACGGGTTCAAGGTGGACATCGAGGCGGGCGTGCTGCGTCTCTACGACCTGCAACGCCAACTGCTGGCGAAGGTGTACCGATCACCCAGCCGGCTCTACTTCCTCAACATGAACATCGCCGCTCCGGTGTGCCTCACTGCAAGGGTCAGGGAAGTGGCGTGGCGCTGGCATGAGCGCTACAGTCACCTAAACTTCCAGGCGCTCCGCAAGCTTGGGCGCATGGACATGGTACGTGGTCTGTCGGTGATTGATCATGTAGATCAAGTATGCGAGGACTGCGTCCTTGCGAAGCAGAAGAGGACGCCGTTGCCCAAGGCCGCCAAGTTTCGGGCTCAGGAGGAGCTTGAACTAGTTCATGGCAACCTCTGTGGCCCGATCTCGCCAGCAACGCTAGCCGGCAACACCTATTTCCTGCTGCTTGTTGACGACATGAGCAGGTACATGTGGCTCACGCTCCTGCTCTCGAAGGCAGACGCGCCGGCGACGATCATGGCGTTCCAGGCGCGAGCTGAACGCGAGTCTGGCAAGAAGCTGAAAGTACTTCGAACAGACAATGGTGGTGAGTTTACCTCAGTGGGGTTCGGGGAGTTCTGTGCAGGTGCAGGCATCCAGCGCCATCGCTCGGCGCCGTACACGCCACAGCAGAATGGCGTCGTCGAACGCCGGAACCAGATGGTCGCGTCGACGGCCAGGAGCATCCAGCGTGCCCGTGGCATGCCGGGACGCTTCTAGGGAGAGGCGGTTCACACCGCCGTGTACTTGCTCAACCGGGCGCCGGCGAGCGTGCTCAACGGGATGACACCGTACCCAGCTTGGTATGGGAAGAAGCTGTCCGTGCACTTCATCAAAGTGTTCGGATGTGTGGCGTACATCAAGCGTCTGGGTCCGCACCTCAGCAAGCTTGATGACCGCGGCCGGAAGGTGATCTTCATCGGCTATCAAGACGGGTCGAAAGCTTATCGCTTCTACGACCCCATCTCGGACCACGTCCACGTCTCCCTCGACGCCACCTTCGACGAACGCGTGCGGTGGGACTGGGGGAATGCCTCGACCGCCGCCGATGAGTACCCCTTCACCATCGAGGATGACTACGAGCTTCGTCGCCATCCTGTTGAGGAGCCGTCCCTGGAGACGGCATCCCTAGAACAGCACACGCGCGCTTCCCTGCCACCGTCCGCGGAGCGTTCATCGACTGCAGCTTGCTCTCCATCACCTGCTGCGCTGGGCTCGCCACCATCGGCGTCACGGCTCAACACGCCACCACCGACTGGGAACCAGGTTGCATTCGCAACCCCACTCACCTCCGACCCAAACCTTGATGCTGATGATGATGAAGAAAGGGAGCATCGGTACCGGACGCTGGATGACATCCTCGGCTCGGAGGCAGCGCCTGGACTCGCACAGCGCGACGCTGTGGAGGCTGAGTTGCACGCGATGAGCCATGCCATGAGCGTGGAGGAGCCCAGGTCCCTGAAGGAAGCAGACGGCAACCCCAATTGGGTTGCTGTGATAGAGGAGAAGATGGAGTCGATCCACGACAATGATACTTGGTCGCTGGTCGAGCTCCCGCGTGGACACCGAGCCATCGGCCTGAAATGGGTATACAAGGTCAAGCGCGATGAGAATGGTGGCATTGTCAAGTACAAGGCACGCCTTGTCGCCAAGGGCTATGTGCAACGGCCCGGTGTCGACTTCGAGAAGGTGTACGCTCCGGTTGCTCGACTGGAGTCGGTGCGTCTGGTCCTCGCCATCGCAGCTCATTTCGGCTGGGGCATCCACCACATGGACGTCAAGTCGGTGTTCTTGAACGGTGAGCTCCAAGAGGAGGTATACGTCCAACAACCTCTAGGCTTCATCGATGACAAGCACAAGCATAGGGTGCTCCGCCTCCACAAAGCGCTCTACGGCCTTCGGCAAGCCCCGCGCACATGGAATCAGAAGCTCGACGCCGAGCTGCTGTCGCTCGGGTTCAAGCGCTGTGTCGACGAACATGGGATGTACACCCGTGGTCAAGGCGCAAGACGACTGATCGTGGGCGTGTACGTCGACGATCTTCTCATTACAGGAGGTGATGCCGACGCTGTGGCAAGGTTCAAGAAGCAGATGCTGAGCACGTTCTGCATGAGTGATCTCGGGCTGCTTTCCTACTACCTTGGGCTCGAGGTGACACAAGGAGCAGCCAGGATCACACTGCGCTAGTCTGCGTATGCCGCCAAGATACTCGAGAAGGCGGGCCTGACTGGATGCAATGCCAGTGCAACCCCCATGGAACCGAAGCTAAAGCTGCTCAAGGACGGGACAACGTCGGGCGTGGACGCCACTGAGTACCGGAGCCTCATCGGCGTCCCTGTGTATGCGGCAACTCAGGCTGGACTGGCGTATCCGTGGGATATCTTAGCCGGTTCATGGAAGCACTGCGTCAAGAGCACCTCATTGCTGTCAAGCGTGTCGTGCGATACGTTGCAGGCACACTGAACTGGGGCTTGCACTACCGCCCGGGGAAGAAGAACGAAGGCGCACCAGAGTTGTTGGGCTACTCCGACAGTGACTTGGCCGGAGATGTCAATGACCGGAAGAGCACCAGCGGCCTCATCTTCTTCCTGGCAGGAGGGCCGGTTGCCTGGCAATTGGCGAAGCAGAAGGTGGTTGCTCTGTCTTCATGCGAGGCAGAGTACATCGCGGCCGCCGGCAGCGTGCGTGCAGGCGAAGGCTGGCCGGCACGATCGCTAGCCGAGCTCGTCGGAGGAGCTGTTGTTCGCACCCAGGCTCAAGGTGGACAACAAGTCCGCCATCGCTTTGATGAAGAATCCTGTGCACCATGACCGGAGCAAACACATAGATGTGAAATTCCACTTCATCCGGGAATGCTACGACAGGAAACTGATCGACGTCGAGTTCATCGGCACTGAGCTGCAGCTGGGCGACATTCTCACAAAGGCGCTTGGTCGTACTCGGTTTCAAGAACTCCGTGGGATGATCGGCATGAAGATTTTAGCTTAGATGCTCACGGGCTTAGGAGGAGATTGTTAGCAATAAGCCCTGAGCTGTATTTCCTTCCCGTTTTTTGCTCTTGACAGGAGTAGAACATGGCATGGCCCAGGGAGCTGGGATGGCAGCCCTGAATCACGAGCATGCCAAGTTTAGCATTGCCTAGTTTAGCGATTGATTAGCTCCCTAATATAGCTTTGTAATCTTTTTTATATTGATCTTGAATCAAAGGAAAAGCTGCCGCTTTGCAGCACCAAAACCACCGTGTCTCCACTCGTGTGTGATCATCCTCTTTGTCAATCGGAGTTCTAACACCGTTAAAATCTGAATGCCTATGGCTGTTGGATCCGTTGCAGTTGTTTCATGTGTCAGAGTGATTTATTTCTTTATCGAAAAGAGTCTAGATTATATAACTAGCTTAGGCACTGGTTCTCTATAGAAACAAACCATTAAATGCATGGACATAGGTGAGACCCCCACACTGCAGATGCTCGTACGCCTCCCAAGTCCCAAGTGCTAAATGGAGCCATCTGTCACATTTACATCAGTGCATCATCCATGTAATAATATACTTTCTCCGTGCTAAAGACTTTATTGTTTAAAAAACTGTATCCTCTCACAGACACAGTTCTCAAATAACAAACTCTATTGGATAGAGGGAGTACGTACCTTCTATGAGACAACACCAAGGTCCAACATCAATTTAACCTGCAGCTTGAAGCGGAGCTGCCATTACCTACAGCCAGCTTGATTATATTGGCATATTGCCTCTTGCATTGCTTGTTGTGTGATTGCAACTAATATAACATTTTTACTGGTGATTTTGAATCTATTTGTACTGATATTTTTTTCGAAATCACCATTATAAGAGCCATATTGGTAGTTTGTTGAAAACCGCTAGTAGAAATGAGAAATGGCTGCCTAGAAAACACAAAATAATATTTTAAAAAAAGGAAAAAAATTTAAGCATGGGAGAGTCCTTGCTCGCCCGCCCATGTCTGTCGCAAGTCCTGGCAATTTTAGGTGCGCTTCATGGCCGCCGGCCTTTGAACCCATGACCTGCTTCTCGTGTGATCTCTCTCTTACTACTGCATCACACTCACATGTATTTATTTTCCTTTTTCTTTCCCACATATTATCCAAAACAAGCATAAATTAAGTGTTTGAGGCCCTAAATGAATTCAAATGAAAAAGTTGTCAACTACAAAGTTTCATAACTTTTTAAGATCTATAAATTTTATTTTGGGAGTTTCTTCATCCGAGGTCGTTTCTTAAGATTTGAAATTCAAATTTGATAAATTTGAACATAGTTTTTCTATGAAAAGATGATTTCAAATGAAAAAGTTGTCAACTACAAAGTTTCATAATTTTTCGAGATCTACAACTTTTTCATAATTATATTTATGTGTTGC
This sequence comes from Chrysopogon serrulatus, assembly GCA_015844335.1. Taxonomy (NCBI): domain Eukaryota; kingdom Viridiplantae; phylum Streptophyta; class Magnoliopsida; order Poales; family Poaceae; genus Chrysopogon; species Chrysopogon serrulatus. Next base: position 64,397 of record JADLZL010002777.1, read on the forward strand.
AGGAAGAAGATGAAGAATAGCAAGATTACTTTAGCATAAGTTTTTTTTTAACAAATTTTATTTGTAGCCGCACTTTTTAAATGGTTAAAGGCAAAGGTAACTTGCGACAAGTGAATAAACTTTGATACTTATAGTTTTTCTATGAAGAATGAGCTATGTCTTCTTTTTTTTGTGCAAAGTTATTAGATTTCATCACATGTCTTGATTCATCTCTGATGTAAGTTCATCTCTTGACTTACCCGAATTGAATTTAGAAGTTTTCTACAGGGGTTAGTCCAACAAAATATCCAGTGTCTACTAAAACATACTTTTAGTTCAAAAAATGAACCTAGACGCCATATCTAATTTTATTTAGAAAGGTATTTTAACCTAAATACCCTGCTTAATTTAAAAACCTTTGAAATTAAGATCACCACTCCTAAACTAAGCACCATACTTCATTTAGAAGATATATGAAGATACTCAAAACCTAACCACACTATAATAAACAAGGTAGTATGAGAGCAAATAGAGATTTACTCAAATAGAGACGGAAGCATAATCATGGTGAGTTTTTTAAGTAAATATGCAAGCGACTTGTATGTGTGCGAGAAAAAAATATGTTGTGCATTTGATATGAGATGAAGTGGATATATAGATTGTTTAAAGTAAACATGCAATGAAATGCAACGGGATAACTACTCATCAAATTTAAAATCTATGAACAAGACTTTCTCACCTTTCTTAATCATACTTACCCTGACTCATAATAGAATTTGTGAGTTGTGCATCATCCGTATTCATCACATATGATGAACTTTGAATTCTTGTGATGACAAATTTTTCTTCAATCTACACATGGTTAGAGAAATATATATGTTTATGCATACCTCTGAGATGGCAGGGCTCTAGTGTTGATGGATCTTGAACGTTCTGACACCCTGAGTTCTTCAATATCTCCCCTATCTTGGTCTTGTGGAATTCGCTAAAAGGTTAAAACGGTTGATGTCCTGCTTACTCTACAACTTAACAAAATAGAGGTAATCTTACTAAAGATAGTGGCGGACTAGATTAGCGAGATATCAAGATCAATATCAAAATCTTTACACCAATTTTTCCCACGACAGCGGCGTAAAAATACTTGTTGGTATTTCTTATGCACAACTAAAATGTGAAGAATTCCACAGTGCACAGAATACTATTGTAGTATTTTACCAGGAGTATTCTAGACATCGTTATTTATATTTTACCATGGGAAAACAATGGTTAAAGAAGTTGATAGTTTACCATCATGTATCTACTAACTAATACACCAACTAGACTAAAGTAGAGATAAATAATAAATGATAGGATTTTCACATAAATGACACAAATACATAGGAGAATTCCATGATAAAAGAGTAGATAACTAAAGTGAGAGGACAACGAGAGAGTTTACGGTTACTAAATACTTCTATATTACTAGGATTCTATAATAACTAATTCATGATAGAAAAATCGATCACACAATAACACTTTATAGCAAGTAGTACCTTTCCAACTCTCAAATAGATGAGAAAGTAGTAGTTGGGGAAGGCTGGCTAAAAGCTCTACGAACACTAAGTCCGACGTGGTGGAATACAAAGGTCTAACAGAGCTGTTACCTTTAGGGCTACCATAACTAACCGTAAGAATTGTGTGTGTGGATAACGTCAACCTTCAGTAGAATTTTAGACACAAAAGGATACACGAATACACAGTAGTCTAGGGTTTTAGCCGACAATTTTCACGAGTTTTTTTGAATATTCTATATTTTGCGGGGACTATTCGAGGAAAAGCTTAAAAAGAGGGATTAGAGTGCATAATAA
>JADLZL010002778.1:0-49073 GCA_015844335.1 Chrysopogon serrulatus
TTAACTTTAATTACTCATTAAGCATAGCATGAGCATCATCAAGCATAAACCCTAAATGCATTCATTATTTCATGTGTGTTTGCATTTAATTATTACTTGCTTGGTTGATTGATTGCTTAGTTAATTAATTTTTCTTGCAAATGACTTGATCAAGTTTGGATTCACTTGCCCAGCAATTTGAAATGATTTGTCAAATTTTGTTGCAAAACATTTGGTGCATTTTGGAGCAAAGAAAATAATTGGAAAATCCCTTTTTATTGCCCTTAATTCAAAATGAATTTCTAATTCAAAATTTGTTTGGTATTTTGACTTGGGCCTTAAATAAAAGTTGTTCAGTTTTTAATTCTCTACAACTTTTATTTTGGGCACATTTCATGAAAATGCTTTGAAATGGGTCAAAAAGATGCATTTTGATCGGTTTGCATTTGAATTCAAAAATTCAAAAAAAAGAGGAAATTCCCACCATAAACAAAGGCAGGCGTTTTCGGCCCACGCCCACGCCGCGCGCGCGCCCGCCACGCCACGGCCACGGCGTCGTGGCCGACCGGCTCAGGCGGGAGCGCCCGCTTCTTCGCCTTCGCCGGGCCGTCTTGGCGTGCAACGAGCGAGGCTGGGTGGTGGGGCGGGCACGGCGCCCGGTCCGGCCGTTCCAAAATTGGAACTCGCCCTGCCTCACTCACTCCACTCCATTCTTATGAGTAGATCTATCTATGAAAAAAATATGATATGCAATTTTTGTGATACTTTTACGTATAGATTTATTTAAATGCTATAAATGCTTTGAAAATGTGTAAATACATAATAAATTGTATATTGCTCAGAAAAATGTGATTCTTGTTTTGTTAGACTTGTTATGTGATCTACTTTCTGGAAAAATATGTATCATGCAGTTCCTGTGTAAAAATACTAGAATATGATTTAAATTCAATTCTGGGCTAATTCTTGAATAATTTTTAGTAAATTAATTATGAGGAGTTATGACCTGGTAATTTTTGATGACTGCTCTCGTGCTAAGAAGTGTCCAAGAAAAATATGAAATCTATTGTTTAACTCTTTTCACTATACAAAGTTATTAAATGTGCATTTCTATCCTGTTGGTTTATCTTTTTGTGTAGGCTGGTATACTTCATAAAATGTGATGATATTTTTTAGCATGGCCCTATTTTAGCATGATGTAGCTTCTGTAATTTTTGTAGAATTTTCTGGACTGTTTAGACAGAGGTCACAGTTTAAGCCCTTAAATTCACATGAAATGATGAGGCTTTGAATTAATGGTTTCAATAAGTCTATATTGCTTTTTGGTCACTTTTAATTATGGTTACTTGCTGGTCATGTTATGCAGTACCATATCAGAAATGTGATGTTTGACTTGTGAGTAGTGTATACTAGAGAGGAGATATGCACCTATTCTATCAAATAACTTGTTAATCATCTTCATTCATGAGCATCGCACCTATGCATTCTTTATGTTTATACCGTGCATTGCATCGTACAGGTTCGCAGGAGGAGCCCCAAGGTTTCGAGATCGAGGAGAGCCTACAGGAGGACCAGCGGCAGGTCCCCGTAGGAGAGGAAGAAGAGGAATTGCCTGAGTGCCCGAATCACTACGCTAGCACCTTCGAGCAAGGCAAGCCCCGGAGCATTACTTACCTATGATTTCTAACAGTCTAATTATGCTTTATGATTGATGCATTAAGTATAGGAGTTGATTGCAACCGTTGATGCATTATATCCTTGAATTACCTTTGAATTATCCTACCTTGAATTACCCTGTTAGTCTAGGGCGAGTCTATTGCTTAGCCTGCTTAGACGGTAAAAGTCGGGTGATTTCCTGTCATCCGCGAGCATAGGTGGTTACTTATGATTGATGAAAGAGCTTATGTTGATATCATCTGATTAATGGCTATGATTGTGATAAATGGAGACCGGACGGAGTCTTATGGGGTTGTTGGACCATAGTGATTCCGTCTGTGTTGATTAAGAACCGTGCCGTTGCGCGTCCCTCGAGTCATGTTGAACGCATGCCTCACACTTAGCTGGCTGGATAAGTCATTCCGACCGCGAAGCCTAACACTATTTAGGCCGGCTCTCGATCCCTGCGCATCGTATTGGAGATGGATGGAGGACCACGGGGCCGCCAAGAGTAAGTCCGAGGTCCAGAGTGGCTGGCTAAGGCAGTTGGGCGGCCCCCAGGTATGGTGGTACCGGTCGAAACCGCGTTTCTTCCCGAATAGCTGCCACGGTGACCTGTAGCTCACTTAGCTAGTGAGTGTGGTTTGTGTGATGAATACCCCCTGAGCTCAGTAGTAATCGATTCAAATCGCCATCGTTCCTGGACAGTGAACACTTGACTTGAGCTACGCCATCGTAGTAATGATTATGGAATATGGATAATGATGATGATGAGTTAAGCTAAATGATTATGGTTAATACTTGTTTGCTTAATCATGATTAATATACTATAATGATGTATAATATAGGTGCTCACCTAGCATAAATAGGGATGATTAAGCTGAGCAGTCACTATAAAATGGTTACCACTGTTTTTTTGTAAAAGAGTCAAGCTATCCCCTGATAAAGCCTGTCATACTCCTTGGAGTCTTTTATTTTAAGTCAGACGGGTAAGTCTAGCTGAGTACCTTCTCGTACTCAGGGTTTTTCCCGCTTGTTGTTTGTGCAGACGGGCATACCTTCCACGAGTACTGTGAGACCTGTCTTTATCCAGTGGATTAAGAGACCAAGGGCAAGGTCATTTCTTAATATTCTCCCCAACTGCTTTTGGTGGATTGACTTTCAGCTGGCACTGTATTAAACTTAAGTGTGTGTTGGGTTGAGCTTTCAAAAACTACTTTGTTTTCGCTACTTGTATTTGAAGACTGGGTTTGTAATAACTTTTGTTTCCGCACTCTGATGTTATCGAACTAGTTGTGAAATGTTGTAACATGTGGATGGTGACGCTAAACTTGTACGATCTTGGTTGATGATGTTTGGTTTGAAATCCTTCGAGATTTCTGGACTACCGGGTTTATAAGGGCTTAAGTGTGCTAATTACTTGCGTGGCGAGTGGTTTTTACACTTATGCTTTTATAAATTGGGCGGGTTACATTACAGGTGGCATCGAGCAAGGTTTAGCGATTCTTGTTCACATATATATATTTTAAAACAAAAGAATTGAAACAAAAGAATTTGGTTTCAAAACTGAATTTTTTTTAACTTATAGATTTATAAGTCTTTTGAGAAAATCTTATTGCAAAATTAAGAGTGTGCCGGTGGTCATATCCTTTATGCCCAATTAAGGACACTAGGTGGCTATTTAAGTACTAACTTGGGGGCTTGCATCATATTTTCTTTTTCTTTGTTGCCCATACAAGCAAGGTAACTGTATGGGTGCCATTCGCTTGAATGGTAATGTATGGTTCAAAATGCCTCTACGCCTCGGTAAGTGTGAGTTGTGAGAGCATAGTTGTCCAACCGGCAATCTAGGTGAGTGCTAGTGTGATGCCGGAAGTACTTACATGTCAAAACCATGTATTTACCATGGTGTTTAATTGTGGGTTATGCCGTCTGTTGAGACGATGCCGTCATGAGGACGAGGATCGGGTAGTTATACTACATGTGCGTGTATTTGGGAATGCACGTATGTGTGAGTATTTAATCTTTACATTTTCGTAATGATTTTATTCATACTGTTGGGATGGGCTGAAGTGGATTTTTCTGCAGTACATAACAGCCGATTCGTGTAGAACGTCTAGTTATACGCTATGAGAGAACATTGTATGCCACCGTTTATACCGCTAGAATTATTTTTGCTAAGTTTGTGAGAACATAAGATACGTGCATACATCATGTTTGTTCATCTCATGTCATTACATTTACCTTCCCTTATAAATTGATCATTTCTGTTAAATAAAAACTTGTTAATTAATCACTTGTCTCACTCGGGATAAATTTCTAACAGATAGCCCGCACGAAGCAGACCGCACGCAAGTCAACAGGAGGTCGAGTGCCTTGCAGGCAGCTTGCTCCCCGCACGGTTGTCAGGGAGGATCACTTTTTAGAGGAGTTTGGTATGCCCACACTTCTCTGGAGAGTGCTCGGTCGCGTGGGCTACACTGAGGAGTAGCGACCGGTGTACTCTTGGGTGACAGAGGAACCCAACAGTGGGGACGACATGGTCTATGTGGAGGTGACCGTCCCTCCACTACACGAGGACTCCGAGTGGGAGGGATGGCGTCTCCGGGCCTATGGAGTCACTCCTCAGGAAGGGCCTAGCAGAGCCGCCTTCTTTGTCCTGCGTACTATTATGGACCGTTTTCCACTTAGCCTAGCAGAGGCGTTAGCAGGGGTCTTTCCCAGAGGTGACCCTTCAGACACAGCTTGGGAGCAGTCCCCCAGCAGGTCTCGCTAGCCTGGGATCGATGAGATCGAGGGTAGTGACAACGCCGTGATGAGTGCAATGTACGCCATGATGAAGACCTATGATGCTACTCAGGCAGCTTTGTACATGGTTGGGGATTGGAACAAGGTGATGAGGAAGAGTTGAAGATGAAGAAAAGGCACTCGGATCATGTCTGAGATTTGAGGCTGCAGTTGGACCTATCACAGCTAACAGGGATGACGCCCTGGCCAGAGAGAGATGCAGACAGAGAGATAGCCCGCCTGCGCGCACGAGTTGCACGCTTGGAGGAGGTTGAGAGGAACAGCGATCGCATGATGGCACGCCTTGTAGTAGAAAGGAATGAAGCCCGGAACGATGCCCATCAGCTGGGGCACTTGCTCTTTGACAGGGAGTACTACATTGAGCAGATGCACGAGGAGTACCACCAGCTGTACAACCAGGTTCACCCTCACCACCAGCCTGGAGCTGCAGAGCTAGAGCCTAGAGTTATCGACACTGACGGAGGCGAGGAGGACGTCGACGTACCACCTGCCCCTGCACCTGCACCTACTGGAGACGTTGTTCTCGCCGCTGAGTCTGACGTAGAGAGTGAGCACGAGTAGGCTAGTAGCTTCATCGCTAGTCTTAGCTGCGTTTTTGTTTCTTTTGTTGTCGACATGTAACCTTTATGAGATGTGTGACTCATGTGTTGGATCTTCATGTATGTGGTGCTATCCGAACGCCTAAAGTCCATTGTATGTATGCTGGCAATTTTGGATGTTGTATGTCTCAGATGATGTTATTCAGTAATCTAATTAGTGATGTTATGAATTGTGGAAATGAATCTTTGTGCCTTTGTGATTGTTGAATGGATTTTATTCTTCCAATAATTCATTGGCATAATTATTACATTCGCTTACAATGTTGTAACATCACCTAATAATTGCTTGCTGCTGAAATATGCAGATGGTGGAAACACGCCGCACCGCTAGCGGCAATGTGATCGATGAGGGCGCTGCCGGTAGTGGAGGAAACGGTGGAGATGGCGGCAACGGAGGGAACGGAATCAACGGTGGAAATCCCAGGACTGATCTACCACCACCACCACCCCACCGTTGACCGCGGAGCAGTTGTTCCAGCAGTTCCTTGGCAGTCAGCGCAACATGGAAGCTACACTGCGCGATATTGCGGCCAACACTAGCCAGGGAGGCCACCGTGATCGCCAAGTCAATCAGTATAGTATGTTTAAGGATTTCCTTGATACAGATCCACCCAAGTTCCTACATGCCAAAGAACCTCTTGAAGCTCTAGAATGGATCAACACGATGGAGGACAAGTTCCATCTTCTTCGTATGACGGAGTCTTTGAAGGTCGAGTATGGAGCCCATCAACTGCAAGGCCCAGCTGGAATTTGGTGGTCCCATCAATGTACCACTTTTCCACCTCATACTCCCATCACGTGGGACCAGTTCACTCGGGTGTTCCGCAGCACCTACGTACCTCCTGGGCTGATGGCCATGAAAGTATCTGAGTTCATGAAGCTTACACAGGGCAACAAAACCATGAATGAGTATCTCCACGAGTTCAACAACTTGTCCCGTTATGCTCCTAGTTATGTGGATACTGAGGAAAATAAGATAGCCAGTTTCAAGAGGGGCCTCAACACCAAGATGGCCAAGACTATGGATATCAGTTCTGATCCACCTTCAACGAGTTTATCAGTGATTGCTTGACCCAAGAAAATAACAACAATCTCCATGCTGCCTCCAAGAACCGCAAGAGGAACTTTGAAGCGGGATCTTCTTAGTTTAGAGCTCCAATGGTGAATCGTCCGCAGTATCGTCCCCCTGCACAAGGTTCGAGGTTCCGAGCACCAGCCCCAAGAAGGAATCCCACGGCTCCACCACCGAAGAAGAACCGGGAAGGCGTATCGGCCTCCCCCGCCCCACAAGCTCGAGCCAAGGCCGGTGGTTCAACGGCAGCAGCACCAGCCGTAAAGGGCCCGTGCTTCAACTGCAATCAGATGGGTCATTTTGCCAAGTACTGCCCCTACCCCAAGAAGCAGGCAACCTACCCAGCTCGTGTGCACCATACCACCGTGGATGAGATTCCCGAAGGAGAACCAGTTACCGCGGGTACGTTTCTTATCAACCAACACCCTGCAGTTGTTTTGTTTGATTCTGGATCATCGCATTCTTTTATGAGTCAAGCATATGCACGGTCACATGAGTTAGAGCTTAAGCAACTAGAGTTTGGATACCGTATAAGTTTCGCCGATGCGGAAGTCATATCTAATCAGTTGCTTGAGAAAGCAGTCCTTATGATGGGCGACAAGTGCTATAGAGTTAATTTGGTAGTCATGCCCGGTTTAACATTGGATGTTATCTTGGGAATGAATTGGATGAAGGATAAGCAGGTAGTGATTGATACAGCAAATAAAACAATTACCCTGAAGGACCCTGAGGGTGATGGCACTTTCCAAGTGTTGTTGTCTTGGGTAGTGGACATGTCCAAGTTAACTTATGCTATTCAAGCTTCTTCCCTTTCTGAGATCCCAGTGGTATGTGAGTTTCCTGATGTTTTTCCTGAAGATTTGCCTGGGTTACCGCCTGATAGGGAGATTGAGTTTGCAATCGACCTTCTACCTGGTACAGCATCGATATCCAAGAGACCATACCGTATGCCACCCAATGAGTTAGCAGAGTTGAAGAAGCGGTTGTTTGAGCTTAACAAGTTGGGTTTTATCAGGCCAAGTACATCCGAGTGGGGTTGTCCTGCTCTGTTTGTGAAGAAGAAAGATCATTCCTTGAGGCTATGCGTAGATTGTCGGCCGCTTAACGCCATAACCATCAAGAACAAATATCCTCTTCCGAGGATTGATATTCTGTTTGATCAGTTGTCCAAGGCTAAGGTGTTTTCTAAGATTGACTTGGGATCAGGGTATCATCAGATTAAGATTCGACCGTCAGATGTGCATAAAACTGCGTTCATTACTAGATACGGGTTGTATGAGTATCTTGTTATGTCTTTTGGCTTAACAAATGCTCCTGCATACTTCATGTATCTAATGAATTCAGTCTTTATGCTAGAATTGGATAAGTTTGTGATTGTATTCTTGATGATATTCTGGTTTACTCTGCTAATGAAGAAGAACATGCTCAACATTTGAGGGTTGTGTTAACCAGATTTAGAGAGCATAAGCTGTATGCCAAGTTTAAAAAGTGCGAGTTTTGGCTAAAGGAAGTTGCTTTCCTTGGTCACATCATATCTGAGAATGGTATCTCAGTTAACCCAGACAAGGTACAAGAGGTCATGGATTGGCAGGCACCAACGTCAGTTCATGAAATTCAGAGTTTTCTTGGAATGGCAGGGTATTATCACTGTTTCATTCTATATTTCTCTAAGATAGCCAAGCCGATGACTAGTCTGCTACAAAAAGATCACAAGTTTGTCTAGACAGAGGAGTGTGAAGCAGCTTTTCGCACCTTGTGAGAATTGCTAACCACTGCCCCTGTTCTGGCACAGCCAGATATTGAGAAGCCTTTTGATGTGTATTGCGACGCATCAAAGATTGGTTTGGGTTGTGTGTTAATGCAAGATGGCCGAGTCATTGCTTATGCCTCACGTCAGCTGAGGAAACATGAAGTCAACTATCCAACGCACGACTTGGAGTTAGCAGCCGTTGTCCATGCTTTGAAGATTTGGAGGCATTATCTGCTGGGAAATGTGTGCAATATCTATACCGATCACAAGAGTCTCAAGTACATCTTTACTCAGCCTGAACTCAACATGAGGCAGCGAAGATGGTTAGAGTTGATCAAAGACTACAACTTGCAAGTACATTATCACCCTGGCAAGGCAAACGTAGTGGCAGATGCCTTGAGCCACAAGTCACATCACCATGCTGTAGAGCCACAAGTCAATCTGTTGCATCCTGCAGTCATGCATAATATCCAAGTTCAGTGTTCCCTAGATCAACAGATCATTGAAGGACAAAAGACTGATCCTGGTATCTATCACCTCAAAGAAAGAATGAAAAAGGAATCAATTCCACATTTCAGACTCGACGATAATGGTGTACTTTGGTTCGACAACCGTCTTGTCGTACCAAAGGACCGTGAACTCAAGAACAAGATGATGGATGAAGCTCACCTTTCTAAGCTATCCATTCACCCTGGAAGCAACAAGATGTATCATGATCTGAGACCTCGATACTGGTGGACCAAGATGAAGAAAGAGATAGCAGCTTATGTGGCTCGATGCGATACTTGTTATCGTGTTAAGGCCATTCACATGAAGCCGGCAGGTTTACTAAATCCTCTACCAGTTCCTGCATGGAAGTGGGATGACATCAGCATGGACTTCATCACGGGTTTACCGACTTCACAAAAGGGAAATGATTCAATCTGGGTGATCATCGATCGACTAACCAAATCAGCTCACTTCCTGCCTGTCAAGACTACCTACAGGCCACCCCAGTATGCTGACCTCTATATTGCTGAGATTGTTCGTTTGCATGGTGTACCCAAGACCGTCGTGTCCGACAGAGGACCACGATTTATTGCTCACTTTTGGACTCGCTTGCATGAAGGCATGGGAACTGAAGTTCTTGCACAAAGATCGCTTATCATCCTCAGACTTCAGGTCAGACTGAAAGACTTAATCAAGTTCTTGAAGATATGTTGAGGGCATGTGTACTATCTGCTAAGGGTTCATGGGAATCTTGGCTACCTTTGGCCGAGTTCTCCTATAACAACAGTTATCAAGAGAGTATCAAGATGACACTGTTTGAAACTTTGTATGGCGAAAGTGTAGAACTCCGTTGAATTGGGTCGAAGCGGGGAGAAAGAAGATACTACGGTATTGACTTTGTTCCCGAAGCTGAAGAGAAAGTTCAAATTATTCAAGAACACATGAAAGCTGCGGTCCGACAAAAGAGTTATGCCGACGATAGAAGAAGACCCCTTTCTTTTGAAGTAGGTGATTATGTTTACCTTAGAGTTTCTCCGATCAAAGGTACACAAAGGTTTGGAGCCAAAAGAAAGCTTGCACCAAGATATGTAGGACCGTATCAAATTCTCGAGAAGAAAGGTGAAGTCGCATACAAGCTACAGTTACCTGAGTCAATGAGTACTATCTTTCCGGTCTTTCACGTCTATCAGTTGAAGAAATGTTTGCGTGTGCCGGAAGAAAGAGTTGAAGAACAGGAGCTAGAGTTAGAGTCAGATTTAATCTACAAGGAAGAGCCTGTGAGAATCGTGGACAGTAAGGAAAGAGTTACTCAGAATCACTTGGTGCGCACTTACAAGGTCTTGTGGAGCTACCATGATGATAGAGATGCATCATGGGAAACCGAGGATTACCGAAGGAAGTTTATCCCGAATTCCATAAAACACGGTTAGTAACCAAAAATCTCGGGACGGGATTTCTTTAAGGGGAGGGCTGTAACACCTCAAGTGTTAAGCTTGCATTAGGCCATAATTAATTAACTTTAATTACTCATTAAGCATAGCATGAGCATCATCAAGCATAAACCCTAAATGCATTCATTATTTCATGTGTGTTTGCATTTAATTATTACTTGCTTGCTTGATTAATTGCTTAGTTAATTAATTTCCTTGCAAATGACTTGATCAAGTTTGGATTCACTTGCCCAGCAATTTGAAATGATTTGTCAAATTTTGTTGCAAAAGATTTGGTGTATTTTGGAGCAAAAAAGAAAATAATTGGAAAATCCCTTTTTATTGCCCTTAATTTAAAATGAATTTGTAATTCAAAATCTGTTTGGAATTTTGACTTGGGCCTTAAATGAAAGTTGTTCAGTATTTAATTCTCTACAACTTTTATTTTGGGCACATTTCATGAAAATGCTTTAAAATGGGTCAAAAAGATGCATTTTAATCGGTTTGCATTTGAATTCAAAAATTCAAAAAAACAGAAATTCCCACCGCAAACCGGCAGTCGCTGCCCACGGCCCACGGCCCACGCCCACGCCGCCCAAGGCCAGCGGCATCGTGGCCGACCGGCTCAGGCCGGGAGCGCCACGCGCGCTTCGCCGCGCTTCGGCCGCCGTGTCGCGTGGCCTGGCGGTGGGGCCCACACCGGCGCCCGGTCCGCCGTTCCAAATTTGGAACTTCGCCCGCCTCGCTCACTCCACTCCATTCTCTCCCTCTCTCTCTCACCAGACAAGGAAGAAGCAGCCCGGCTGTCGCCATTGCCGCCTCGGGCCGACGTTCCCTCCGTTCCCCTCGGCGCTATGGCTTCGCCCGGCCGGCACCGCCTCTCGCCGCCTTACTCTACGCCGCATCAAGCTTTTAGTCGCGGCACCGTGGGTAAGGGGCCAATCGGGCTGTCTTCTTCCTCTCCGCCGATGTAGCTCCGCCCGTGGCCTCGCCGGCCGCTCTTTTTCCCCCCTCACGCCGTCGGCGTTTCCGGCGATGGCCTTTGGCTAGGTTTTGGCCGGATTGGTTGAGCCGATTAGGGCTCGTCTGTTTGGAACGCCGCCCGTCACCGTGCGCCCACGCCACCGCGTAGCACGCCACCGTCGCCGTGGGCTCTCGGGTTGCCAATAGAACCGACCCTTGGTAAGCTTCGCGGGCTTCGCGCGACTCCGTGTCACGCCACCCGGGATGGTCACCCGGCACGGGCCGCGTGCGGTGGGCCGCCGTGCGCCGCCGCTTGTCGCCGGCACGATTCCCGCCATCTCACGCGCAACCAACACCACCCTTGGGTGCGGCTCGGTGAGAGGAGCTCACCGGGTGCCGTCTTTCGGCCGGAGAGACCTCGCCGTCGGCGAAGCTCTCGCCCGGAGCACCGCCCGGCCACGGGTGCCCAATGGGGCCGTGGACTCGTGGGGTCCTGCAGTCAATGGCACGCAGTCCACCGGACCGAAGTCCATGGACCCGGCTGGGCCCGGGTTTTTATTTAAATTTTTTCCAGAAAACGCATAAAATGCTTGAAAAATCATATCTTGAGCAAATGTGATCCAAATTTGATGAAACTTATTTTGTTAGGTTTCTTATGAGTAGATCTATCTGTGAAAAATATGAGATGCAATTTTGTGATACTTTTTCTGTATAGATTCATTTAAATGCTATAAATCTTTGAAATACGTGTAAATACATAATAAATTGTATATTGCTCAGAAAAATATGATTCTTGTTTTGTTAGACTTTTTATGTGATGTACTTTCTGGGAAAAATATGTATCATGTAGTTCCTTTGTAAAAATACTAGAATATAATTTAAATTCAATTCTGGGCTGATTCTTGAATAATTTTTAGTAAATTAATTATAAGGAGTTATGACCTGGTAATTTTTGATGACTGCTCTCGTGCTAAGAAGTGTCCAAGAAAAATGTGAAATCTGTTGTTTAACACTTTTCACTGTACAAAGTAATTAAATGTGCATTTCTGTCCTGTTGCTTTATCTTTTTGTGTAGGCTGTTATACTTCATAAAATGTGATGATATTTTTGAGCATGGCCCTGTTTTAGCATGATGTAGCTCCTGTAATTTTTGTAGAATTTTCTAGACTGTTTAGACAGAGGTCACAGTTCAAGCCCTTAAATTCACATGAAATGATGAGGCTTTGAATTAATGGTTTCAATACGTTCTATATTGCTTTTTGGGCACTTTTAATTATGTTTGCTTGCTGGTCATGTTATGCAGTACCATATCAGAAATGTGATGTTTGACTTATGAGTAGTGTATACTAGAGAGGAGATATGCACCTATTCTGTCAAATAACTTGTTAATCATCTTCATTCATGAGCATCGCACCTATGCATTCTTTATGTTTATACCGTGCATTGTATCATACAGGTTCGCAGGAGGAGCCCAAGGTTTGGAGATCGAGGAGAGCCTGCAGGAGGACCAGCAGCAGGAGGTCCCCGTAGGAGAGGAAGAAGAGGAATTGCCTGAGTGCCGGAATCACTACGCCAGCACCTTCGAGCAAGGCAAGCCCCGGAGCATCACTTACCTATGATTTCTAATAGTCTAATTATGCTTTATGATTGATGCATTAAGTATAGGAGTTGATTGCAACCGTTGATGCATTATATCCTTGAATTACCTTTGAATTATCCTACCTTGAATTACCCTGTTAGTCTAGGGCGAGTCTATTGCTTAGCCTGCTTAGACGGTAAAAGTCGGGTGATTTCCTGTCATCCGCGAGCATAGGTGGTTACTTATGATTGATGAAAGAGCTTATGTTGATATCATCTGGTTAATGGCTATGATTGTGATAAATGGAGACCGGACGGAGTCTTATGGGGTTATTGGACCATAGTGATTCCGTCTGTGTCGATTAAGAACCGTGCCGTTGCGCGTCCCTCGAGTCATGTTGAACGCATGCCTCACACTTAGCTGGCCAGATAAGTCGTTCCGACCGCGAAGCCTAACACTATTCAGACCGGCTCTCGATCCTTGCGCACCGTATTGGAGATGGATGGGGGACCACGGGGGCGCGAAGAGTAAGTCCGAGGTCTAGCGTGGCTGGCTAAAGGCAATGGGCGGCCCCCCGGTGGGTGGTACCCCAGAGAAACCGCGTTTCTTCCCGAATAGCTGCCACGGTGACCTGTAGCTCACTTGGCTAGTGAGTGTGGTTTGTGTGAGGAATACCCCCTGAGCTCAGTAGTAATCGATTCGAATCGCCATCGTTCCTGGACAGTGAGCACTTGACTTGAGCTACGCCATCGTAGTAATGATTATGGAATATGGATAATGATGATGATGAGTTAAGCTAAATGATTATGGTTAATACTTGATTGCTTAATCATGATTAATATACTATAATGATGTATAGTATAGGTGCTCACCTAGCATAAATAGGGATGATTAAGCTGAGCAGTCACTATAAAATGGTTACCACTATTTTTTTTACAAAAGAGTCAAGCTATCCCCTGATAAAGCCTGTCATACTCCTTGGAGTCTTTTATTTTAAGTCAGACGGGTAAGTCTAGCTGAGTACCTTCTTGTACTCTGGGTTTTTCCTGCTTGTTGTTTGTGCAGACGGGCATACCTTCCACGGGTACTGCGAGACCTATCTTTATCCAGTGGATTAAGAGACCAAGGGCAAGGTCATTTCTTAATATTCTCTCCAACTGCTTTTGGTGGATTGACTTTTAGCTGGCACTGTATTAAACTTAAGTGTGTGTTGGGTTGAGCTTTCAAAAACTACTTTGTTTTCGCTACTGCATTTGAAGACTGGGTTTGTAATAACTTTTGTTTCCGCATTCTGATGTTATTGAACTAGTTGTGAAATGTTGTAACATATGGATGGTGATGCTAAACTTGTACGATCTTGGTTGATGATGTTTGGTTTGAAATCCTTCGAGATTTCGGACTACCGGGTTTATAAGGGCTTAAGTGTGCTAATTACTTGCTTGGCGAGTGGTTTTTGCACTTATGCTTTATCTAGAATTATTTTGCTAAGTTTGTGAGAACATAAGATACGTGCATACATCATGTTTGTTCATCTCATGTCATTGCATTTACCTTCCCTTATAAATTGATCATTTACATTAAATAAAACTTGTTAATTAATCACTTGTCCTCGGGATAAATTTCAGATGGCCCGCACGAAGCAGACCGCACGCAAGTCAACAGGAGGTCGAGTGCCTTGCGAACAGCTTATCCCCCACCGCGGTTGTCGGGAGGATCACTTTTTAGAGGAGTTTGGTATGCCCACGCTTCTGCGGAGAGTGCTTTCGATTCGGCGTGGGCTGCGAGGAGTAGCGACCGGTGTACTCTTGGAGTGACGGAGGAACCCAACAGTGGGGACGACATGTCTATGTGGAAGTGACCGTCCCTCCACTGCGAGGACTCCGAGTGGGAGGATGGGCGTCTCGGGCCTATGGAGTCACTCCTCGGGGAAGAGGAGCCTAGCGAGCCGCCTTCTTTGTCCTGCGTACTATAGGGAGAATGGAAACAATTTCCATTTAATGGTCTCTTGTGTCATGCTAGATAAAATTAAGCAAGAACACAAGTGCTCAAATTTCCAAAGGTGGGTATAAGGATTTTTTTCTTGCTGCCCGGAGAAGGGTTGCGCCTGAACCATGGCTATGAAAGCGGGGCGAATCTCATAGCCATTTGCAAGGATTGGATGTGATGATGGTAGAGGCTCCAATGAATCGCCCTTTGGAACCAAGAACTTAATGATAGGAGTGGAATCCATGTGGTAGGGATGGTGGTGGTAGTATGGTGCATATATTTTGGTAAAAAGAAAAAAATAATACACGGACGAACTTGGTTCGATTCTAGAACGACTACCGTTCCCTAAGCAACGGCGCCAGAAAGCTTGTTGGTATTTGTTAACGCAAGCAGATAAATCCACGAAAGCGCACGGATACCGCTGTAGCTTTCACCCAGAGTATTCCTAGGTATCGATTTCCACGGGAACGAGAAGTGAACTAGAAAGGATCAAGGTCGCCCAAGAAATAACTATTTTTGGTGGGTAGAGAGGGGTTTCTAAGGTTCTTCCAAGACAACTAGTTGACCAAGGTTCAGGCTTACTAAACTTTGCTTACCGGAGCGGCCGGTTCCTTTCCGACTATCGAAAAAGACGGGAAGCGGTAGTCGGGTCGGGCCGCCAAAAGCTCTACAAAATCACCAACCCGAACGTGGTGGAATACAAAGGCCCCTGGTCGGAGCTGTCACCTCCCGGGGCTACCACAACTATCCGTGAGGTTGGGCGCAAACTTCGGGTAACTCGCTAGCCCAGACACCATGTCTCACGCTAACGGCTACTACTCTAGTCCGATATCTTAATTAGACTAAAGCATTCGGTCGGCGGAGATCCCGTAAGCAAAGTAAAAGCAAGAACTGAATTTAATCAAATAGAAAGCTTGGAATTACCGAAAAGAAGAACCCGGATAGTCCTCGGACGAAGTCGTCTCCGTAGAGGTACAAGAGTCAAGGAGGGGCCGACACGTCCGGCCCTCCTACGCTCCTACCGGAACACCGAGTACAAGATGAAGAGGAAGCCCGACAGACTCCGGATTCCTCCTCCACTCTCTTCCCTCTTTTCTATACTACAACTAGGTGAGCACCACCTAGAGGGACACTATTACTAAGAATATGGAGAATGGGAGCTCAAGTGTAGAGGTGTCTAGAATGAGGAGGGGAAGGCCTCCTTTTATAAGTGGAGTGGAGGGGCCTCTATGCAAAATTACACCCAAACCGACTGTCCAGGTATGTTGAACCAAAATTCCGCATGCCACCGCCTTTGGAACATCGGTGGGAGGCAACCGACCAAAAACTTGGGCCGAGCGGGGCCGGTGGGGGGGGTCACACCACATGGTGCGCCCAGCACCATGGTTACCCAAATGCCCCCAACTTTGGTGGCCGATCTGCCCCGATGTTCTTGGATGGGCCTATGGTGGTTGCTCGCGAAGTTGAGGTGTTTTGGATTGGTTTTGGGCTTCTTTTCCTTGTATTCTAGGCCCGGATTTGCCTGCTGAGTGTCCCTTCTCCACTTGGGCAGATATTATGTGCTTGTAAATGTTGTATCTTGCTTGCTATTGAGCCCATTTGTAGTAGTTTTCATGGTTGTTCTCCTGCAAAAGATGAATCACCAAAACTTGTGGAAATAGTTAGTTATAAAACCTAATTCTATGTTTGGTAGTGGATTTTATTTGAATATTGGCGGTTAAAATTATGCAATAAGGACCGCCAACACCTCCCTCCCGGGGGGTCCTGCCCTGCTTTTATAGCCTTGGGCGATGATCATGAGCCATCGGATCAAACCGACATTGATGTACGGCTGAGATCAATCCTCAAAGGCGGTGAAGCAACCTGGACGAAGCGGGCCGCAAATGGGCCAGAGGCCAGACCGGCCAGTCTAGGGTGGGACCGGTCGATCCCACCTGGTCGCCTCTAGTCCACCGCTTCAGTGTGGTGTCTTCTGGTCTCTTCTAGAATCTTTCTGCGTTGCCGTGGCACCCAATTTCCCGTTCTATGTTCCGATAAACTCCTGGGATTGCATCTTTTCTAGTTTACACCTGCAGAAATAGCGAAACACCAAAACTCATAGAATTCTGTCAGTGCAAACCCTATATCTACTTCGGTGATCGCAATTGCATCCTTTTCCATGGCTAGTTGATGGTTGAATTCGTACATTAATGACCATCGACAGCTATTCACCTCTCTCTAGCCAATATGACCTTTCACAGTGACAGTTCAAAAAAATGATTTCCTATATAGTATACAAACATAGTTATCGTTGGTCCAAAGACCAAGGAACATATTTTTACCCTAACTATGCTATATATCACAAATCACATTTTGTATTATAGAACTTGAAATGAAATTTGGTTACACCTTGTATACTAAGATAGGGGAATTAACCCCTACCATCCGCCCCCATGCAAGGCGAGGCATAGGCGGTGCCACCTATCGTGGGTTCGACACCACGACGGGCATTGTTGTTAGTTGGCTTGTCGAGTGTGGGTCCCCGGTGGCTCGGACGCTCAAGAACATAAGAGGAAGACATGGTGATGTATCTTAGTTTGGGCTATCAAGGTTCTATGTCCAACAGTGGTGATGTTTCTATAATCAAGAGCACCCAAATTGGAGGGTTACAATGAAGTAGAGAGTGGGTATCTCTTGGTGCTATCCTATGGCCTCGTTGGCGGTGAGGTCAATGCCCCAGTGAATAAGGAAAATGCTCCTTGCTCTTGCTAGGTTGCCATGGGTGGAGCTCTCTGCTGATCCTGTCGAATGGAGGTGGAAGAATGGAATGGAATTGTGTTCCCCCTCTATGGGTCCGGCCCTCCCCATATATCTTGAGGAAGGTCGGGTGCATGGAGGTTCAGGAGCTATAGTCTATGACCTATATATGTATGCTGAGGTCCTAGAGGGTACTGCTGTGGCGTACATGGACCTTGGGGTTGTCATCGAGTTGGGGCGGCCTTGGGTGCAGCCTCATGCCTTTGTAGTCTTGACGCATGATCACCAAGATTGTTTGCATGGAACGGCCTCCACCAGGTGAACCTTCTTGAGGCTTTCTTGGTGGCAAAGGCGCCAGAATTGAGGGGCTAGAGTCTAGAGAGCGGGGTGTTTGCCTTCTTTTGTCATGCCCGATGCGCAACCCTATGAGAGGAGTGGGCAACAACATTGCACCTGTGTTGGTCAAAGTGGGGTTGAGGAGCCCCCTCGAGCCACGGAGACTTCGGTTGGGCGGTTGACGTTTAGGGTTTTTGTTGTTCGCCCGGCACGAAGTCAGGTGTCAGGCTTCCGCCCGCCGTCAGCCGAAAGATCACGCGTCTTAGAGTCCCCAAGTCCATGACGCAACTTTGTCGCAAAAAAAAAAAAAAAAAGTCCATGTCCATGACGCAACCTTTCAGTACATATTACATGTTCATGTCATCCTTCAGTTTGCCATATTCCAGAATTGCTTTTCATGTGCCTCACCCATTCGTCCAGGTTTGTCCTTCCATGTTTACGTCGATATGCCTACTCAGGTAGCAGTGTACTATTTGAGATCAAAATTGACCGGCCATGTTTTTCTAAATGTTCTAAAGTTAGCATTAGGGCACTCGCAACAAAGAAATTAAGATAGTTTCAAGGTACCAACTTATCAAAATGATAATATGGTATCCATTAAAGAAAAGGGAGGAGGAGATGGCTTCTAAGATAACAAAATATATCTACACGGGAAAGATATGAAGCTGTTGATGCATTCCAGACAAAGGAATAACTCCTCATAAAGGGTATATAGAAGTTCTCTTTTATAATATGCCCAAACTTTTCATGAAGAGGCCATTGAATCCATATGGCCTAGAGGCTGTCTGCAGGCATGCGTTTAATGATCAGATTAATCTTATCTCACTGAACGGGCATAATCATGTCTTGCGGTCCTATATATAGTAGGCTCAAACAAATCGGACACAGCTTAAAGAGCATGACTGGATTTGAAGTGATAATGCCCATTCTTTTTTTTTCTTAAAGGAGTTCCAAATTAAGTAACCCTGCCTTGCCTTCATGATCATGTATCCGGATCCCTTGTTTGTTTAACAGCTAGGAAATGGAATTTCTTCTGTAGGAGATAGTTGCCAATGCCATAAAAGAAATTTGTACATTCATCACCACCAAGCTTCATCCTTTAGCTGTGCACCGTTTCTTCCGGTATCCGTTTTTATGATGAAGTGTCCTGAGGTGTCCCTTATTAACTGAAGATCTTCGGTCTCATCATAGGTCTTTCATATGATTAAATTGATGAGACTCAGTAGATTTGTGTCCTGCTACATATACCCATATTAAATGGCATGTTAAATTCTTCAACATATATCTCTTTCATAGAATTATATTGATGTGCGATATAAACTAACACAATCCGTTTCATTTAGCAAAACCTACCCATACTAAACGTACAAAGGATGCATAAATTCTATAGGGATTGTTATTCTAAGATTTACAATTCGTTGGTTTCTCATGCACATGGTAATCTTACTATTACTAATTAGAGGCCCCAACGGAGGCACCACGTTGATTCTCACCAGATGCGCTAGAAAAAAAGATAAATTCTAGAAATTCTCACATTAATCAGAAACATCTGGCCTTTAATTTGGTAGACACTAATCATCATATTTAATAATAGCCATCGGATCTGTTGCAATTTATATAAAAAATTACCCACCTGCCATTATAAAAAATACATAAAGTAACCCCCTCATTTTGTATTTAAATTACCCACCACTGCCATTATGAAGACTAATTTAAGATAACCCCTAAATTTATATACAAATTTCCCATGTACATCCATCATTATAAAAAGTATATCAAAATAACCCCTAGATTTATATCTAAATTACCCAATTTGCTATTTTGATAAATAAATCAAAATAAACCCCTCGCATTATATCTAAATTACTCATATTTTGCTATTAGAAATAATAATTTAAAATAACCCTTTAACTTTGTATTTGGATTCCCGATCTATCATTATGAAAGATAATTTTGAATACACGATATTAATTTATATATTATCAACCTTTCTAATTATGAAAGTTAATACAAAATAGCATCCTAAATTTACATCCAACCTATCTATGCATGTCGTTATGAAAAAAGAATATAAAGTATTAACTTTACATTCATAAGCCATTATAAAAGATAAACAAAAATATTACTCAAATCTATATGTAAACACTAATATATTCTATTAAAAATAGATCAATATCTATAGAACATATATATTTATAAATTTATAAATCCTAAAGTTCTAGGGTCATAAAATAACCACATGCCATGTTTGATCATGTGTACTTGAGTAAATATATAAATGATAGGATAAATATTTTTAATTTCTTATGAAAAATAAAATTGTTTAATTCACAAACGACATAGCAATAATATGACATCAGCAATTCACTTTAAATTATGTTAATGCTATATAATAATTAATTTTGATAGTTTATTATTTTAAATAATTTTATATATTTTAAGAGAAACATTATATCATTTTACTATTGATAATATAATTGCTATAACAAATTTAACAAGTGTAATGCTAGACTACAATCTAAGCTTCAATGTAAATGATATCTGAACCAATACTACTAAGATCTAAACTCTTTTTAGTTAAAAAATAAATTTTGAATAAAATATGAAAAATACTAGAGTTTCTATTTAAGTTGATTAAAGCTCAAAAGCTAACTATGATTAATGAAGTCACATAATGGGATGCAACTAGGGTTTATATATGTTAATATTATGTGTTTATCCAAAAACATATCACGATAAAACAAAATACTAGAAAATTCTAATTAGATGTCCCAAATGAGCCTCCACATTAGTCCTTGCGAGATACGATAAGAAAACAAAATATAGAACCTAAGAGTTCTCACAAAAATTCAAAATATTTGATCCCATTTAACCTAATCATGATTAATAATTTCTTTCAATACCACCACTAATAATAATAGCTATTGGATCTATTCTAATTCCTAAATAATTACTTAACTCCCCTATTGTGTAATAAAATAACATAAGGTAAAAAAATTTATATTTAATTACTAATATACTCTATCCTATTATTTAAAAAGTTTAAAATCCTTGCAAATTTATATCTAAAAATTATCAATAATTTATATTTAAAATTTAAAAATTCTTTAAATAATCATAGAGCATGCATGTGTTATTAATATTAATATTTAATTGAAGGAAGCGTATATGATGTGCTAGCATGCATCAGTGATAAATATATAAATATATATATATATATACATATATATATATATGTTATGTTTTATCAAGAAAAATATTTTCTTAAAAACTCATATATACACTAATGATACTAACAAATTATTTAAAATAATATTAGTAATCATAAAATATAATTTATTTAGGTTACTTTTTTTTAGATATATTAATATATTTTAACTAAATATTTGACAGCTTTGTATTTATAGTATAACCAGACTGCACATATAATTTTTTGACAAGAAAAATTTTTATCTTGAAAGTATGGGAGATACCACTGCTAGGTATATATGTTTCTCTAAAATTATTTTAACTTAAAAAAGTAGAATGTTATACAATTTAACTATTAAAATTCTTTAGAGATTAGTACTGATACACACATCGAAGATTCAAGCTCTATCACTTACCTTAAGTGTCATGATGCAAGATTCAAATGATTGCTTATGCTATTTAGTAAACATACTTTGACCTAAAGTACTTATTTTAAAAAAGTGAAAACCGGAGAGTTAATAAAAATATACATTAAGTACAAGAGTTTTAACTTAACGGTAAAAAATATAACAGTTAATAATACACAATTTAGAAAATCATAATTTAGATTAAGATTTCATAAGATAAGTAATGGGACAAGGACCATTGTAGTTAATTGCAATGTCTTAATCTAATAGAAAGTAAAAATACAAATGTATGGAAAACATATAAATCAATGTCTTGCAAAAAGGTAATTAATAAGTTTGTGATAATCGGTATAGACTATAAAGTATCCATTATGTCTATTTTGTAGAAAATAAATACAAAGAAATATATAATTTAGTATAAAAATTATTTATTGTTTGATATATTTGACAGTGTATCTCTTAAAACTTTAGCCCGTGCGGAGCACGGGTTGATGGACTAGTGGATCATAATTAATCATCCGCTTCAGGAGTTGTTACTTTTGGTACAGGAACGAAATCGTCATTCATCGTCCGATCACCACCCATGGATTAGATTAGTATGGACTTATTGCATAGTTACAGACATAACATGATCAGTCCCAAACCCCAAGACCAAAACCAAAAAAAAAAAAAAAGGAAAATTTTCTATGGGATACTCAAAGTGACCTCTCTTTGCTAGCGGACATGCAAAACAGAGCAGCTTGCTGGTAGAGACTCAGTTCTTGTCAAATTTACTAGTAGACACCATACCTAATAAATTAATTTTACATAATAGATATAAAATCATATAACTGCCCTAAAATTACTCTCTCCGTTCAATTATAAGTCACTTCAACTTTTTTTAGTTTATCTATTTTGTTTTGTATCTAGACACATTATTATATCTAGATACATAGCAAAATAGATGTACTAAAAAAAAGTCGAAGTGACTTATAAATTGAAACAGAGGGAGTACATAAAATCTTAGACACTCTAATATGATGAGAACTACACAAAAAGTATTGATTTGCACTGAAATGATCATTTTGCCTTTCTTCATAAATAGACAAAGTTAATCATGGTTAATTTGTTCATATATTAGTAGGACACTAGAAATCTTAAAAAAAAATCACAGGATGTGTACACCACGAAATCTTGACTATGCTAAAAATATTAACTAAAAACGTTTATACTGATATATTTAGTATGACTGAGTTATAGATTTATCTCCTGAAAAACTTAATTGATATATTAAACTTTATTTTTGTAGCTGATATTTTTCTAGCATAGTCATGATTTGGTGATGTACACATTCTATAGTTTTTCAAGATTTTTTAGTGTCCTACTATAAACAAATTAACCATGGCTAACTTTGTCTATTTATGAAGATGGGTAAAATAGTCATTAGTGCAAAAAAAAATATTTTTATTATATATTTCTCATTATGTAAGAGTGTAGAAGATATATTATGTATAATTTTTATCACTTATATGATTTTATAACTATTTTTAAAAAATTATTTTATTTGGTATGAGCAAATTTGACAAGAACCAATTGTCCACCAGCAAACTCCTCTATTTTGTTTGTCTGCAGCAGTAAAAAGAGGCCAACTTCGATGTGAGAAGTAAGGCAACGTATCAAGTGCAAACCAACCTCTCCGTGAAAACTCGTGCAAATAACGACAAAAAATTCGTCTAAATTCACTAAAAAAATCATACATATAGATGATATGATGATACACAACCTTATAAAATATCTTGTTCAAATGATTTGTTAGAAATTTGTTATTTTTATATCCCACAAATGAAGTCGAGTTTGGACAAGATATTTTATAAAATTGTATATCATCATATTATCTACATGAATAATTTTTTTTGTAAATTTAAATGACTTTTTTTATGGTTTATATAGGTTTTCACAGAGAAGTTGGTTTGTACTTATATACGTTACCTAGAAGCAAAGGGACTGGATTGGCCAGCTAACTAGATCGACACCAGCTTTGAGTTACTCCTGGCTTCTTTCTTCTACATCAGCCTAGGCACGCCTTAGCTATTACTTTTATTTTGTTTCTCCATACATATTTTGCCCCGGCCCCTCCGATCCGGTCTAAAAGAACTCGGACGGGTCGCCCAGCGGCACGCTGAGCCCCGTGTCGCCCTGCCCCATGCCGTCGTCAAGCAGCCAGCTCTCCAGCATTGAGAACGATGACCCCTGCCCCGCGGTACCCGCACCTCCCTCCGCCTTGCTCGTCCTGCAGGTGGGCCTCTCTGGCGTGCGCGCTATACCGCTGTTGCTCGCCGACACTCCCTCGTCGTCGGAGAACGCGGACACGGAGGTGGACCTGGACGCGGACGACACCTTCCCGGCGGCGCCGGAACCGCCGTGGTGCATCCAGCCCTCCAGCAGGCGCGCGATGTTCTCGGCGCTGGAAGCGTACGTCGTCGCCTGGGCCTGGCTAGCTGATGGCGCCGGCGGTTGTTGCTCCGGCTTGGCGGACGGAGGCACGGGGTCCAGGGAGAGTGCCTCCCGGAGTGCCCGGCGCGCGGTGTGGATGTCCGTCTGCAGCCGCCGCTCCCACTGCCCCTTGGGCGCGGCCCATCTGCCGCTCTTGTTCGCCTCGGCGCCAGCGCTCGTCTTATTGAGCTTCTTCTTGAGGTGCGTGTTCCAGTAGTTCTTGATGTCGTTGTCTGTCCGCTCCGGCATGTACGAAGCAATCGCGGCCCACCTGGATCGTGCAAAATCATGGACAGTCGGTCGTTAGGGCTCTGCTGAGGAATCACATAGGAGCAGGAATAGGTAGTGGAATTACCTGTTCCCGAGCAGTGCCTGGAGGTGGATGATGAGCTTCTCCTCCTGGTCGCTGAAGTTGCCGCGCTTGATGCCCGGGCGGAGGTAGTTGGTCCACCGGAGCCGGCAGCTCTTGCTGCAGCGCATCAACCCTGGGGATCCATGGTCCAAGAACCAGAACAGCACCTCGATTCAAGGAATTGCACGACATAATAAAACAGCAGCCATCGTAAGAAACAAAGAAAAACTCCGAGGCCGGCTTGGTATACCGGTGTGGCTGGGCACGGCGCGCCAGTTCCCGGGGCCGTGGTCCTGCACATAGGAGACGAGCACGAGGTCCTCCTCCGGCGTCCAGGGCCCCTTCTTCACCTCGCCCTTCTCGCAGCACGGCGGCCTCCCCATGCCTTTGTTCCCCAACAACACTCCTCGCTCAGCAGTCTTGGCGCAGCTGGGTGCACGCACGGCCGGCCTGTGCGTAACTGATGACGCTAGCTAGCTTGGGCAGAAACCAGAAAGGGCGATGAGGGACCTTTGACCCCCCTGGCTCTCCGCTTCGGCTGCTTGCATTGCTCTCTCTCTCTCACACACACTTTGCCGGGAGGTGAATTGCGCGAGACAAAACACGGGATGTGAGGTGGGTTGGTGCACGACTGGAGGTGCTGGTGTTTATATAAGCGCCCCACGCAGTGGCCTTGATGTGTGAGGGGCAACTGGGCAAGGCAACAAGGACCTACAATTAGCTAGGACACGCAAGAAATATATACTCCAGTGCAGAATAAATATAACTACCGGACTCGATGGTGCTTAAATGCAATGCCAAGGTCTAGGGCCGAGGCGACTCAGTGGTCGCCATCACGGAGGGAAAAATTGGTTAAGAGTCCTATTTGTTTGTCATAGCAGCGATGGAACCGTGGAAGGCATGTAGTCCCCACACTCCGCTACTTAGTAGTTGTACTCCATCCAGTACATACTGAAGGACAAGGGCACTCCACGGCACAGCATTCTGTTGCCCATTACATTAAACTCCAGTGCCTTTCCGCGCCATGTCTTGTCGACCTCGGCATATCTTGCGCCGTCGTTGTGTTGGCTCATGCGAAAAACGCGCCATGTTTCTGCACCATGCATGTCCATGTGTATAGATATATATGAACGTTTACTGTATTTACATCTTTTTCCATTTCCATATCCTTCTTATATCCTCCAAAAATGTATATATATATAAATTGGACTTGCATGTTATATTATTTCATTGTATAAGATCCGGCAAAAAATCGGTAAGCTAGTAGAAGAAAAACCAATAGAATATTATGTTACAAATTATAGAAGAACAGATGACTTGTAGAATGCATGAATGGATTGCATGTTAGAGGGATACTTAGTGGGGAATATTGTGGACACCTTGCATTAAGAGATAGAATATCTAGTGAGGTCACTTAGTGGAAAATGATACGAACACCTTGTATGAAAAGATAAAACATCTAATGGTGTTTAGCTTCATAAGAATATAGAGATTTAAGATAAACTATTAGGTGTACTAACCCTGCCAAATGGTAGAACCAAGTGACATACAACATTGGTCTATTTTGCCCTCTCATCTATAAATCAAAGTATTCAAAAGACGGCTTCGCTGACATGGCATATTATGTGGAGTGCTGATATGGTTTTGATTTAATAAATAGTAGAAACAAGTTTAAATAACCTCCCAACATATTAAGAGTGTGTTTAGTTTAGAGACACGGTAGAGATGAGGTGGGATATCCAAATTCATTGTGGTGTTTGGCTTTGGGACATAAGGGGTGGAATCATCCCTAGAGAGGAATATTCTTCCAAGATGTTATCCCCAGGAGTCCCTCCAAATCCTAGTTACCAACTTATCCCTCTGAATACCTTTCTTTTTCCGTTTGCTGGTTCTACCTCTTTTTCTGCCTGTGCTGTTGTGTGCTCATCAGAGAAGATGAGAGGGCAGCTATAGCCTCGACCGTGAGGGCGGGGAAGGCCTAGCGGCACATGCGGACACAACCCTGTCCATGGCGCAGGTGAGCTCAGGCAGGGTGCACACAGCCACGAGCAAGCTCAGCCTCAACCCTGGGCACCGCGAGGCTGAGCTCGCCTATAACCTCCGATCTCCTACTCTTCCTTGATGGTATTGAGCTCATGCACGGTGGCCCATTGTTATTTGGTTGACTGGCCTACATCCTCCATCCCTCTCGCTTTCTCCTCGTATGGCTACCTACAAAAAACCCTAAAGCATCAATTGAACATGCGAATGGAGTGGGGCTAAATAGGAGGCGATAAAAATTCCTCTCAAAAACTTGCCAAAGCACAACTCCATTGACAATCACTCATATTCACCACCCCTCCTCAGCTGACACCTCCAGTGTGAGCAAAAAGCGAATGATGGGCAGCGCAAATTGAACCAAGAACACTATGAGGAGCAAACCATAGATGTCAGATGGAGGATTAATTCAATGCTTGCAGATGCGCCAAACCGTAGGAATAAAATAAGACAGCATCTGCTTGCATGCAAGTACCAACCAATTGAAACACTGACACATAGACAAGAGAAGAGAGTTGATTTGTGTTTGTTTATTCTGATGTAGGTCCCACTCACCAATTTAGCCCCGGAGATTCAAACAAATCTGGACTTTGTTAGTTCGGTTTAATCTTAACACTGGAGCTTCCCTAAGAGCAAAGAGCAAAAGGAATCTAGGATGTGAGAGGGGCCGGATGTCATGTAGGCATGGTGCAAGAGCTCAATATCATTGAGTGCCAAGAGGTCGTGTGCTTGCTCATCTAGTGGTGGGGCAACCTAGAATGAGTAGGAAAGGGGAGGAACATATGGACCTACATGCGAATATGAGTACACAAGACAGTGTGGTGGGATAGGTGTCACAACAACCCAACAAAACCATCTAGAGGTCACTTGAACATTATTAGGTGCTTAAGGGCTATAATATTTGGTTTTGTAGTTGAGTAGCTATGTAATCAACTATTAATTTGTTAGGGAGTTATATATGTGGTCGACTTTGTGCTGCTTACAAACTCGGGGTCATATCCTCTATTATAGATTTCTCGTTACCTAAAAATAGAGAGCAGGATTGGCTCTCTAGAGTACTAAAGAGATATAGAAAATTTGTTGGAGGGTGAAGATATATAGAGAGTAATATTTTACTTAATTGACTCTTTAAATGATGATCGAATATTTTACTTAATTGACTCTTTAAAGAGATATTTTACTAAAGAGCGAGTTTAAGAAGAAAAAAAACTCTTGAAGATGCCTTTCAGTGTTAAGTAGACTTTGGGTACGGTGAAATAAGATTTTTTATTTTAAAGTCCTCCTTAACCTTAAGTGGCACTCGTACATGTCGTTGTGACAACTAATGTAAAACAAATCTATACAAAATCAGTATCTCAGGAGAGAACACCACCACAAGGGAAAGCACGTCGTTAGGTAGATACATATATACTACTATAGCATCAGTTCCGTGCACCTTTATTGTGGTGCGAGCTATATAGTCTGCACCGCAACTTGTGCTGCATTCTCTGTGGACTGAAATCTCCAAATGCCTGTGGTTTTGGACAGTGTTTTCCTGATGAAAATGAAATTGATAAACCAATAAGATGGCGACCATTTCCATTGTCAGCACACACTGCACACGGAGCACGCTCCCGGGTCGCGATGACGACTTTTGTAACACCGACATGTTCCGGCCGAGGAAGTGACTCCGCGGGATCATTCAGGTGATTTTCTACATAGACGATTGGGCCGGTCCAAGTCGGCCGGAGAATAGCGTTGGAATATTTGGGTTTGGCACATACGAGTTTTCCAAATATTCCAAATCTATATCCTGATTTTAAAGTGGAACAAAAACAACTTGGGATCCTCTGCCCTGTCCGTTCGTCCCTCATTCACTCCTATGATCCTATCCCTGCTTGTCCATCGTCCACCATTTCTGTCTCTCTCAATCCATCGTCCTTTAGTCTTATCCCTCTCATTTGGAGTTTAGAGCCGTGTCGGGGCCAAACAACCGGCCTGTTGGGCCCCCGGCTAAACGAAGCCAGGTGAGCTACTAACGACGGCCCACGGGCGGTCCCACGAAGACCAAACCCAGTGGGCTGGCATTCCGACGGCCCAAGGGAGGACCGCAGCAAAGGCCCGTAGGTGATCTGCGCCGCGCAACCCCGAAGACAGGGCACGACCCCCAAGGTACACGACTCGCACGACCCCTGCCGGACCAAAAGGCTCCCGGGGTCGTGACCCGGGAGGCTGCGCCTCGCACGACCCCACGCGGGTGTCTTCGCGAACAAGCCGCCCGGAGCTTGCGCTCCACGCTCGGGCCATGACCTCACGACAAGCACAACCGGTCAAGCTGTGACATCTCTGCCTGCGCCCCGAGCAGGGCATGGGCAGGGGCATCTTGACCACACTGTTTGGCAGCGCAGGGCATGGCAGCAGATGCCCGCGGCACTATTAGCCAGAGACGGCATGGCCAGGCCCTTGACCGCACTGTTAATCAGGGGCAGGGCATGGCTCAAACGTCTAACCACCTCCTCTGATTGACAGCCCGGCTAACCCGTCACTGCGACCCACTCCCGTGCCGTACGATGTCATTAACACCAGGGCGATACTCTAAGCCCTCCAATCAATCTGTTAACCCCGCCGCCCAACCGTAACGGGTGGGCAGTGCACTCCGCAACGCGACCACACCGGCGACAAGCATTGATCATCGCGTACGACGCAAGGAAGAAGGACGCCCGACCCCAGGAAGGCAGACGAGCCACTCCACCATTATCCTTTTTTCTTTCTTTTTCTGCACGGCACGCCCATACTCTCTCTATGAAGCATGTAAGGCCGTTCACTCCCTTCATCTATAAAAGGGAGGGTGAGCCATTCCATTAGGGGGGCGAGAGGAGGAAGACACAAGACTCCTGAAACCCATCGCACACACCACGAACATGCCACGATATTGGCACCACGCTCAATCAGAGACTTAGGAGCCCCTCCCTCTCTCGAACCGGTTGTAACCCCTACTACGAACCGCCGCTAAGTAACACGATCCTTTCGAACTGGACGTAGGGCCCCACGTCCGAACCAGTATACTCCCCGTGTCCTCTTAGCGAATCATCCGGGCATAAACGCGTATCTATATATTTACTAGTTGGTGCTTTCACGAAACACCGACAGTTGGCGCGCCAGGTAGGGGCATTGCGCGTTTCGTCTCCTAACCAAGGCTCCGAATGGGAAGCCACGCTGTTCCTTGGGCCCCCGGAGCGCTCGTGCGCTTCGGGAGCCTGGACTTTGTCGTCACCAAGGAGGGGACGTTACGGAGGGTCTTGACCCCTCCTCCCCTCCCTGACGTTCGTACCACCACAGAGGCCCTCAAAGGCCTCCATCTGACTCCATCCGAGGAACGAACCCCGGACGATGGCCCTGCTGTTCTAGCGAGGGACAGGCAGGCTCTCTTCCACCGCATCGTGGAGATGACGGCACGGCGCCGCGGGCGGATACCGCTCCGCGATCTACCGGCGTCAAGGGGATTCCTTTTCGGGCTTTGCAACACCGCCGCGACCTTCGGCAGCCCGACTCCGGGGACACCCGGAGCAGCACGCGGTGAAGTCGAGTTCGTCGGGATGGCGGACTTCGGCCGGGACTCGGTCCTGGACATCTTGTCGTCCGACGACTCTAGCGAGGTCTCAGACTCAGACTCCGCCGGAGGAAGCACTCATCCTTCCCGCGAGTGCTACATGCCGACATCGAGGAGGAGCCTGAGGGACAGGACCCCAGAATTCAGGATGTTACCCCTTAGGCGACCCCGCCGCACGATCACCAAGACCATGGGGTGGTAGGGCAGTCGCAAGATCAGGATCACGGCTACGCCGGCGAATACGGCCCTGCCGAGCCAGCCCTCGCCCTAGGGGCCCACCCGTCGCTTGCGGGACATGAGCCCAGCGAAAGGCATGAAAGTGAGTACTACCGCCCTGCGAACCCACGCTGCGAAGGCGTACGCCGCGTGGGGCTGGCGGGAAACGCGAGGGCCCATGCTCGCGACGTCCATCACCGCATCCAAGAGGACGCGGGCCAGACGCCGTTCTTCCCTCGCGCCAGCCAGAACATCGCGGCGGCCGCGGCACTCCTACAACGGCTCCCCGAGCCGGCCACCCCCGAGGAACGGAAGCCCCAGCGGGATATCCAAGAGCTGCTCAACTTCGCGCACAAGAGCAAAAGCGGAAAGCTCGATGTCATGACGGCATGAGCCGACCCCTCGAGCCGTCGGGCGCCGCCTCATCCCCGGCCGGGCATCATCACTGAATCTCGATCCGTAGCTCAAGTTCCTCCCGCGTGAACGGTTGGGGCCGATCCTCAACTTCGTGGACGAGTTTAACATCGAGTCGACTAGGCAGCAGTAGCACACCCCCGGACGAACGGGCAGTTCGAGCGCGCAAACGGGATGATCTTGCAAGGGCTCAAGCCCCGAATCTTCAACCGTCTCAATAAATTTGGGAGGCGATGGGTCGAAGAACTCCCCTCGGTGCTCTGAAGTCTGCGAACAACCCCCAACCGAAGCGACGGGTACACCCCATTCTTCATGGTCTACGGCGCGGAGGTCGTTCTCCCCACCGACCTCGAGTATGGGGTCCCGAGGGTACAGGCTTACACCGAAAGGTGGAAACACCATCCATCTTGAAGATGCATTGGACCAAGTAGACGAAGCCCGCGACGTTGCCCTGCTACATTCCGCTAAGTACCAGCAAGCCCTCTGCCGCTACCACAGCCGGCGCATTCGGGGATGCGCCTTTAGTGTCGGAGACCTCGTGTTACGCCTATGCCAAGACAGCAAGGACCGCCACAAGCTATCACCGTCATGGGAAGGACCCTTCATCATACACCAGGTGCTTCGGCCAGGGACGTACAGGCTCAAGAACCACAAAAGGGAGATCCTCACTAACGCTTGGAACATAGAACAGCTACGTCGCTTTTATCCCTAAGTTCCTTTAAAGCTTGTACATAGTCAAACCATGTAAAGAAGTTTCTGATTATCAAATAAAGAGATGTTTGCCATTTTACTTTGTCTTTTTTCTAAGTAACGCCTAACCCCACCCCTAGGGACAGCCGTCACTTGGGGGCTGGTAGAGATAGACATTACGTGAAAACCTACAAAAACAAAAAACTCTTTCCGAAATTTCAACTCTTGCCTCAAAGGTCAGACCACAAGTTGAGGACAAA
Organism: Chrysopogon serrulatus; assembly: GCA_015844335.1. Classification (NCBI taxonomy): domain Eukaryota; kingdom Viridiplantae; phylum Streptophyta; class Magnoliopsida; order Poales; family Poaceae; genus Chrysopogon; species Chrysopogon serrulatus. The sequence goes on from JADLZL010002778.1 coordinate 31,007, forward strand.
GCCCGCGGAACACACCGGCACGACAACCCACGCCCCCGAGGGCAGGGCACCATCTACCAGGTTCAAAACCAAGGGCAGCAACCCCGAGGCACGGTCTCACCCCAATAGGCAGGAGTTCGAACCTTTTAATTAAAAAAAGGGGTGTCAGCGCGCCACACGGACCGGACCTCGGGGGTCGACAAGACGACCCACGTCTCTACGACTACGGCCCGAATCATGCCGACCCCCTCCCCGGTCCAAGGCCACGACCCCGCGTTTTAAGAAATGACGAGAAAAAACCGAACAAAAGAACAACAGATTTCATCAGCCGAACAAGGCGTAAAAATAGTCTCTCCCATACATCAAATGTTTCGGCGCAACGGCCAAACCTTAACATAAGCTAATCACCCTCTACGTGGCAGGACGCTTCCGGCTATGCGGTCGGCCAAGGCTCGCGATAACGGCTCCACCTGGGCCTCAATGCCCTCCAGCTCACCCTCAGACCAGCCGCCGGCGTACCCACCGCACAGGACGTCAAGCTTCACATTCTCCTCAAAATGGGAGTAGACGACGGCGAAGGATCGATTGACCCCGGCGCGGAAGGCCTCCACTTCGAGCTCGTGCACCCGGTCGGCCACTCGGGCCACGCGGGCCACCAGCCCCTGGTACCCGGGGGCTGCCCGGTGCCAAGCTGGTTGCAGACAATCTCAGCGACCCCCGCCAGATGGTCACGCTCGATTGAAGCCGCCTTGAAGTTCGCCTTCGCCCCATCCAGCAGCCGTTCGAGCTCTGAAGACGCGACAACGACAGACGTTATGAGCAACCTGATTGAAGGTACGAGTGTCATATCAAATCCAATAACTAACCTTCGACTCTAGATTTTAGCGCCTTCTTCTCATCGTTGCCACGGCCCACCTCGCTCTCAAGGGATTGAACCTTGGCCCTCAGCTGGGCCACCTCCACCGTCAGCCCCGCCGAATGCGTGGTGGCTTCCGCCTGTGACTTTTTGGCCTCCTTGACCTCAGCCTGCAGGGTCTTCACCTGAAGGTCTAGGGTCACCTTCTCCTCCCGGGCCGTGTCCCACTCCTTCAACAGCACCGCCTCTCGCACGAGGAGACGCTTCTTCTCCCTCGCTAGTTCCTTCGCCTTCTCCTCCGCCTCCTGGGCTCGCCCGGCCAGCTCCTTACAGGCCTTCTCGGCCCGGACGGCGCGGCTCTCGGCCTCGTCCACTCGAGGTTGGCTCGAGCTCGGCCCAGCGAAAGAGACTCCCACGACGATCGCTGATGATGGAGAAAGTAGGACTTCTCGAAGGATCTCGCCATCACCGACTGGCGGGAACAACCATCAGCAACGCAGGCATCAAGAGTGGCTCAAGGGCCTGTAAGGAGGACGTCAAGTCCATAACCGGAAACCAGACTTACCTCAAATGGCGCCTCCGTGAGCTTGAGGCGCGACGACCCCTCGTGGACCCAGGTTTCCACCTGTTGCAGCAGCTCCCGGATCCTGCTCGGATGGGTTTCCAGCTCCAAGTAGTCCCTCTCCTCCCCTAGGTCGTCAAGCACGAAGGGTTTCGCCTCTCATGCTGCCGGGAGCTCGACCCGAGGCTGCCCAGTGGTGAAATGGACCGGACGCGTGCCACGACCACCCGGCGGTGGCGCCTCCCGACCAAGCACCAAAGCCGATGAAGACGGTCCCTGGGGAAGTGTGGCTGAAGGGGGGGATCCTGTGGCACTCAAAACCATGACTCCCGCATCCTTCGCCGCGCTACCGTCACCGGCCACCCGGGAAAGGGCATCGCCACCCTCCGGGTGATCCCCCCGCCGAATGCTGACACAGGGGGACCTTTCCCGTGGGCGCAAGGCCTCGCCCCCGGCGCACCTCCTGATGGCGGTGCTCTGCCCCTTGACGCCAAGGTCTTCCTAGCACCCGTCGGCACCGTCGCGCTCACCCACCTGGGAATCCGAGGACGCCGGGGATCGGTCCCCTCGCCGTCATCAGATCGCGCTGGTCGCGGAAGCTCCCGGAAATAGCCGGCGAAGAGGCCCTCTCCCTCCGGGGCGACGCGCCCGAAGATGTTCGGGCCGCGCTGGATGAGTGTGTCGCGACATCAGGTGGGGAGCCCGTCGACACGACCGGCGCAGGAGGCACCGACGTCCCCACGACATTCACGGACGCGGCAACCTCGGCGCTCCCTCTGGAAGGCGCGGCGGATGACTCAGCGGCATCGCCCGAGTTCTGGGCGCGCTCGTGTTAGAACGCGCTGGGGCCGGCCCACTCGTGCTCGAGCCCCCGCGTGGCATGCGAGGAAGGAATCGACTCCTCCCCGAAGAAGACGTCGGAACCTTCACTTGCAAGAAGAACGTACAGTGAGGGATCGGGCAGACGAAAAAGATCAAAACCAAGATGCTCACCCTCGTCCTCGTCGCCGTCATCCTCCTCGGTGGTATCGGTGTCGATGCCCCGAGCCCGCTTCTCCTCCCGCGCCTGATGCTTGTCTTTCTTCGCCTTCTCGTCCAGTTTCCTCTTGCGCTGACGCTCGTTCTCCGCTCGATTGGCCGCCCTCTGCGGATGACCCTTCGGCAGGGGCACCCCGCGGCCCGTCAACATGATATAGGAAGGCTGCCAAAAAAGGGGGCGAGGTCAGCATGCTGGAAAACAAAAAGGCAAAAACACCAATGAAACAAGGAGGAGGCGGGGCTTACGAACTCCATGAATCCCTTCTCTGGTCTCATCGGAGGGCACCCCTCCACTGGGAAAGTCCATCTGACCCGGTCATTTGCCGAGCTCACCGCCGGCTCCAACGCCTTGTTGATGCACCGGGCGACTTCCGCGTCGGACGGCGTGTCCACGGGCAATGTGGTCCCCTCAGCCGCAGTGCCTGGGCTCACCTCGAACAAACGGAGCGTCCGCCTCATGAGAGGCGCCACCCGCCTCTTGTGGTAGGCTCCAATCAGCCCCGGACCATTGAGACCCCTCTCGTGAAGGATCGCAATGGAGGCAAGGTGATCCCGAAGCCTCTTCTTTTCCGCCGCCGGGACACCCCATTCGCCCCAACGCTTCGGTTGAACGGCGGGCAAGTCCATCGTAAACGATGGGAGGGGAGGGTCAGATTTCCGTAGGTAAAATCATTTGGTGTGCCACCTTTGTTGGAGGAAACCATCTTCATGGGAATGTAATCTCTCGCCTGTTTCGACGAAGATGGATACCGGCACACCCAACCCGCCACGTCTCCGACTCACCCCCGACCCGCCGCTTCAAAGCAGTCCACGAAGAAATACCTCCGAGCTCAAAGTGGGGATCTATCCCCGTGATACCCCACACAGCGAGGATAAACGACGATGATGTGCTGAATCCCATTAGGGTTCAGACAGTGCAGGGGAATCTGGTAGAACTCGAGGAGCGCGGCGAAGAAGGGGTGAGCGGGAACCACAAACCCTCGCTCGTGGAACGCCGTAAACGAAACCACGAACCCCGCTCTCGGGGCCGGAACTTCCTCAGCTCCCGGGCAAACCCAGTCGTCCTCGCAGAGAAGGCCGCGCTGGATGAGCCCGTCGATCTCGGCTGACGAAATCGCCGACGAAGACCAGTTGGCCATGGCTCAGATCTGGACTCGCAGCGGTGGCTGCGTAATCAGGATGGCAGGAGGCAGACAGGGGGGCAGGAAAAACTATGCGGGGCGTACAAGCCGTCTTTTTCCTATTTGTAGAAAAGTTTGGGTCTGACGGACCCCACGGGCCCCTACGACCGCAGCACAAGGGGGTGGCGTAACACGCAACCCCGACGAAACCCTTCGGTCCACCTACCGCAATAACTCGGGCATAGGGCTCGAAACCGTGGTTCTGCCATTTACGCCTCCCCCAGATAAGTCCTGGCGTGGGCTCCGAAGCCCAACAGACCGATACGTCCCATCGGCTGCCCGACGGTTCAGAGGTGCCATTATGACCGAGAGCGAACCGCTCGGCCGCGCGCTCGAAACCGACGCACCCTACTACCCCGGAGCACACGCTTTAGTCTCTGCGGACGTGGCCGACATCCCCAGAGACTTGGGGGCTACACCCGGCGGGTGCGCTCGCGCGTACCCACTGGAGAAGCCAAAGCGACCCTCGACGGCAAAGTCCCTGCAGGCGTGGACCCACACCTACAAGGACTCGGGGGCTACTGTTGGGGGCCAAACAACCGGCCTGTTGGGGCCCCGGCTAAACGAAGCCAGGTGAGCTGCTAACGACGGCCCACGGGCGGTCCCACAAAGACCAAACCTAGTGGGCTGGCATTCCGACGGCCCAAGGGAGGACCGCAGCAAAGGCCCGTAGGTGATCTACGCCGCGCAACCCCGAAGACAGGGCACGACCCCCAGGGTACACGGCTCGCACGGGTGTCTTCGCGAAGAAGCCGCCCGGAGCTTGCGCTCCACGCTTGGGCCATGACCTCACGACAAGCATGACCGGTCAAGCTGTGACATCTCTGCCTGCGCCCCGAGCAGGGCATGGGCAGGGGCATCTTGACCACACTGTTTGGCAGCGCAGGGCGTGGCAGCAGACGCCCGCGGCCCTATTAGCTAGAGCAGGGCATGGCCAGGCCCTTGACCGCACTGTTAATCAGGGGCAAGGCATGGCTCAAACGTCTAAATCACCTCCTCTGATTGACAGCCCGGCTAACCCGTCACCGCGACCCACTCCCGTGCCGTATGATGTCATTAACTCCAGGGCGATACTCTAAGCCCTCCAATCAATTGTTCAACCCCGCCGCCTACTGTAACGGCGTGGGCAGGCACTCCGGCGACGCGACCACACCGGCGACAAGCATTGATCATCGTGTACGACGCAAGGAAGAAGGTCGCCCCGACCCCAGGAAGGCAGACGAGCCACTCTACCATTGTCCTTTTTTCTTTCTTTTTCTACACGGCACACCCATACTCTCTCTATGAAGCATGTAAGGCCGTTCCCTCCCTTCATCTATGAAAGGGAGGGCGAGCCATTCCATTAGGGGGGCGAGAGGAGGAAGACACAAGACTCCTGAAACCCATCGCACACACCACGAACACGCCACGATATTGGCACCACGCTCAATCAGAGACTTGGGAGCCCCTCCTTCTCTCGAACCGGTTGTAACCCCTACTACGAACCGCCGCTTTCACGAAACACCGACAAGCCGTAAAAAAACTAGTTGATGCCACACTACCCATATCATGGTCTGGCCATCTGAGCCCGTTTATGTTGCGGCAAGCTTGGGAGCATGTGGCTTGGCTTCTAACATTTTTAAACTTATAAAAAGGTGCACACAATAATAACCACATGTAATTTGAATTGATCTCGTATCAATTTTTCATTCAAAATAGTAATCATTTATTGTATTTTCATTTATTATGGACCTTAGTGTATTTTCATTTATTATGGGCCTTAGTATTTATTTACTTTAAGTTGGGTCAAACCCAAAAAAATAGCTAGCTCATTATTGGGTACTCTAAAAACGCAAAGTTTAATACGCGCGGGGTCGCGCTCCCATCCGAGGGAGCGACCGCACGCGGCCTAGTACATCCTAGTGCAGCATCTCTACATGTTTGTTACTCCCTTCTGTTTAAATTATAAGTCATTTTAACTTTTTTGGTATATCTATTTTATTATATATCTAGATATAATAATGTGTCTAAATACATAACAAAATAGATGAACACAAAAGTCAAAGTGACTTATAATTTAAAATGGAGGAAATAGTAAATCTTAAAGGTATATTCATATGTGAGAAGGTAGTGAAACTTTAGTCCCACCACTACGACAAAGAGTTTATGGGAGGCGGTCAAAAATAAACTATACAAAGGATGGCGCAGCTTAAAATTCACTTAGGAAGATTCACTGCCCACGCATAAAAAATATTTTCCAAAATTGAAAAAAAAAAAAGAGCCGGTGAACCCAACATACACACGCCTATGAGGCCCACTAAGCCCCTCTGTGGCCACCCCCACCCCAATGCAACCACACCACTCTGACCCAGCCCCTAGGCTGGCCGCAATGTGTGAGCAGTGTTTGATAAAAAAAAATGAGCCCTATTGCAAAAAAAACTGGCATCGCTTTTTAGAGTCGCAGTATACAACAAAACTTGGCACTGATGCTATTTTATTGTTTGGGATCCACATCAAAGTTAAATATATAATTCCTCCTTTCCGCCAGTACCTTCACACGTCCAATCTCCTCTAGTTCACTTCGTGCTCACTACTGCTCTAGTATGTTTATTGTTGTTTATGAATCTAGCACCGGTGAATGTTCTTGCCCCACTCCGATTTTTCCAGATATCAAATAGAGTTGGCATTGATTGTTATAGCATGGAGAGTGATGCTAACTTCTTCTCTCTCCTATTTAAGCACCACTCCAAGCACACGTTATTACCATGCCAATTTGAGCATGTGGCCACCGTAGCCCTCAGCTGTGCCACTCCATGTAGGAGATTTCAAGATGGGGGAGTCCAGCTTCGCAGCCCTTACCTCCTCGCTGGCGGCTTTTGGTTGTCGAGCTGCAATGGATCTGCACCACCACCCTCGCACTACTACAGAAAACATTTCTACAGGCGGTGCTAGAGGCATTTGTACAGGCGGCCAAGCCCACCGCCTGTACTAGGGGTCAGTACTAATCGGCCCCACGATGCAGCGGCACGGCGTGAGCCGCCAAGTGAAAATTTGGTTTTCACAGCGGCTCACATTGTCGGCCGCCTGTGTAAATAGGCATTTACAGGCGGTTGACAATGAGAGCCGCCTGTGAAAAACCAAATTTCATGGCGGCTCACACCGTGAGCCGCCTGTGTAATTAATTTTTTTTTTTTCAAAATATTAATATTTGCCTCCACACTGTGCTATATATATTTTTATATATATATATATATATATATATATATATATATAAGATATGCAAACATGAACTATAAAATTGCATCATATATACAACACATATTAATATTATAGATATATACACATAAAATCAAACATTAACCATAAAATTACATATATACACGTCAATGCATGTTATCCGCACAACCTTGTAGTGTTACATGTCATTTCGTTTCAAATTTAGACCTGCTAGGTCTGTCTGCGCTCTAAACCTATCACTTGCTAAATCCCCTCTTCATCAAAATATGCTCCTTTACTTGGAATTATTTCTCTCATAATGAAACCGCACAAATCTGTCACTATATTTTCCATAGTGGACATTGTAAAGGGCACGTCCTTTCCTTTTCGTTCTCGGCTGGAAACAAAGTTTAAAAGCATCATTGACACATGTCCAATATTAATATTTACAACTTTAATGAGACAACTTCATACATAGATATTATTTACCATATTTTTGTCCCCGACGTATCGTCCCCGCTTGCCTTATAAACTCACACACGTAGTATCCACAATAGACCGATCCGGTGGTTGCTTGTGGCACTATGTAATGAGCAACAGATTATTTTAAAATTGTCATGCCTCGTGTATTATTTAAATGATGATATGTGTTTAGACAACTTACCGGATAATGGTGTTGTATCGTCAACGGTACACTAGGATCTTTTGCGGGCGCCGTCGACCGGTCCTTTTGTTTCTTATAAAACCGCCATGCCCTAAATAGTTATGGAATATAAAACACTAAAGTTATTTAGAGACTCTCAATCATATAAGTACGAATATAGTCGCATGTTGGCTCACCTTTCTAATTGAACCAAGAATGGTTGATACGACTCAGGAGGATAATGTAAGGAGTCTAGGACAAGCACCTTCCCTTCGAATGGATAAATATAAAAAACAATCCAATGGTCACTGCATGAATAAACGAGTGAGCGACACATGTATTTAGGGTTAACACGATAATTTGAAGTACGTATACGAGGTCACGCTTACCCAAAGTTGTAGGGTGCCAATATAAAATCCCTGTACCTATATCTCAGCATTGCTCTACCGATATAGAGGGCATATTCGTCCTCGTATTTTTGTTGCAATTTCTTTACAGCTCCTGCAAATTGTTCTGGTGTTTTGTCCTTCTCTATCTTTGCTCTATCTTCATTTGTAAGTACAAATTTGTGCATATTTTCTTGTAACCTGATTGGACTCAGGTAACCGACCATCGATCCTGTAGTTAACGATCTCTGCTCGTGGTCTTGCAAACTACATACAACATCCACATATTAGAGTTTATCACATTCCAAATTTAATAATAACAATGTGTGTGCATGAGTGATACTTACAGGCACCAGATTGTAATGAGTTGGACGTCAAGTTTTCTATAGTTCAACAGTAGGTGCATGTCATCGGAAGGTAACAAATGCCCCGCTTCTTTTCCGTGCCAGTAGCAAACACGTCTGCTGGTATATCAACACTAACTGCATGCAGGCCAGCATTCACTTTGCTCTCATGTACCGATCATGAAACCTTTTTATCGCCCATGGACCCTTTTCAAGCACCGTCCATTGCAAAGATAGGCCTTAGGGCATATAGTCACGGGGACATTGACATAATCATCAACCGTTGGCTTTCTTATATCCTTAAGGGTCAATGGTGCATCTGATGGCGGTTCGACATGTACATCGCCACTTGGGGCTTCCTTTGTTGGTGGCACGGCTTCAGCGCTTGGCCGGTGGCTTCCCTATTCTTGTGACGGTTCGAGCTCAACGACTCGTGCCGTCCGCTGCTTTCCAAGCCCTTTCAGAAATAGAGCTGTGCCAGCTGCTTTCCCCTTTTTTGGCTCATGGGGAGAAACCAATTTTGGAATTGGAAATTTCCTCTTCTTGGTGGCCGGTGCTTGTGGGGGAGTTTTCTCTGCTTCCTTATGCTTTGGTGGTGGCGGGGGAGTTTGCTCATCTTCATTCTGCTTTGGTGCTTGCGGAGGAGTTTGCTCTACCTCTTTTTCCAGTGTCGTGTCTTTCTTGGCTGGAGGAGTCTGCTGCTCAGGCATGTTCTCGGCTGGCCCCTCGAGCTCATCCAGCGAGAATGATAGATCATGTATTGGGGATGACGATGGTGGCTCATAAATGTATGGGGATGCTGGAGCATGCATTGGCGATGGTGATTGTCGACTTGTTTCGGCCTCTTGGGATGCTTCATGCACTGGTGGAGAGGGTGCCGTTGGTGGATCAATCAACCTTACGTACCGTCTCGGCCATTGTATGAAGTTCTTGATTGCTTGTCCAAGCTTCTCTATACCCTCAGAGGTCGGGATGTCGATGAAGTCGTCTTCATATCCACTCTCGACCGTCAACACTTCGACCCTGCAGTATGCTGATTCCATCTCGACACCATGGAACCTACGTCCAGGTATAGCATATCCTGTGGCCACTTGCTTTGTATGCTGATTCCTGAGGCCATATCCAATTAGCAATGAGCAAGGCCAAGGTTTATCAATATCGTCAACTGGATAGTGGTCCGGATTTGATGTTGACGCTATACTGCTTGGAAATGGCATAGATTGTGTGGCCATCTCCTGGCTACCCAAGGGTTGAGCTGGGACAGGCTGCATACATGAAGGAGCTTGAGATGACATCTGTTGAGCAGACACTGCTCCCGCCAACCGCTTCATCACTTCAGGATCAGGGTTTTTCACGAAATCTTCCATCAAATCCTTAAACTTTTGGGCGGCCTGCTGCTCAAAAAAATTCTTCATATCCATCTTATGTCGTTCTCTTTTCTTATATATGGCTTTCCACTCTTCGCCAAACCCTTCTTTCCAGGTGGTTCTGGATGAGACGCCCCGTACACGGCACGGATGCTCGGGGTTACCTACAACATGATATTTCATGTCGGGTGTCGGTTTCTATTTTACTCGAACAAAATGGAAAATATAATTTCTGTTACCTAGAGCATGGGAAAGGCTGTCCCTCTCCCTCTGTGACTTGAAGGCACCTGTCTTTTCAGTGTTTGTTGCTTCCAAAACCTTTCGGCAATCTGGCTTGATCTCATCGGGACAGGAGATCTCATCGCTCTCATCGGTGTTTGCCTTCCGAGCCGAAGCCAATTCGCACCGTTTCGGCACTATATCGGTCAATGCCAACTTGCCCCTCTCCTCTTTGCTTCGTCTTCGCGCCCTCCATTTAGGAATCTTGGTCTTGTAGCCACCAGTGCCGAGGTGGTGATGGTAAATGTTCTTCTTCGCAAGTTCCGAGGCGGCTTGGCTCTTAGCCTTGGAGTCATCGGAGTTTTTATTTTTACTAAAACGTGCCCACTGTTCCGCTGTGATAGGGTACCGCTTCGTCGGGTCCCGCCCCTTCGCACCACTTTTTATTCATATCGTGTCTATAATTCCGAATGATATTGCACACTGCTTCATGACATGACCCTTCACCAAACCTTCTGTTCCCTCCGGGAAAATGAACTTAGTGCACAATCGAGTCCAACAATTCTTCCTCTTTCCTTCAGGCACCATACTCCAATCACTCCAGGAGATATCAAATTCTTCCTTTACTAACCATCCAATGGCGGCCCTAAATTTAGGTAGCGCCTCTAGAGGTGCTAAGGGCTCTCCGCTCGGGCTAACCTCTGTGATCCTATAAACTTCTTCTGGAAATCTATTCCTTCCTCTATCTCCTCGTGCCCGATCACTCTTTTTCTTTGTACTTCTTCGCTCGGAGGATGTCCCGGTCGTTTGAGGCGCCGTGTCTTCTCGAACATCTTGTGACTCGCCTCTATTTCGGCATCAACTTGAGAGAGCACCTCCCGTCAATTCAATTGTTAAGTACATACATACACTTGTATTATTCTCTCGTATAGACAATCTACGAGCATATATACCTCATCATTCAATGGCTCATCTTCAGGCTCGTAATTAGGGTCACGTTTCAACTCAAGACGGGCCTTCTTAGCTCTAGGAGATTCACGTGGTGATACGCCGGGCTCCTATAAGGTTCGGATCCAGAGGAGTCGATCCTCGCCTCATCTATCGGGCATCGGCCCGCTTCAAAGATTTGATGGAGTACTCATCTGCATGAAATATAAGTATAACCATGGAATATAAGTGTAAACATGGAATACAAGTATATACTCTAATTACATAGCCTAATTAATGAATATTAAATAGGAAACCCTATTTAACAAACTAATTATTATTTCACAAACCCTAAGTATACATGAAATAATAATAACTTACCCTAATTAACAAACCTCTAATCCCTAACCGTAATCACTAACCCTACGTGGGGCAGCCTAATTATCAAAACCCTAACTCTAAATAACTCTAATTATCAAAACCCTAACAAAAAACATCGCTAACCCTAATTACAAAACTCTAACTAATATTACACGCTCGAATTTACTCTAATTAACTCTAACAAAAACATCGCGTGGGGCAGCCTAATTATGAAAAACCCTAACTCTAATTTACTCTAATTATCAAAACCCTAACTCTAATTAACTCTAATTATCAAAACCCTAACAATAACATCGCGTGGGGTAGCCTAATTATCAAAACCCTAACTCTAAATAACTCTAATTATCAAAACCCTTACAAAAACATCGCTAACCCTAATTACAAAACTCTAACTAATATTACACGTTCGAATTTACTCTAATTAACTCTAACAAAAAATATTATGGTGGGGCAGCCTAATTATGAAAACCCTAACTCTAATTTACTCTAATTACCAAAACCCTAACATAAACATCGCTAACCCTAACTAACAAAACCCTAACTCTAATTAACTCTAACTAACACTAATTAACTCTAATTAACAAAACCCTAACTCTAATTAACTCTAACTAACAATAATTAATAAACTATTTACTAAATAACCAAAAAAAGCCCGTGGGGCAGCCAGCCGGCCTGCCAAAGCTCAATAGGGCCCAACAAGGCCCACCTGCCCCTACCGGCGCACCGGCATGCTGGGGGAGAGAGGCGGCGGCGGGCGCCACGGCGGTGGCGGTCGCGGCGGGGAGAAGGCGGTGGCGGTCACGGCGGTGGAGGTCACGGCGGTGGCGCCACTTGTCGCCGGTAAGGCTCCACGCAGCGGTGGAGCGGGCGGCGGCGCTTCGGAGGCGCCGGGCGGCTTTGGTGGCGGGGCGGCGCAACTGCCGGCGGAGCGGCTCGCGGCGGGGGCGGTGGAGGTGGTGCGCGGCGGTCCGGGGGAGGCCGGCGGCGGCGGCAGCGAGGAACGGCAGGGCGGGCGGCGGATTTGGACAGCCTGCCGGCGCCAAACCGAAAAATCGCGCGCCACCGGTGACTTAGAAAATTTGGCATCCCGCCGTTTTTTATAAGTTAGTACAAAGCGGGTGACATTGACCCCCTACAAAGGCGGCTCTCCTGCCGCCTGATGTTTAATCGATTAGTACAGGTGGCTGTCTCGGAGCGCCGCCTGAGCTAATGGATTAGTACAGCGGCCGCCAACAAGAGCCGCCTGTACTAATTAATTTTCCTTTTCTTATTTTGGCTGAAAGTTTGGAAATTCATAACAATTGTAGAAAAATCATAAAATAGCAAATAAGGATGTTTTGGAATCCTTGTGAGTATATCTTTGTAGTGGAACTATAATATGGCATGTTTTAGTTTAAATCCTTATGAATTAATTAAGTTTCTATTCTTAGGGTTTGTGAATTAATTAAGTTAGTAAATAAAGATTTGTTAACTAGGGTTACTTAATATTTCATGTACCTAGGGTTTATGATTTAATTAAGTTATTAATTAAAAGTTTGTTTGTTAGGGTCAGTGATTTTTAATAATTAACTTATAAAACTTGAGCATGTGATACTTCTACAATTGTCATGATTTAATATTATTTCATGTATCGGTTTGTTATTTAATTAAGTTAGTAATTAAAGTATCTTAATTAGGGTTATTTAATATTTCATGTACCTAGTGTTTGTGAATTAATTAGGGTTAGTGATTATTTCATGTGCTTAATTAGGGTTTATGGATTAATTTAGTTAATAAATAATGCATGGTTTATTAATTTGAGTTATTTATTATTTCATGTCCAATAATATAGAATCCAAAGGTAAACAACAAGAGGAAATATAATTAAACATCTTGCTTAATAAGAAAGAGTAGCATTAGGTACAAATGATAAGTGATACATGAGTTACATGATAAACAATCTAGCGTGCTACAGTCCTTCCTTGTCCATCATGTCGCACCTCCAGGGCAAAGAGAGGTTCAGGGATACTTTTTTCCACATTTTTGATCTTTTTTCTTCAAAGTTTGTAAAAAGAGACATTTCGCTAAACTGGTTAACATCCTCTAAATCCATTACACCATCAACTCCTACAACTTGTTGCTTTCCAGGGGATTGCTACGTGCTTTGGCTTTTGGGTACTTTTTCTTTTCATTCGTAGATAGAATTTGTTCCACATAGAACACATGTGCAAAGACGGTTAGCAAGGATCCACGGATCATCTTTGTAACCTACTTTACTTAGATCAAGAACTCTCTCGCCATAGTTATCCACAAAGTGACATGTTTATCTTGAACCCATCGACATCGGAACACGGAATCTGCAGGCGTGGACCATATTCAACCTCCCATATGTCATCAATGAATCCAAAGTATGTAGTTTCTTCACCAGTTGTATCATCTACAGCCTCACATCGAACGCCACTATTCTCGTGCCATGCGCTTTAGTGTCTCTAAAACTGGTGGAAAATGTGAAGCCACTAATGTCATAGCTCGCCATGATATGACCGGCTTGATGGTCCGTGACGCTAAAATCTTGATGGTTTTCGATTCATCTGTCATGTCCAAATTCTTTAGCCATGCGGTGAACCGACGCTTGTGTTCCTTGTGTACCCAGTCATTTGTGCATCCTGGATTCTTCTTACGAAGCTCTTTCATGTCGCTTGGTGAATGGGTCCATTATTATGAGTTGTTGTAGTATGTTGTAATGTACCTCTAGGACTATGTTGTAACTGGGTGGGATGAATGATTTCCGCCCCATCCTCCCTCGTCCACCAAGCCTTCCCTCATGTCGCAACGGAGGCAAACCAATTGATACCGGTCTTTTAGGAGATTATTACATAATGGTCCTCCCAGACTCAATGGCCTCTCTTCAGTAGTGTATGCCTCTATCATGGAACCCTCGGATGAGCACGATTTGACATATAGCTATTCAATAATGACATGAAACGCTCATACGTCCACATTTCATGGAAATACATGGGACCCAATGCCTCAATTTGAGGCACCAAATGAATAATAAGGTGTACCATGATATCAAAGAACGATGGGGGAAAGCACATCTCTAATCGGCTCAATGTCTCGCAAAGAAATTTCGTAGGGACTCTAACTCATCACGGATAATTACCTTCTCAGATATCTTATTGAAGAAGTAGCACAACCGTGTGATTGCCATCTTTAAGAACACTGGATTTATAGCCCCGATGGCAATAGGAAAAAAGTGGTCAGCATTACATGACAATCATGTGAGTTGTAGTTGGTGAGTGTAAGGTCTTTCATCGAAACAAGACTCCTTATGTTAGAGCAGAAACCAGATGGAACTTTTAAATTTTTCAACCACACACACATTGCATGTTTCTCCTCTCTGTTCAGGTTATAGCTTGCTGCCGGTAGATGGTACTTCCCATTCTCTAGGAGTACGGGGTGAAGTTCTTTTTCTGATCTTTAAATGTTGCATGTCCAAACGTGAATTGAGACCTTCTTTTGTCTTGCTCTTTATGTCTAGCAATGTTCCAACTACGCTGTCAAACACATTCTTCGAACATGCATACCATCGATTGCATGTCGTACATCTAATCTTTCCAAGATGATAAGTACTTAAAGAAAATAGACTTCTTCTTGAATGTGTCCCCCCTCATTTGCCTTCACAACCTTTCTTGGTTTTCCATCTTTGGTCTTTTTTTCCAAACCCAAATTTGATATTCTCAACTATCTTATACACTCTGTGCCCTTTACTATAACCCGATGGAGCAAGAGATTTTAATTCATCCATATTGTCAAAGTACTTATTCATCTTTTTGTAAGCGGTACTTATGGGCCCGCCGGTAGCCACCTTCTATGCCTCATGTACACTATCTTGTTGGATAGAGGAAGAGACACGTGCCATGTTCCATCTATGCACTCTACACAACCAACCTTTCCCTTGAACTGGCCTCGATAATGAGAAGAGAGCAGGATAATCATTAATTGTGATAATAATAATTGCTCTCAAGTGTGAATGTCTCTTTACGGAATGCATCGATCATTTTCACACCAACTTCCCATAGTATTTGCATCTCTTGCATTAAGGGCTCTAGAAATACATCCATATCAACTCCAGGTTGTGTAGGTCCAGAAATAAGAATGGTTAGCAAAAGATATTTTCTTTTTGACACACCCATGAAGGAAGGTTGTATATTGTCATGATCATCGGCCATGTGTCAGGCGTGTTGCTCCTCTCGGCAAATGGATTCATTCCATCAGTACTCGAGAGCAAACCTTACATTTCGTGGATCCTCGGCAAAGTCCGGATATTTCTTATCGAATTCTTGCCATTGCTTTGCATCGGCCGGATGTCGTAACTTTCCATCATCTTTTTTCTTTCATCGAAAGCATGCCAGTCATAAGTTCTCGCATCATCGAGTTTGCAAATAAACACCTCAAACGATCAACCACGGGGAGATACCATATCACCAATGCAGAATTCTTCTCAACGCATAATAGTCCACTTCGATATTGCTAGTGGCCTTTGAACGTTTGTCTTGTTGAGTCTTTGTTTGGGTCTTCTTTCGCTTCCTCCTGAAGAAAAACAGAGGCTGCATTCTCTTCCTCTTGATAATCTTTATTCGTCTTGTACCTACTAGCACCACGTTTGGACAAATTGTCTAAGTCTTTATACCTGATCACCCCGATATAGAATACAATGATTTCTACATGCGTGGATCTTCTCAACACCCATCGTAAGTGGACCGACTAGCTTCTTTGCATAGTAACGCATTAGCAGGCACTTTGTTCTTCTTAGGAAGAAGGTCTCCAAGTACACGCAATAAATCATTGAAGCTAGCATCGGACCAACCATATCTAGCCTTAATCGTCAAAAACCGAAGAACAGCCCGCAGTGTCGACCACTCTTTGGAACAACCTTTCGACTCGTCGCACAAAGGTTCCTCTCGCTGCCTTCTTCAAGGCCTCCATTCGCTTCATAAAGAATATTGATGGATCCACACAACGGTTTATTATTGCCTCTAAGAAATCCGCATCTTCAATGGCATCGGTGTTAGCATGTCGAAGTTTCATTGACATTGGACGTAGCATTATGAGTTTGATTGATATCTTGCATAGTATGATGGGTTTCATTGAAATCTGGTATAGCATCACATTCATTGAGATATGGCACTGGACCCTCCACATTGATGTTACTTGCGGTGTGTTGTCGGTTGTCCGCATATAAGGTGTAGAACTACCCTCACCATGTTTTGTCCAAATCAAGTAGTCCTCCATAAATCCTCGCAAAACCAGATGAGAATGGATTGCTTCCACATTGTCAAATACCACAATATTTTTACAGTCTGCGCATGGACAACATATGTGCTTCGCCTTTGTTTCTCGAGCATGTATCTTCACGGCATCAATAAATTTTTGAACCTCCACTACATATGATGGGTCTAATCTTGATAAGTTATACATCCATAATGACCTCTCCATATTTATCGTAATTAGTTAAGAAAATATTGTATGTCACTCATTTTTATAGTTATAAAAATTAATTAAACAGAGGTGGCATCATGATTAACAAACTCTAAGTATAAGCAATAATAACAACCCCAAATTAACAAACCCTAAGTACATGAAATACTAACTAACCCTAATTAATAAATGGAGATGGCATCTTGATTAACAAACCCTAAGTGTAAGTAATAATAAAAAAATCGTAATTAATAATCCTTAAGTACATAAAATACTAACTAACTCTAATTGATAAACCATTAATTACTAACTAAATTAATTCACTAACCCTAAGTACATGAAATATTAACTAACTCTAATTAATAAATAGAGATGGCATCTTGATTAACAAACCCTAAATATAAGCAATAATAACAAACCCTAATTAACAAACTCTAAGTACATAAGATACCAACTAACTCTAATTAAAAACCATTAATTACTAACTAAATTAATTCACTAACCCTAAGTACATGAAATACTAACTAACCCTAACAATAAATGAAGATGGCATCATGATTAGCAAACCCTAAGTATAAGCAATAATAATAAACCCTAATTAACTATCCCTAAGTATATAAAATACTAACTAACCCTAATTAATAAATAGAGATGGCATCTTGATTAACAAACCCTAAGTGTAAGCAATAATAATAAATTATAATTAATAATCCCTAAGTACATAAAATACTAACTAACTCCAATTAATAAACCATTAATTACTAACTAAATTAATTCATTAACCCTAAGTACATTAAATACTAACTAACTCTAATTAATAAATGGAGATAGCATCTTGATTAATAAACCCCAAGTATAAGCAATAATAACAAACCCTAATTAACAAACCTTAAGTACAAAAAATTACCAACTAACTCTAATTAATAAACCAATAATTACTAAATTAATTCACTAACCCTAAGTACATAAAATACTAAGTAACACTAATTAATAAACCTAGAATTCTAAAAAGTATTTATACAATTTAAAAAAAAAATTTGCTAAAACTCTCTCTCTTGCCCTAGCTATATATGAACCCTAACCCTAACCCTAGATTTAGAGCACCTCCAATACAAGAATTGAACCAACGAATCACTAAAAAAATAGCGGCAAACGACATTAACTAACCTTTTGGAAGTTTCTCACCAAAGAAATGAAGCTCAAAACCTCCCCCTTGGAATCGCCACTTACGCCCGCCTTTGCGTACGTAGCACGGGAGTGCTTGTTCTTGTGCGGAGGTAGAAGAAGGGAATTTATAGCATTAATGTAAATAGCTATATTTACACGCGGGGTTGAGACATACCGCCTGTGTAAATGGTATTTACACAGCGGGTTAGAAACCGCCTGCGGTAAATACACCTATTTACACAGCGGCAAAGAGAGCCTGGTGTAAACCGCTTACACAATGTGTTCTCTTGTTGGGCCTTAATCGTATTTTTTCTACCGGCGTAATGAAATTGTGAACCCGCCTCGTGGTAAAACAACGTGTC
>JADLZL010002779.1:0-195546 GCA_015844335.1 Chrysopogon serrulatus
ACTTGTAATCAAAGAAATATTAGTTCCACCGCAATAACAATTAGGTGCTATCATGTAAGTTTAAAATGAATCAACTCTCATTTTTGCTACACTATAATTATTCTTCCGTTGTTGTAATTCATAAGTCGTACTCTGATCATATGTCAACTTGAGATGTAAGAAATGTAAGTTCTTTGTAAGTTTTATTCCCTTATTTATGATCCTGATGAAAACAGTGGATATTCGAGTTCTCCCATTGGGTGTGCTCGACGGAATCGACTAAATTAGTGTGCTCCCTTGGGTACTTAGTGTCTAATGGAAGACAAGTACTCTTGTGAGTGTATTAATTTAGGCGGTTCTGCCACAAGTTCCTAGCATCTTTGGATATTCTGGACAATTTTCACCTTCCTCTTTCTCAAGAAGCTTATGATCAGATAACACTCTCTACTTTGCTTAACAACCTCACCCTACATGATGGTCCTGATAAGTGGACATACATTTGGGGATCCAGCTTATTCAGTTCCAAGAAGGTCTACTCCCACCTCATTGGATCCCCCCAAGTTCATCCAGTTTTCAAATGGTTATGGAAATCTAGCTGTCAGAACAAAAGGAAGGTTTTTTTCTGGCTACTCATGAGAGACAGATTAAGCACCAGGGACCTACTTTACAGGAGAAATTTGCAGCTTGATGACTACTCCTGTGTTCACTGTGCTCATACTCCGACTTTGGAGACTACTTTTCATCTTTTGCTAGCATGTCCATTTGCTCAGGCCTGTTGGTCACTACTAAACATCCATGTTAATCTCTCTGCTGACCCTCTTGACAGTATATCCTCTTTTAGAGACCAACTGCAGTTGCCTTTTGCAATGGCGATCATTATCATCATGTCCTGGGCGATCTGGATAGTGAGAAATGACCTAATCTTCAGAGGAATTCAACCTTCTCTCCAGCGCTGCAAGTCCATCTCCAGAAAGGAATTTGCTCTAGTTATACTAAGAGCAAGATCGAGTCTTAAACATTTGTTTTCCCAATGGCTAGAAGCCTTTGTGTAATTTTGTTTATCTTTTTTGTTTCCTTTTTTGTTTCATGATTGTACACTGTTGCTATATATCAATAAAGGCCAGTAGGGGTTCAACCCCTCCTGTTTTCGTCAAAAAAAATTGTATGCATATGCTGCAAACATCTGTCTCCAATATTTCATCTATTTCTCAGACGTATGTTGGAAATTCATTTATCTATATGTTTTGTATGTTTACATATATGATTGCAAGCGTTTTTAACTGGAAGTTGCATAATTTTTCAATGGTTTTCAAGTGTTTTTAGGTTTTTTTGTCTTTTTTTACATGTGCAACTGTTGCATCTGAATGTTTTAAAAGTAGATCAGAAGTTGCACACGTAATGCACTTGGAAAGCGACTGACACGGCTTCTGGTGGCGCAGGCAATATCCAAGGGCGGCGGGGGCCACTGTTGGGCGCTTGCTCGCCCGCACAACATGCTGGGATGCTCGCTTGCTGGTTGGGCCTGCACCTAGGTTATCGTCCGATTAGATAGGATCCCATGGATGTCCGAGCGGTAGCATGTCTAATCCTTTTATGCAGCACAGCGAAATTATAAGTGGAACGGTGGTAGATAGCAAAACATAAATAGAACGGTGGTAGATAGTCGTTTAGGTCTGGTGTCACGGTCGGTGACTTTGCCCCACACATCTGCTACTCCATCCAAGCACCGCTAACACTGCCATATGGCACGCCTTGCCCTACGAGCTCGGTGCAGGAGTGCAAAGGGGGTTCTTGACTCAGCAGCGGACAGGTCGGGGAGCTGGTGGAAGCTCCATTTTTGGCTTCGTCTGACAATCAGCTTGCCAAGGAGTGCTTCCGGTTTGATTTGATAAAAAGCCCGAATAAAAACAGCTTCTGTTTTAACGCTTTTGATAAAAAGAAAAAAGAAAAGCCCAAAATCAGTTTCAGGAGCTGCTCAAGATTTTTTTTTTGACTCATAAGAGAGACGAGGCATGACCCCGTGGATCAAAAGGCCCATTGAATTTCTATCCAAAAGGGCGGAAAATTATTGGCCCGGCCCAGAAAACACTGTAGCCCACTTTGGGTTACAGTCCGGGTCGCTAAATAAAGAGATGTTTGGCATACTTCCACTTCGGCGGTGATCATCATCAGTCCCCCAGAAAACGGCAACTAGACAAGGACACGCAAGGTGAACAAGGCAACATGTCCCGGCAAACAAAGAGCAAACAAAGCGGCGCGTGGTCACGTGGAGATGAGACCCATCAGACTCGATCAGATCACCCGGGCGGACAACCGCAACCACCCTGAGCTAGCAAAGCCTTGGTGTTGGTCCGCGAGCTAGTTCCTGCAGTTGAGCTAACACATATACTAGATCCGAATGGATTCTCTCACTTTTTTTTTCTTTTGTTAGATAAGGTTCAAACGTGGAGTACTGAAATTCTGGAGCGTATGCTGACACGCCGCCAGTTTATCTCCGGATCAAGCCTTGAACACAACGAGCCAGTTCAAGTACTGTTACTAAAGGAATCGATCGAAGATGGCTGGCTGCAGTGCTGCGCCATACAGGGCACATAGTCGACCGCCGAGCCATCGATCCGCACGGCAACTGTTGCCTCTGCCCTGCCGAACCGGTCGGGCATGGGTACGGCAGATCACCGGCGGTCTCACTGCAACAGCGATCAAGGAGTATCTCGACATCTGGGACAACGTACTAGAGGTGCACCTCAGCGATTCCGAGGACACTTTGATCTGAAAGTGGTCAGCTGACGGCAATACTCAAGATCGGCTTACAGAGCTCTCTTCCACTCAGGCTCCCACCCTATCCCTGGATGCAAGAGGATCTGGAACATGGGCACCGCTGCGTGCCAAAATCTTCATGTTGCTTGTGGTTCGGAGAAGGCACCGGACCGCAGATGGCCTTCTATGCCAGATACTCGATGTACCGGATAGATACTTCCTGTGTGTGATCAGGAACCGGAGACGATCGACCATATCATAGTCAAGTGTGGTGGAACATTTTAGTGGCACTTGAGGCAACACTTCGCGTGTCAGAGGAGGTTCGCTAGGCTTCTTGCCGGGAGCGCTGAATGGGGAACAAGAGGTCAGGGGTGAACTCATTGTACGCACTGGTAGCATGAGAATTGTGGAAGGAAAGGAAAGGAAAGATGCTTCTGTGACGCCTCTTCAACCATTCCGCAGCTCCTCGCACACGTCAAGCTAGCCGCAGACCAGCGGATGGATGTTGGGGCCACCAAGCTCCGTTGTTGTTGCGTGAGTAGTCGTTCGAGTTTACGTGTCGATGTAAAAATCTCTTTCTCGATCTTAATACAATAATGATGCACAAACTTTTTGCGTATGAGAAAAAACATCCATAATCGATGGATCATCATGTACAATAATGATGCCACATCATGGTTAAACTCACGATGAGTCGATAATAGATATAGGGAAATAAAGCAAACTCCAACAAAAACCCGTAACCGATCGATATCAGAAGATGCATGGTTAAACACTTACTCACAATTAATAGATACTAGATACTAAGAAGATAGAGGGAAATAAAGCAACTCCAACAAAAATTGTTAGTTCGGTCGGGTTCTCTCGTCGAGAGGTCGTCATCGTCGATCCGATCTATCCATCAGTTTGTCTTTATTCCAAAAAAAAAAAGAAAAAATTGGTGGACTACTTCGAACATACAGCTGCGTTTTTCCCAACAACCAAGCTACCAAACTTTGCATTACGATATATCCTCTCATTCAGGAGATTAAACCTGGTGCGAGAAACCACGCCACCCAATAATCCTTAGCTAGTAGTAGTACCTTCTCCGAAGCCGCCTCAACGAAGAATAATATGGGCGGAAGAAGAAGGGAGCTCGCCGGCGGCCGTCGTCATCCCCTGCAACAGCGGTGTAGTCGTCGTCGTCGTCTTCTTCTTCCTCAAATTGCTGTCATCCTCCTGCTCGTCGTCGTCGCCAGCAGCCAGTCTCCCACGGCCGCCGGCAGCATCTTCGGCGGCGGCGACGACTCGGCATCGGTCTGAACCATACCGTACTACCGTGTTTACAGTCCATCAACTCATCAGCATTCATGCTGCACTTTTATATAGAGATGTATATTATTTTTTACTCG
This sequence comes from Chrysopogon serrulatus, assembly GCA_015844335.1. Lineage (NCBI taxonomy): Eukaryota > Viridiplantae > Streptophyta > Magnoliopsida > Poales > Poaceae > Chrysopogon > Chrysopogon serrulatus. Next base: position 4,128 of record JADLZL010002779.1, read on the forward strand.
CTGCATCTATCTGTCTATGCTATGCATCTATCCGCAGGAGTGCAGCCGAGAGTGCGAGTCCCAGCACTGCACGGGTACGTATTAGTTGCGTGCGCCTCAACTGAATGTTAAGTTGCGTGTGTGCGTGGAACCAACATTTGATGACTGAATGTTTCTGGGATGCAGCGCCGCTGATGCGCTACGGCAAGTACTGCGGCGTGTCCTACACGGGGTGCCCCGGCGAGGCCCCCTGCGACGCCATCGACGCCTGCTGCATGCTCCACGACCAATGCGTCCAGGCCACCGAGAGTACGTATATATAATAACACAGCAATTATTCTAAATGGACATTCTTCATTCATTCATTCATTCATCCTAATCCCTGACGCTTTAATTTCTGTTCTTTGCTTGTGTGTGCACGCATGGTTTTGGATCGATCGGTATGCAGACGACTACCTCAACATGTGGTGCAACCAGAGCCTGCTGGACTGCGTGGCGGCGGCGAGGCCGACGGCGGTGGCGGACACGTTCCAGGGGAACAGCTGCAACGTCACGGAGGTCGCCGACGAGATCACTACCCTGGTGGAGGCCGCTGTGTACGCCAAGGGCATCCTGCACAAGCCGTAGCGCGCAGTAGCTAGGGTCCACCTGCAGCGACCAGCAGGCAAGGCTCGCACTCGTCGTCCGGGTGGATGGAGCGGCTGACCTAGAAAAGTTTGATGGGGTGGACTACTGGCTGATGGCTTTTCGCAGGCGAAGTCGACGTGTCTTTCATTTACATTTTTTTTTTCGCTTGTTAGCTCCCGAGTTTGCACGGCCTGGACAATGTGTACAGATCTGAATGAAATACTACGTATATGTGCTTATTGCATGCAATGCTTTCATCTTGATTCTTCCCATTTCCCCAATTGACACTACCGGAATCGTCTAGTTTGCCGAGTGCCAAAAACTTTACCGAGAGCTAAACAAACAACGCTTGGCAAACACGGCCTTTACCGAGAGTCGCTCTCGGCAAAGACGCACCCTCGGTCTTTGCCGAGCCTCTTTGACCTTCGGCAAAGTTTGCCGAGGGCTGGTCGGTGTAGCCCACGACAAAGAGCCCCTTTGCTGTTGATACAGTAGCTGTGAGACATTTGCCATGGGCTACTCACGGCAAAATCTTTAGCGAGAGGTTTTGCATGTTTGCCGAGTATGCCTTTGGCACTCGGCAAAGTCTCCGGATCCGGTAGTATGGGTATGTTGGGGAAGAAAATAAAAATGGAAACGCGATTTGATTTTTTTTTCCGAAAATTAAAGAGCTTTATATATCCAATGACCGGAACTTTTTAAGTAATGGACATGTTGTGACTTAATTCTTTTTCAAAAAGAATTAAAAAGAGCTTTATATAAAACGCGACAAAATAGAACATCATGGAGATGTTGCCACATCAGCACCATCGTGTTAGCATGGTGAGATGGAAGCTGACATGGCAGGTCATGACACCATGTCAGCTCTTTTCTAATAAGATTGGGCTAGGCTGATCGATTCGCCCACCATTTGATTTTCAATTTTTTTTTGGTCCATTTACTTTTTTTTCATTTGTGAATTATATAGTAGAGACACATAAGCGCCCGCAAACAGCATGTACATACATTCACCACTATATAAACACACACATATAAAAACTCTATGAACACCTTTCATCGAACAAGTTCATTATATGTCCTACATTGCTCTATGTGTGTGTATATATATCCAATGAACCGAACTTGATCGTTGTCACTTAACAAACCGAACAAGATAAAGGCTTCCTCAAATCAAAGTATCCAACTAACATAAATTAATGCCAACTCCTCACCTAAAGGAATTATCAGTCATATCATCCATTCGAACAGTATTTTCATCTCACAACAAATCAGTTAGCCAGTTTATCTTATTAGCGGGGCTTATATGACCAGCTGAACAACCCACTATCTTCACTAGATAAATCGTCGTCTGTCAGGTCACAAGAAAACACCTTTGAAGCTTGGATGCTTTGTAGCGTCATCTCAACATTCCTCATCAACCGTTCCTTAGCTCTAAACTTGACATATACTATTTTTTCTCTAAACTTGACACATACTATTTTTCTAAATTACACAGTACAACGCAGATGCTCACAACACGCACACACATTCATCCCTATGAATACACGTACGCAAACCCTGTTCTTATGAGCACCTCCGAAGGACCGAACTGGCAAATCTGGAGATTCCCGAAGTCACCACTGGCACCTCGTTGTCGACGGGAACGTCGATAAATCCTGAAAAAATCCCAGAAAAAGATGCAAGCACTAGAATTTGATCCATGGTGGGTAGCGCCCCCCCAGTTCTACCACTGGACTATAGACCCATTCGCACTTGGCACATACTATTGGCAATTGGGCAATAATATTGTCAGCAAATTGCGTCGTCTGGCAAGAGCCGTAGTGGCTGAGGAGGTGTTGGCCTATGGGCCGTGTAATAGATGTGTGACTTCAGGTTTGGCCCATATAGGTGTAGGGGCTCGACCCGACGGTGGAAGGCGGCGGAGATGACTTAAAAAGCCTGTAACGAGGAGTTTGGCGGTTATCAAATAAGAACAGAAACAAACTTTCCCCAAATTCGTTATTGTGTTCTTCCCACACTTCTCTGAATCTATCCAAAATCCCCAAAGTCCTGCTATTTCCCACCCTAATTCCATCTCAGTTATCCTAGTCCGTGACAAATGGTATCTAGAGCTACGATGGTTCTTGGCAAAATTTCAACAAAACATTTGTTGTTGATTGATTCGAGCATTTCTGATTCATGCTAGCGGCCTGCAAACCTTCCAAGGGAGAGCAGCAAATCATGGCATCAGTGGAGGAGCTGGCGAAGCAGTTCGAGAGGTTTCAGGATATGATGAAACAATCTTTGGACAAGCTCTCAAGATTGGAGGCGTGGAGGTCTTCAGTCAATCTCTCCATCTCCTTCCTTAGTGACGTGTGTATCTAGTATTTCAACTAAGTTTCCTTGAGAGAGCAAACTAGAAAATCGTTAACAAGAGCAAAACCTTGATCTGATCTATAACAATTTGGGTTCTCTATAGTAAGCAAACTCTATAAGGAGCACACCAAAGCTATAGACATGCATCACTCTTCTTGGTGAGGAGTCCCATACTCCCATGCTGTGGTACGTATATAGGATCCAAATAGCCAAATGCCCCTTGCTAATTGTATGTGACCCTTCTTGATCAATAGGAATATATCTTGAAGCTCCAAAGTCTCACAATTTCATAGTTAGATTATCATCAAGAAGTATGTTAAGAAACTTGACATCCCTGTGGACTACACAATTTCATACTTATGCTTGATAGTATTTTGTTATCATAGCTCATCGTTTTATTGACTTTATGGTCTTTTACTTTTACAGGTAGAACAATGCTGCGCTATTCATCTGTTAACAAGCAGCTTTGATTTATAAATTATATAGAGCAAGTGACGAGTGATCAACAATACTAAACTGGATCTCAATGCCCATGATCTGTCAAGATGCTTTTTTAACCTCATATTTTATGAGCTCTCATTTCAGTTCTCTTAAATAAAAGTGAGCACAAGCAACCTGATTCAGTGGTTTATTACTTGGTTCCAGGTTAGTCAGCTACCTCTCCTATTACATTCCCTGCATTTCCATTTATTTACTTGGTCTTTGAATGATCGATTTATCAAACTATAATGAGAGGCTAAGGTTATTTGTTAAAGAATACAACCATATCCAGGTCTTGTCTTTTCACAGCAAACTATCAATCAACGCTCTATTTACAGTTAGTCATTTCTAAGGTCTCTGTTCAATTACAGATTTAGTGAATTTATAGAGGTTCTGCCAGGGCTAGGGCTCTACATGCTTTTGCTTGGCTTCTCAGTGTGTCTGCGAGGTAAACATAGTGTTGCTGCCTGCAATGTGGCGAGATTGGTCAGCAAAGCGCAGATTAATTGTTGTTGATTTCTAGAGCTGGTTTTGGCTCAGATTGCAATTTAGGATAGAGTTAGCACTTCGATTGTCCGTTTTCCATGCCAATTCTGCTTCAATAATTTTTTGGGTCCTATTTAAAATAAAGTTTATCATATAGTATAAGTAATGCTCCACAGGCTAACTTCACCTTGCTGTGGTTCATCCTCATAACAACGTCACTGGTTGTCTTCTAGCCTGATCCTGGTAGTGTCTACGTTCTTTATTCACAATAACTATGTTCATTGTCATATTTTCCCTTTAATTAATTATAGTTTATGAGTTATTGCCAGTAGCCCTCAGTTCTGTTTCCTTTATGAGTGACTATTCTTTTCATTTTTACAGTACATTACACAGAGAAGTAGTTAAGTGAACCTTACATTGAGGGAAATTGACCTTAATAACTCTAGGAGGTATGTCTCTATTTGACAAGTATTATATTAAATCTTGAGTGGTCATACTTAATAAAGATGTTTGTCGCCTGTGTGTAGCTCTCTCTTCCTCTAGATAAATAATTTACCGTTTCTTATCTTTTTTGCTGTATTTGGCACTCATTTTCAATGTAGTAGTCAGGGAAGATGAGCTGACGGCTAGGAATTACTAATGGTGTTATTACGGCGTCCCAATGCAGTATTGGCCATTGAATTATCACAGAAAAAAATTATTGTGAGGGAATTATCATATGTTTCTAAGTAGCCTATTTGATCTGCAGGATCATATGACTGTTGTTATTGGGCGTATTGAACTGAGAAAACAAGTTAGAGCTTAATTTTTTATTGCCTAAACTGCTGCATGCTTATCCTACTTTCTAATGTTTGAAGTATGAATTGAATGGCCATAGCCATGCACCCAATCCTACATCGTTGCTAGACTCTGAGCTCTATGCCTGCCATAGTGTTGAGGTGATGGAAGTTCATAACAAAGTCGAGGCAGGCCTAACTAGCTGCCTTCACCAATCAGTGAGCAATGCAGGCCATGAACATAAAGTTTGGGAGCTCCCTCCTACATCAAGTAACGTGTTCATGTTTCCACGATGCTAAGGCCAAAAGGCTTGTCATTTTCTGCTTGACATTAAAATGATAATTTGTTTATTAAATTTACCCTTGTGTTTGTTTCCATATCTCATGAAAAGTTTGTGGCTGTATCTCACATGCAAGGAGGCAATGAGAAATATTTTTTTTCAATGAATTGGCGTAACATTGTGGCCACCATATTTTGTACCAGGGTATTAACATTAAAAAGGGAAACTTGCATATTCAAAGAACTACTATAAGGGGTAATCTCTTTGAGGATGCTTGTATCAGAGAAATAAAGCCTGATCTGAATTACATTTTATTTTTTCTCTCCTTCTATCTTTGTGAGGGGTAACCTTTACTTTAAGGATTTTTCAAAAAGTTTGGCTGACTTGTTGATGATCTCCTCTATAGCAGCCTGAAACTAAACCTTCCCTTTTTGACATGTACACAATCTATGCCAAACATCAGGCTAGCCGAATATGCAAGACAGTCTCTCGAACTTTGACCAAGAATGTCTGAATTTTATGCCTCAACATTATGCTGATATTTGTGACAAAACAAACAATGGTTCCAGGACAGCTCAAAGGACAGCAAGAGCCTCTCCGGGATGGATCTGCAGATGCTGCACACCCACAAATGTTTGGAGGTAAGTGCAGTTCAGCTTCTAGAGAACACATGACAATGAATTGTGCCATGTGTGTGTAATCTGAATTCGAATCAGGAATGCTACAGAAATGTGTGTGTAGGTGCCGTCGGATGTACTTCAACTTCCACGAAAAGATCTTGGAGACAAAGGACGCGATCATCATGCCGATGACATGATTTGTATGCTTAGAGTACCACGCAGGCGGCGATTATGCGCTCCGCAGGCCCACACATTGAGCACGGGGAAGTTGGACTACGTCAACAGAGGTAATAGTGGACTACATCAACAGATGGAATACTTTTTGTATTGATCATATTTGTTGCATTGATGTATTGATTGGACACACTAAAATAGTTTTTGCATGTACACTGTCTCTACTTCTAGGAAGACACTTGCTGATTTACCATAAAAGTTTTTGCTTGCATTTTCTTTTGATAATCCTCAAAGTTGTTGAATGCTTTCTCATGCTATTAGCATTAGCAAAGGCCATCGAGAGCGGTTGTTTCTTTTGCCTTCTCAAATCAAAGAAAACAAATAACTTTTTTTTATTAGTGGTGGTAGGTTTACTGTTCTCAAAGAAAAATAAAGAACTTTCATCGGTTGAATTATTTTCAGTTTTATGATTTATTTTATTTTATAAAATATTTTTTTAGATGTTACAGATAGCGTTAGCACGGGCACTATACTAGTAGGATCCAAATAGCCAAATGCCCCTTGCTAATTGTATGTGACCCTTCTTGATCAATAGGAATATATCTTGAAGCTCCAAAGTCTCACAATTTCATAGTTAGATTATCATCAAGAAGTATGTTAAGAAACTTGACATCCCTGTGGACTACACAGGCATAGAGACTAAGGAGTGAAGATAAGTACAAATCTAGCAATTTCAACACCAATCCTAAGCCTATTCCCCCCACCCCCAACCCAAAAAATGATGTTACAGCTCTGACTGCTTGAAGATGCTTGCAAAGAGTGCCATTGGATATGAACTCATAACAAGTAATGGGGCTTCTTCCCCATGGCAAATCAAAGTAGTTTCACAATATTTCGATGGTTTACCTGAGAAAGAATTACAATCTAATTTATAAACCCGTTGATTTCTTTTTTTATATCACAACCTTTGCCTTCTTAATTGCAACAACATGTTGACTTGATAAAATTCCCTTCTAGACTATGTCATGTCATCCACCACCAAGCTCACGAGATTTATCAAAGTTGTTAGTGTCTTTATCGAGCTCTTCTAGTGCAATGATCATTCTTTCTCCTATATCTGCTTTTTGACATACCAATTGTTGTAACAACTGTCCATGATTTTGCTTGAAAAATCTTTGCTTTAGCGTCTTCTTTCTTTCTGCCTTTACATCATTAATGTGATGCTTTCGGCTAGAACGTGAACCATGCACAACCACTCCCAACTCGTAAGCCAATGATTAGGCCTGACCATATGATTCAGTTTTCGAGACGTGAAAGGTAAATTTATTATTTCCAAGTAATGGTGCTCATAAAATAATTCCCCTCATATAAATAAAGATTCCTTTGTGAATTAGATTTTAATTGATTCATCGATTCACCTTTTTTAATTTATGCCAACGGCATAGATGCAACAATTGTATAAACATGTGGGGGCAACAAGTTGCATCGATTACCTGTGGAAGATTTAACACAACCTGTGCAACAATTGTATAAACATGATGCTTAACAGAAATACTGTAAACCAAAGCTATAGCTAGCGTCCTGACCAATGCAAGCATGCATGCAGACAAATAAAATCCATCGAATCTTTCGTAGGTGGTACTTGGTGTGTGCTCTAGTGTGTGGTTTGTGTTTGTCCTATATGTACCGGCGAAAGGAACGTTAGGATTCCCGACAAATCAACAAAGAGGCAAGGTAAAAAAAAAAATGTTTTGAATGCTGGCAAAACCACCCTAAATAAAAGTTATGGAGGCATCAACCGGCTTATTGAGAATTGAGTGATGCAGCACACTATCTATTCAGAGACGTCCCCGATGGCTCAAACACAACCTACTACCTTTGCATCCACCGTTCTAATGGACTAAAGAAGCTTATAAAATGACTGATAAATAGCAACTCTTCGACAAGGAAGGTCAACATATAGAACACATCCCGGAAGCAGCATCTGCACATTCTTTGAAACTTTTTTATTTCCTCACTGGAGCATCTGTCATCCATTACACCTCTCTCTCTATCCCTGATTTCGTCAGCTTCGATCAATCATCGTGGTGTCATAGGTAACCAGGCACTCATGGTGAGTCTGGCACACTCTCCTGTATGACATGAATAACACCTCATCAGATCACCAGAAGGAGGGAGAGAGAGAGAGGGGGGGGGGGGGGGTGCTGTGCGAAGCAACAAGTAGGAAAATGAACTAATAATGCCACAATAAGCTTACCACATATTCAATACTTTGGATTTGGCACCACTTCTTCATTTTGGGACATAGGAACACTGAAACGAATTCAGGAATTAATGACCGGCAACAATTCCTGAAGCTGAAGTAGAGGGCAATGAAGTAGTACCAAGCTTTCCAGATTTATCAGATGCTCCAGACCTCCAATGTGCATGAATCCTTGGCAGTCTGATACCTCAAGTTCCATCCACGCTGAATGATTGGGACCTAAGTGGAGAGATAGAAGCTTATGACAGCCGTGAACTACTAAAGATTTCAACCTTGGCGGGAACTTCATTTCAGGCAATATATAAAGCAAAGGGCAATCATCAGCTAAAACCAAGCTGTTGAGAAGGCCCAGCTTCACCAAACCCACTAGCGCTAGAAGTTTTGGGCATCCTCTGATCTCCAGCCTGCGAAGTACAGAAAGACCTCTATCGAATGATTGAACAGCCCGCGAACGTTTTAAACCAACAACCTCTAGAAGCCGCACTTCTGATGGCAACCAATTATCCAGTGACAAAACTAGTTCTGGCCCTTTCTCAGGGCAAATATCTAGAGAGAGCTTTTGAATGGATTTGAAATAAGCAATTCCTCGCCCATGCTCCTTTGCCTTTTTTATATAGGAAACCTTCACTTTAGAAACCTGTTGAGTTGGAAAAAAAAAAAAACCGATAGCATGAGCTTCATCATTACTATTTTAATCTTCAGTACTCATGAATTATGCAAGCAAAACAGTAACTATTACATAGACATTGAACGAAAATAACTTTGCAGATCCATCTGGAAGGCTAGCACTAGCATCCTAATTCTCAGTCAATACTTTTAGAATCACAATAGATCATGGAATTGCCAATTGTTCTCTCCAAATCTTTATTGAAATAAGTTACTATTACAAGATGAGTATAATACAAAGTCATAAAAGGACTCTATCTCTAATAGTTATAGAACCTGTATTTCCATAAAACCATGTTTTCTGAAAAAATAGTTTCATTTTTCACCAGGCCTTAGGGACGAGCCAAACAAAAAACATCTAAATGATAACTTGGGCCAACCTGCAAATGATGCAGTGTATCAGTGTATGTGGCTGCCAATTGATATGGCATCTGCAGGTGGTCGACCATCCAGCACAATTTGACAAAGTTAGATGTGTTGTATATTATATGAAAAAGTAGACATGGTAAATCTTGCTATTTTCAGTTAGATGTCAATCTCCACCGGATGATATCCTAAAAAGTAAAACATCCAACTAATGAATTCGTAGACCTAATCATTGTTGGCAACAATGACCATTGGATCAAATTTGTTTATAAATCACATTTGTTATTATCTTATCTTACTACTATTAGAGGTTTCAATGGAGCCTACATATTAACTCTTAGATGTCTTAGGAAAAAAATCAAAAAGTTCTCACAATAATCAGAAATATCTAGCCCCTAATTTGATACTTGATAGTTTCTAACTATCTTCACAAATATAGCTATTGGATTTATTTTATTATATTATATAAAAGATTATTGACATCTTCCATTATGAAAAATATATAAAGTAGCCTCCTAAACTTGCATAAAAAATCCACAACTATTATTAAGAAAGATAATTCAAAATGACCTCTAACATGGTATGTCACTGCCCTATAAACAGCAAGCCTGGCCATAACAGGCCTTGATTATTCGACAGTTGAACTTTCTCGCAATCACGCCCCGCCAACGACATCTAACTTCTCCTGCTGGTGGAGGCCGGCTATCAAAAAGGGTGTCAAAGTAGATGAGAAAGAGCTTGAGCTCCCTCATTATTCTTGTTTCCTGGAAGTATGGAAACATCATAACTCGTGTTTTTGAGGGGGCTCTCCAAATGTTCAAGAGCTTTTACAAATCATGGGAGATGAATGGAGTCTTTGGTGTATGGCAGGCGTTTCCAAGCTCAGTGATCTAGCTAGGTCACTAACCATAGGGGTTAGCCAGTGGTGTGGTAGGTTGGTCATGTTCTTTTTTTGTTAATCACTGGAGTTTAAGTTAATATGTGGATAAAAAATTTGCAACAACTAGATAAAAATTTGGAAGCTAAACTATGGATTCATGCTATCACGAAAAGAGTTGTAAGTAGAGCTTATATAACTTATGCTTAAGTTTGAAGTAAATAAATATCACGTTAGGAAGAAAAAGATAAATCCTAAAATTTCTAACTAAAGCAAATGGAGCTTCCATGTTAACTCTCTCACGAAACCAGCTAGGTTTAACAAGGATGTTTTCATTTTTTGGTCAAAAAAATTCTTAGATCTATCCTTTTTTCCTAGCGGGTCTCGTGTGAGACTTAACATGAAATCTTCATGGGTGGTCTTTAATTAGAGATTTTTATTTACCTTTTCTTTCTAACGCGAAATGTATTTAATTGAAACCTAAGCTTACGTTATATAAGCTCTTATTACATCCCTTTCCATGATATAGTTTACCATTCAAATTTTAATCTAGTTGTTGCACTTGCACCACTTCGCAAGTTTAGAGACCTCATAATGTGTTTTCAAAGTTAGTTAACATAAGTGCACTACCGGATTTGGGTTCTTTGCCAAGTGCCTAGGTTTGCAACGCTTTTAGCAGGTTTGCCAAGTGCCTAAGTTTGCCGAGTGCCCCGCCCTCGGCAAAGCTGTCTTCGCCGGCGCTTTTCTTTACCGGCGTTGCACTCGGCAAAGAGGGGCTTTGTTGTGGGCACTCGGCAAAGGCCCCATTTTCAGTAATGGTGGCACCCTTTCACAAGTTCTAGAGCCACACACACGTTTAACTCTCAAAGACAAACAAATGTGTTGAGTGAAGAAAACAACTATAGGATGAAAAAACACATATATCATTAATTGGTAAGTTTATCATAACTAGATAGATATTACTATGCTATTAAGAAAAGTGCAGTTTAATAATACAGTTAATTTTTATTGGTCTCATAAGATTCTAGCTTATGCGAGAACACGTGTTGGACTAGTGGAAAATAAAAAATATTAAAACCTTAAACCTTTATCTAAGTTGCCTAACTATGTCCTTATGAAAAATACAATAGTTAAACCCCTAAATTTGCATCTAAATTACCCACATCATTAACCATAAATAACACAAAAGAAACATTTTCATTTTTGTCGGATATATTTGCGCACACAGTGATCAAGGAGATTTAGACCTCAAGTGGCACACTTATAAGTTTAAAGACCAAGATTTGCATTTAAAAGTTTATGGACCTGGATATGATACCATGGAAAATTTTAGGTCCTACTTGTGTATATTAAACACAAAGGGGTGCATCAGCATTTCCCTATAAGTAACTGAAGGGACCTGGATATATGATGCCATGGATAATGGTGCATCAACTTATAATCCTAATCACATCCATTATATAAATGTCCTATAAAACAACTTGATAATCTTAGTATACAACAAGCAATCACAAAAAGTGATTGAATGATGCGAAAAAAGAAAGAGCTTACGAATAAAAAATCAATTTAAATATGCAAGAATAACATAAGACCTGATAGTAAAAGTCTTGTTCCCCACACGATTCCATCAGTCCAAGGCATTCATCGATGAATACATGATGAGGCTTGTATGGCAGCTTCATTTTAGGAGGGACGATTAGGTTGGGACAGTTGGCAATATATAAGCTCCCAAGAGAACAAAGACATTCCAGACCCACCAAGGAATTCAGGTTCTTACAATCTCTGATGTCAAGAATTTGCAGCTGAGACGGTGCACTATGAACTGAAAGCTGGAGATTTGTGAGGGCTAATAAGTTGCTTAACATTAGCCTTCTGATAGAACCAAAATATGGTATTCTTCTTAGTCTGTAACAGTCTCTTATAGTGATGTTCTGCAACTTTGGACAATCTGAGTCCTGCAATCCACACCAGTCCTTTAGAGCGAACAAACCATCCAATTCTAACTCCTTCAGAGCAGGAAATGTCACCTCCATTTGCTGGCATTTATTGTTATTATTCAGACATCGGAAAGAATCACGATTCAACTTGGTTACTGCAATTTGAGAAAGTTTAAGGCGTCGCAACTTTTTGAGGTTTCCAATGCATACATGAAGCTCTTTAATGCTGTAGACGCGATGCAAGCACAACGTGTCCAAATTATAAAGCTCACAAAATCGAAGAAATGAGAAACAAGTAATGTTAACGGAGAGGTGAAGGTATCTTAGACTGACAAGATCGCAACTCGCAAGACTTAATGCATAAATGTGTATCAGAAGCAGTTACAACGACCAGTTTCTCGAGGCTGTAAAGATTACATATTGTATCTGGAAAGTGTTCAGGTTTGGTATTTCCCCATGGTAAGAGCTCTGGGGTAAGTATGCCGCCATGAGGCCATACATGGAGATAGCGCAAGTGCTTCAGATTCTGGATACAAGATATGGACTCAGAAAATAGATAATAATGTAATACAAGAACCTAAGATATGCAAATTTATGCATGCCAATAGGATCAGAAATTGCGGGAAAGACATCAAAGGAATCTAAGATGAATGTACGTAACTTGTCCCATTGACAATCCTTGTATGTGCCATTCGGTTCAAAAACAAATAAGTGCTGAACTTTATTTGCCAACCTAAGGCTACCTCCATCATGAGGCACTATAGACAACACATGGCTGGACAGAGATTTTGCAAGGTCCCAAGTCATATCATGCAGCCTAAATTGTTGAATTGACAAAAGGGCTGGATTCGAAGTTGTATTACTTGTTCTTCCACACAAAGTTTCAAGCAGCCTAAATTGTTGAATTGACAAAAGGTCTGGATTCGAAGTTGTACTACTTGTTCTTCCACTCAAAGTTTCAAGCAATGATCTTCTATGTAGCTCAGCAACGTTCAGGCTATAGTTGAGAAGAAATGATCTTGTATGTTGCTTTTCCATGTCTTGGCGATCATTACCAGGGTACCAGTTTCTTTTCACTACAGATCTTTCAGACTCTACGAAGTAATAACAAGTGAGGTCGTCAATGTATGTTTCGATTAAAGATCTTTCAGTCAACTCATTGAAGTAATCAGCAGCGACTTCTTCTGGTGTTTTGCTTTTAATAGGATGGATATAACCTTGAGCAACCCACAAGTGAATCATCTCATCCTTGGTAAATTTCCAGCCTTTTGGATATAAAGCACATAGCAAGAAACAAGGTTTCAGCCTTGCTGGCAGTCGATAGAAGCTCAACCTGAGAGCAGAGAAGATCTCTTCATTATCATCTGAATACTCCCAAAAGTCACTTTCCAATATTTCCATCCATATTTGCATGTCCATCTTGGACCGTAACATGCAACCTATCACCTTAACTGCCAATGGTAGTCCACCACACTTTTTCATAATTTTCCAACCAACCTGAACAAAATTGCTTCGTTCATGGATAATACTGTCCCCAAAAGCAGTGTTTGAATAATAACCAGCAATGATCATCAGGTAATGAGTCAAGGACAAGGGGTTCAACTGTTTGCACAAGGCGTGCCACCTCTTTACTCCTAGTAGTCACCAGGACTGTCAGACTTCGAGCAAACTTTAGTGGACGCAGCAATCCTTGCCATCCATTCCATAGATCATCCAGAACTAGGAACACACTCTTTCCATTTACCACTTCCTTCAGAACATCATGAACACAGCTTAATTCACTGAAGTCACATGATTGCCTGGTCAGGGATTCCGCAATCGAAATTGTTAGCCCGACTAAATCAAATGTTTGGGAAACATGAACCCAATCCATGAGAGCATAACTGTCCTGGACTAGTCTGTCATTATAAACCATCTGTGCCATCGTGGTCTTGCCAATGCCGCCCATACCAACAATTGGTAGAACATGAGTTCCAGTGTCCTGACTGAAGGATAACACTGCCTCTATGATACTCTGCTTCTCCTTGCTCCTACCAAAAACAAGGGATTCATCCAGGAGGTGGCTCGTCTTTCTACACCAGGAGTCCCACTCAGAAGTTCTTTCGCCAACCTCTGGCCCGAGATGCAGGGCGGCTCGATCTCTAGATATCTCCTCAAACCTGCATGTGATCTCTCTGATTCGCTGCGAACCAACTAGTGGTTATTTGCCAGCAAGCGTGTAATTGGGACAAACTGCAGCAGGAATATGGGTTACCTCACTGATGTCACTGTGCTCATCCTCTGGCCTGAACTCCGGGACTGCTCGATCTGCAGAGATTTCCTTGTGCCGCTGTGCAATCTCCCCGATTTGCTGCAAAGCCATTTACGGTTATTCATTCACCATCACGCAAGTAATTTGGAGGAAATGCAGCAAGAAACTGTACCACTTCACTGGCGCCATCATCCACCTCCTCTGATCTGAGCTGCACCGCGGAACGACGTGCAGAGATCTCGAACCGGCGTGTGATCTTCCTGACTGCCTGCAAATAAATTAAATGATGCTTATTTGGGCAAACCAGTAACTTGAAGAGTTGGAAGTTCCATGGAAAGGACAGAAAAGCAGCGAGCAGATGTGTCACCTCACAGATGGTATCATCCTCGCTGTCGTGCTTCCGCTTGACTGTCGCAGACGAGGCCGCCGCCGCCGCCGCCGCGCCAGCGCCCTGGCGTTCTTCGACGTGGCGCCGGGTAGCTCGTAGCGGTGGTCGTCGAGGACGTCCTCGGCGTCACAGGCCAAATCCGTGAGCTCCTCGATCCACAGCTTGACGGAGCTGTCCCGGACCTCTCGCTCCCCTGCGTCCTCAAGCGTGGCCTGGATCCGCCTCAGCAGCCGCTCCAGCCGCTGCACATCAGCGGAAACTGTGGACCGCCCGCTGGGAGGAGGAGGGCACGAACCTGAAGGCTGGCTCCGGAGAAGGTCGAGCAGTTTGCTCGCGGACGAGAGGAGCGGCGACAGTGCCCCGATCGCCATAGATCTGAGCACGGAATGCCTCCTCCTCGGCTCCGCGCTCCGAAGTGTCAGCTTAGTCGTAGACAAGAGCAAACGGAGAAGTCGATGAACAAGAAAAGAAAATGTCATATGCGCATGTTGCGCAGCCATTCTCTGCGCTGCGGCAGCTGCTCCTGTTATGGCTGTGGCTTAGGTCCAACCGTCCAATTTGTCAGAGTATCTCCAGAATCATTCCCTACTTAATCCTCTAATTGCAATCTAGATAGCGGTAGGGAAAAAAAAAACCCTCCTACTGTATCTCCATATTTGTTGGCCTCCTACCCATCCTTAAAAGATTCCGGCCAAAATAGATTTTGAGCTAGGTGAAAGTTTGCATCCGTCGCTAGAAACTTTTATAAAAAGAAGGGTAGTAAGATGTTAGAAACACGCACTGCCTTTAGAAATGTCAGCGTTTCAAAATACCCTCGAAAATAAAGGATATTTTTAGTGGTAGATGGAAGCAACAATAGCTGCCTCTAGAAATTTATATGTACAAATGCACTATTTCTAGACTATTTTTTAAAGATGCTTCTTGACATCTAGAAAATGTAGGACGTGTCTGAAAATCATTTAATAACTAGCAGTTGACGACCATTATAAGTTAGAAAGAACACCTGTGTTTTTTAGGTAAACAGGAGTGTTGAGACACTCTATTGATGATTGCTAATGTCTAAACTGTTAATTTAATATGTTATCCTTAAAATAAATCACCAACATAGATATAGATGTTGGGTTTAAACTAACTATTTTCATGGACTTTTGTGATTTCATAAATGCTGGAGGATTTATTAGAAAAACGAACCAAGCAGGCCAAGGTTTCACCACAAATCATGTTTATTCGTAATAGAACTGACACCCAAATCCACCAAACAGTTGTATTTGACAAGGGACGACTTGCACATCAAAAAGGGGCTAGGGTTGTCAATCGACCACCCTCCCTAGGGTCACCAGTCGGCGTCTGCTTCCTTCCACCCATCATTGAGGATTAATCTACATCATTTGTTAAATTCGTTTTGACCTGAGGGACACAGATTAATGTTGCCACAGATCGATGACATGATGATTACTTGACCGCTACTCCATCCCCCAATATAAGGAGCCCCAGATCCCCTCCATAGAGTCATGCTGATTCATTCAGTGGTCTAATTCCGGAAAAGAAAAAGAGAGGCTCTACTTAGGTTGCTGTGCTGGGACAATGTTTTCAGATAAGCCATCCCAAAGAAGAGCATCTAGCTCCTATTTTGGATGGTACTCTGTAACAGCGTGGTGGGGAGGGTGGTTGGGCTAGCGACGGCATGGCTAGAGTAGAGGCGTGGGAGAGGGCGGTGGCTAGGGTGGCGCAAGAGATGGCACACGGGGCGGTGGCTAGGGTAGGGAGAGGAGGCAACGGCTTGTGAGAGGAGAGACAGAGTAAAGAGCTTTTGTCCGTTTATTACTTGATTGATGCGGTTACAAGTCCCTTATTATTTATATTCCCTGTTGAACTTTGCTCACATGTAAAAAACAAGGAGATCTTTATTAAACATTCTCTTTTCCATCAATCAACTCTTATTTTACTATTCTAACTAACTGTTTGCTAAAAATAACTAATATTTAATAAGATAACTGCAGGTGGCGTGCATGGCGGGAGACTGCAGCGGTGGCAACAGCTGCGCCGGCCCCTCCTAGGCGCATGTGCGCCCCAACCCTAGGGCTGCCTGGGGCGGTGGGCGTATGGCCCCCAGCCGGCCCATTTGTCCCATCGTCGGTCACAGCCCGTCGGTCACAGCCCGTGCTGGGCGTAGACAATCATTTTCATTCTAAATTAATTATAAGATATTTTAGCTTTTCTAGATAAATTAGTTTTATAGTATATTTAGACAAATTGTATATTTATGTGTGTACTAATAAACAAACGATTTCAGATTTCGCCGGGGCATCTGGAATCCGGAACCACATTATTCTCCTGCGCCTGCGCCCCTGGCCTTGAACAGCAGCATCAACACGGTTGCTTTGCCACCTCGATCTTGGCCTTTTCCCTCCGTGCACATGGGAAAAGAACAACAACACTATGCCGTTTGGTTCGCTGGCAGAATCGGTTAATCTTCATTTAATTGTGCGCATTTTGCAATTTGCATCGGTAATAACCACACCAGCTCGCGAGGGTTAGCTGTGCACCTGTCTTTTCTGTCCACACTCCACGGACGGCCCGATCGAGAGCTGATGAGTGATGATGACAAAAAAAGGTAGGCTGCTTGTAGAGGCAGGGCAGGCAGACATACGTTGTGGTCTCTGGTCTGGGTAAAGTCAAGCCAAACACGTACGGTGTTCGTCCATGGCGTGGTCGTCCTCACTGTCGGTGCTGCTGCTGGTCGCGGTCATAGCGCCGCCGCCCCTACGTGCTGACGACGATGTCGGCATCACAACAGCAACGGCAGCGACGGCGTCTCTGGCCAGGCTGCCGGGCTGCAACACGACGTGTGGAGACGTGGCGGTGCCGTACCCGTTCGGCCTGAGCCCCGGCTGCTCGCTGCCGGGCTTCACCCTCACCTGCGACGACACGACGACGCCGCACAAGCTGCTGCTGGGCTCTGCTGCCGGCCTCGAGGTCACCGGCATCCACCTCGACAACGCCACCGTGCACGTCGTCCGGGGCCCCATCCTGGAGCACACCGCCAACCGGTCCTCGCCGGCGTGGGCGTACGCCTCGTGGGGGCTGCCGGGCCACAACCACGGCCGCGGCGGGCCGTTCTCGCTGTCGTACAACGGCAACAGGCTCGTCGTCCTCGGCTGCAACATCCAGGCGCGGCTGTTCTGGAACCGGAGCAACCTCATCACCGGCTGCTCCTCCTTCTGCACGGTGGAAGCGCGCCACCACCGCGAAATCGTGTGGAGCCCCACGGACGCGAACCAGCACCGCCTCTGCGGCGGCTGCTCCGGCAACGGCTGCTGCCAGGCCAACGTCCCGCTCTACTACCCGTCGTACGACGTCAAGCTCGACAGGCTCCATAACAACAGCAAGGACGTCGACCAGGTGACGAGGAACGTGGTGCTCCTCGCCGAGGCCGGGTGGATCGAGCGGGTGTGGTGCAAATTGGTGACAGGGGCGCATGTCAATTCTTCTTCTTCTTCCGACGAAGGGGGAGGAGAAGGAGACTGGTCACCACCGGATCTTTCCAGAGTTCCAATGGTGCTGGCGTGGAAGATGCGTTCAAAGGAGCCGGCTCATATGGGTTTGGCCAAGGATAAACACTCCAGATGCCCCAGTGACACATCCAAAAACGTATGCAAGAGTAGGCATAGCTTATGTATCAGTAAAAACACCAAGTTTCTCAGCGGCTATGTATGCCAGTGCGTACAGGGTTACAGGGGCAACCCTTACCTCGTCGATGGATGTCAAGGTGCGTACGTGATTCTAATTAATGTCTATCTATCTATCTATCTCAGACACTAGATGGATTATTAAAGCCACATGATGATACATGCACATAACATTGATGGCACTATTCCTTTTGTATTTTTATGATCTGTCGACTCAGATATCAACGAGTGCGAGGATCCAGAACACTATGCATGCTACGGTCAATGCATCAACTTGCCTGGGACGTATGAGTGCCGATGTCCATCAGGTTCTCATGGAAACTCTTCTATGATCAATGGTTGCGTAACTTCCACAGGTAATTTCGGTGGCCAAATACGTACTCTCTCCGTATTATATTTAGATGATGTTTTAAACAATAACACAGTCTCCAAAGTATAACTTTGACTTCATATTTTTATAAAAATACTCATTACAAAGTGATATATTTATACTTTTATGAAAGTATTTTTCAAGACAAATCTATTCATATAGTTTTTATATTTTCAAATTCAACAATTTAAAAGTTATTCATGATTTATGTTCCCAATGTTTAACCCAAGCCTTGTCCAAAATGTCATCTAAATCTGATACGGAGGGAGTACTAAGATAATACATTGACTCATAAACTAGCCCATACACTACATAGAGTAATACGTACTAATTATATCACACACAATGACAAGCCGTAAATCTAGCGCGCAAGGCCTTTTTCAATTCCCTGCTGGCTCTCATGGCAATCGCAATTCCGTAGCCGAGCGGAACTGCTTTGTGGCTGCAAGCCTGCAATTGAAGGCAAGGAATATCTTCGTTCCTCATTTTTCCTCTAACCCCAAGCAGCACAAGAAAGTTCGGAGCAGCTGGAAATGTCTCTGTACATACGGGTCTTCTTCTTCTTCTTTTTCTTTTTCTTTTTTGCAAAACCACTAAGAAGCTTAGCTAACGTTATAGCCAGCTATAGCTGTTCTTAGCTGTTGGATAGAGCAACAGCTAAGAGGCTTAACCCGCTATTTAAACCCTCTGACCAGAAGAAACAAAAGAAAAAAAAAATAGAAGAACAAAAGCAAACTTACCCTACCAATACGTGTAATCAGCAAACTATTTTAGCAAACATTAGGGTTTAGGGTCATAAACTAGCCCATACACTACATAGAGTAATATTAATTATATCACACGCAATGACAGGCCGCAACAACCCTCTGACCAGAAGAAACAAAAACAAACTTTTTTTTTTGAGGTGAACAAAAGCAAACTTACCAATACATGTAATCAGTAAACTATTTTGTCAGACATAAATCTTAATTCAGACATGAATTACTATATCATTTTCTGAGTATCTTTAGATGTAACGAAATGTACCTTTCATATATATTCTGAAAGCTAACAAATCAGTTATGTCTACGTATTTTCAGGCCTAATAATTGGACTAGGTGTTGCAAGTGGCACAACAGTTCTCATTCTAGCAGCAAGCACTATATTAATAATTCGTAAAAGTGAAGGCAGAACAAAAGAAGCAGCTAAGACAAAGATTCTTTAAGAAAAACCGTGGGCATTTATTACAGCAACTGGTATGTCAAAGAGCAGATATAGGAGAAAGAATGATCATGCCACTAGAAGAGCTAGAGAAAGCCACAAACAACTTTGATAGATCTCGTGAGCTTGGTGGTGGAGGACATGGTACAGTGTACAAGGGGATTTTATCAAGTCAACATGTTGTGGCGATTAAAAAAGCAAAGATTGTGATACAAAAGGAAATCAACGAATTCATAAATGAGGTTGCGATTCTTTCCCAAGTAAACCATCGGAACATTGTGAAATTACTTGGTTGCTGCCTTGAGACAGAAGTACCACTGCTTGTTTATGAGTTCATCTCTAATGGTGCCCTTTACAATCATCTTCATGTTGATGCTCCAATGTCATTGTCTTGGAAACATAGGTTGAGAATCGCTGTTGAAATAGCCAGAGCCATCACATATCTTCACTCATTTGTTTCAGTACCAATAATACATAGAGATATCAAGTCTCCTAATATACTTCTTGATGGTGATTTAATAGTGAAGTTATCAGACTTTGGAGCTTCAAGGTACATTCCTATTGATGACGAACATATACACACAAGTGTTCAAGGAACATTGGGATACTTGGATCCTATGTACCACCAAACAGGACACCTTACTGAGAAGAGTGATGTCTATAGTTATGGTGTGCTTCTCATAGAATTGCTAACCAGGAAGAAACCAGTTTCATATAGGTCACCTCAAGGTTTTGGTCTTGCAGACTATTTTGTTAGTATGCTCTCAGAAGGTAACATAGATGAGATATTGGATCCACAAGTCCTTAAGGAAGGAGATGGAGAAGTTATTGATATTTCTCTTTTGGCAGCAATGTGTGTGAAGTATACAAGTGAAGACCGACCAACAATGAGACAGATTGAGATGACGCTAGAAAGTATTCAAGCATCAAAGGAATTTTCTAGTGATGCATCAGATGATGATAGGTCTGGTGAAGCAATTAACGTCGAGCTAAGAAGCTGGGATTAATTTAGGTTCAGAGCATTTTTGCTCGCTTTATTGTCTCAAAGTCATAGAGAAGGATCCAGGATTTAGTGTTATTATTTTTTTAGTCTTTTTATTGTTATACATTGGGTTATGTAGCAATAATTAAAAATGTACTTTGTAGTTCAATTTACCCTTACATGAATTCAAAGCAGCAGTACGGAACGTCGCCATTTCTCTTCTACTCCTAAAAGGCCCCTAAGGAATTGTCAGTACCGGCATTCGCCTCTCTGCCAACACTGTCTCAACTCTCAAGCCGGCTGATATACATATATATGTCTGATGCTTCGGTCTGGTTCGGTTAGTAGCAAATCATTTCCTGGAATGATTTCAACCTGGATTGCTTTTCTAATCTCTAATTTATATAAGCTTTAAGCAGTTGGAACAATTTCTGAACAAAACTTCAATGATTTTTGGGTAGTTTTGCAGTGTGTGCACCCTACTGGCTACTGCAAGCTGGTGCTGGGCTCTACGTCATGCGTGGCGCACACTTAAACAACAATTTTGACGTTGCCTCTTTTTGATTTGCCAGTATGTTGTGTGTGATGCCTCGATGATTTTTGGGGTGTTGCGCTTTTGCCAGTGCGTTCCCTTGTGTGCCCTACTGTGCAAGCCGGGCTAGATAGCTCCACGCATGCGCCACACTCAATACAATTTTTACCTTGCTTCTTGTTTGATTTGCCCGCCGGGAAATCCTAAGGAACCCCAAGTTTTACGTCATGCATTGGACAAACGTCTGTCGTCCGTTAAGAGAGATCGACCTAGAGCACCCTAGGTGTAGAGCATCACCAACAGCTACGGCCAAAGATCTACGAAAGACCCGATGCCCCCTCCTGCATGCTGGCGAATCTACAATAAATAGTTGTCAGAGTCAAATAGTTGGCACAGACCCGTATACCAAAACCACAGGCAGACCCTGCAGGGCTATTGCCTCGCTCGGCTTGTCCGCGTATAATCTCTACTATAATTGAAAACTTAAATTATGTTTGGCTCACCAAACAAAACGTCCCCCGCTGAGAGCCTTCAACCATTGTGCACCCAGAAAAATGCACACAGAAATTCATCGTCATTAAAATCAATGGTTAATAATACACCCGAAGGAAATCCGATGGCCACGATTCAATGTTTGATGCCTGGCTTCTCACCCTCCCCCTCACCCACGTCTTCTCACGCACCAATCACCGGCAAAAATCAAGGAAAAAAAAACAGACACAAGTTACGGAGAAAAAAAGGGGAACAGCGGATTTGCCAACCGCCTGCTGCACACACGCACGCCAGCACGCCGCCCTCCCTGCGCGCTGCTGCGACGCCCGAACGCGAGCAGATCGCCGCCCTCCTGCGCAGATCGCAGCCCTCCTGCGTGCTGGTGTGCGCTGCACGCGAAAGCAGATCGCCAACGCCAGGAACAGAACCATGCCGGCCTACGCCGCCATCGCTGGATCCCACAAAATCCTACTGCCTGATCGCCGATACGTTCGCCGCTGCTCCCTGCTCCCGTGATGCACGCCGCCCGGAACGGCAACGGCGCGCTGGTGCGCCCAGCGGCACGCGATCAGGCCGCCAACTCCAGGAACCAGCGCCACACCGGCCTGATCGCCCGACACGTTCGCTGCTGCTCCCTGCTCCCGTGGCGACGCCGCCGGAACGGCAACGCGGCGCTGGTGCGCCGCGGCGCGCGATCAGGCCGCCAACTCCAGGAACCAGCGCCACGCCGCCTGATCGCCGACACGTTCGCTGCTGCTCCTGCTCCCGTGGCGCACGCCGCCCGGAACGGCAGCGTAGGGCTGCTGCATCTTGATTGGCACGTACGCCAACGAGCAGGCCACCAGGCAACGTGCACAACTCCTGCCGGCAACGAGCAGGCCGCCAGAGAGGTACGAGACCGGCCCCATAACTGCACCAAGAATTGCATCAAGAACCAAACGTAAATGGTGAGACAAGCAACTTTAGTATTGCATCAAGAAGTCACGTAATGCAATGGTTTTTAGCTTGGAGTAGATTGATGAATTGTTTCCTTCTGAAATTTATGTATGCCAAGTAGATTGGTATAGGTGTGCAGCGTCTGAGGTCAACAACCTTGTGCTTTAAATAATAGCAAGCAAAATAAACAAAATGGTGAACTCGGTCTTTTATTGAGGACCAGACGTTGGCCCCCCTGCTTTTGACCAAAGGAAATTGAATTAATTTGGTTGGTTGGAACTTAAATTTACTTCCTGCAGGCTTCATTAACAGTAGTTTGCAATATCGGTTATGTTTTTGATGGGTTTCGGAGTTGAGAACACTGAGAGGAGTTTCTATTTACAGGAAGCAAGGTTATTATGCCTTAGTGACAGAGCATATTGCAGTGGCTGCAGAAGGATTCATTGATTGAAGGAGTCCATAAACCCTAGCGGACCTGCACGACTGCTCACGCTGACACCATCGATCCCTGAACACCCCCAACACCGCAACCAAACAGGGAGGTAATAGTTGGACCTGATACTTGTGAACATGTTGACTATATAATATATAATAGTACGTAAATTTGCATGGTCAAGTGCAGGCCCAGTGATTTTTTTTTGGACTACATCACTACTACACAAAATATTTTGCAAGGCACTTCAAAATTGACCTCGGAGGCGGTTTTGCCAAAAAACCGCCTCGGTTAATCGATTCCAACAAAGCCTATGCGACCGGCGCAGCAACCGCCTCGGTTAATAGGTTAACCGAGGCGGTTGGCCTAAGAAAACCGCCTCGGTTAATCCCCTATTAACCAAGGCGGTTGTTCTAAGAAAACCGCCTCGGTTAATCCTTTAACCGAGGCGTTTATTATAACCCAACCGCCTCGATTAATAAGCGTTAACCGAGGCGGTTAATATAAGAAAACCGCCTTGGTTAATTAATTAACCGAGGCGTTTGTTATAACCGAACCGCCTCGGTAAATGAAGCCCAGCCCACTAACCAAACAAGCCCAATACAAGCACATCATATATATATACAAGAGTCTAGGGTTTCCTTTCCCAGCCTCTCATTCCTCTCCCCCTCTCACTTGTCCGTCCCCCCACGCCGCCCCTCTCACTCCTCTCCCCCTCTCCATCACTCAACTCCTTCCTCCCTCCTTGCTGCTTGAGCGCCGAGCATGGCAGCTGACGAGGCGTGAACCGCGGCAGCGGCGGCGGCTACGCAACTTTATGGCGCGCGCGGCAGGCGTGGAAGCACGGCGCAGCGGCCCGGGCGTGGGCTGAGGGCGAACGCGGCGGCGGCCGGGCGTGGAGGGCAGCAGCGGAACGGCGGTGCGCTGCGGCTGCGGGCCGCGCTTCATGGCTGGCGGCGGCACTCCAGGGCCGGATCCGGCGGCGAGGATGCAGGATCCGCCGCCGGGGAGGCAGATCGAACTCGATGTCGGTGGATGCAGCAGCGAGGCGGCGGCCAGCGAAGGCGCGCCAAACCTGCGGCAGAAGCGGTGGCGCGCTCCCGGCGGCCCACAAGCGCCAGCCGCCCAGCGATGGCGTGGCCCCCTCGGCGCGGCATGGGCATCGGCTGGCCGTGCGGCCCCGGGGCACAGGCGAGCCACAACCCTACGGGCGGCGCTGGATCCATGGACGGGCGGCGGCGGCGTGGTTCCTCCCCAACCCCGAGCGGATCCGCGGGGGGATGCGGGATCTGCCGTCAGGAGGCCGTCAATGGGCTCAGTGGTTGGGCTTAGTGGGCCCGTCAATGGGCTCGCTGGGCCTAGGGTTTTCTTTTTTTTGTTTTTTTTGTTTGATTAACCGAGGCGGTTTTTATAAGAAAACCGCCTCGATTAATAGATTAACCGAGGCGGTTGGCCAACCGCCTCGGTTAAGGCCACGATTAACCGTGACCTTGTGTCCGAGGCGGTTGAGAAAACCGCCTCGGTTAACCTGAAAAAACCGCCTCGGTTAAGTTTTGTGTAGTAGTACTTCATCAAAATGTCTACTTCAAGTGATATCACTAACATCATTGGTATGCTTCCAATATATGCATCACTTTTGCAAATGCCGTACTGACTTGAATGTCTATTTAAAAACACCAAATCTAGATGAGGCATCGCGGAAGAGGGAAGAAAGAAACATGCAACAAAGGGTTCGTCGAGCTGAAATGACCAGCGAACAAAAAGAAGAGCTGAAGAGGAAACAACGTGACTACCAGCGTGACTACCGAGCCCGGAAGAAGGCTACCCAAAATAGTAGCACTTCATGTGCTTTGGTAGAAACAGTGGCCACATCATCACATACTGGTACTTAATCTCATCAATACACAAATAACCATGATGTGTAATCACCTCTCATGGCCAACTAATGTGCAACCAATCATAAAAATGACACAACCGAGATTTGTACATCTGACCGAAATATTTGTGCAGGGACTAATCACTCTGTTGTTGACCAAAACATGCTAAATATTTTGGACAAGGAAAATGTCCCACCAGAGGCACTAGGGAATGATATACATGTTGGCATCCGCATAGCCAATACGATTACACACGTATATTTACAATTTATTTACTTAATATAGTATATATTAGCATTACTAAATTTCTTTATTTCTATTAATTATAAAATCAAATTTCTGTCAATATGCAGGTACTAATTACTCTGAGGTCCAATAAAATATGCCAAATAAATTGGACAAGGAAAATATCCCACCAGATACACAGTGGAGTCATAGTTATATTGGCAATAGCACCACAGCCACACCAGGGAGTGCAATATCTGTGGCCAATGGTAAAGACCACCAGCATAACTTCAATATTATTATTATATGTGCCAACTTATCTTGTGTTTAATCTTCACTAAAATATAAGACCTGCCCCCACATATGAAACCGGCAGATATTGCAAACACTAAGATTGACGAGAGGAACGCGCAACAACGGAAACGAAGAGCTGAGATGACTGACGAACAACGGGAGGAGAGTAGAAGGAGACATCGTGAGTACCAACGTCAATATCGAGCACGGAAGAAGGCTGAGTTGCAAAATAGTGACACCACACCTGTTGTGAATCAAAGAGAGCCGGCGTCCTCGTCCGTAGGTGAGAAATTTCTGGCCACGTATGAATTATGTATAACACTTGGTCTAATTACAAACCTACATTTATTTGTGAAGGTGCTGATTTCGGAACTGGATTATCAACAATCGTGGAACATGATGAGTCAACGGACCCTACAGAAGATTGGTTACACCGAAATGATAATTATGTTCCAGTGCAGAGAGGCCCACATACGATTCTTCCACAGCCATTACCTAATTCTGGCGAGAGAGGTCAGCACATCTTTATATATTTTAACCGACAAAAATATCCGGCAGAGATTTAAACCGACCCACAAATTCATTTACCTGAGCTGCACCATAACCATGTAGATGTCCAAACCAATGAAGAGGAATTCGACCGTCAACTATTCGAGCCAACGCTTGATGATTGGGATGAGGCCGAATATGCCATTGACGGCGGCCATGGGTTGCACAACGAAAACTTATTTGATGATGATGATGGTGGAGTAATTCAGCGACGTGCTCCAGGTACTACGACAACCCCTAAAATATACGACACGTTACATATAGCATATTTATATGATGATAATATTATTAATATATTAATATGGTTAATGCAATATCTCACACATAGATTGCGATTATGAGTCATATCGTGTGCTTCCGGAAGGTACAGCTACAAATAGTGTTACAACTGATGATCCATACGAATTTATCTACCAGAACCTGCCACAGAGACATATATTGAAAAAGGTCCCCGACTGTAATTACTGTGGTGCGATGAGGTTTCAATATGAGACACCTGGGTTTTGTTGTAGAAAAGGAAAAGTACATATACATATACCCGAAGTTCCTGCTGAATTGAAAAGGTTATTCACAAGTCAAGTTCATGATGATGCAAAATATTTTAGGAAACATATATGTTATATCAACTCGCATTTCGCCTTTGCAAGTCTGGGGGTTACCATTGACCAAAGATATAATAGTCCAAGTAGGCACTAGTATTTATACATTTCGAGTCCAGGGTGGGTTATACCACCGTCGCCGGACCACACGGTGCCAGCAGCCATGGTGCCCGGCATCTGCAGCTCTACTTTTATGATACAGAAGATGAGGCCTTAACACAGAGAGTTAGGAGGTCTCGATCTTGATATCAACCTCATCCGGAATATCCTATCAATTTTGCAAGACAACCCATATGTTCATACTTTTAGGAGAAATGGTGCTTTCCCAAACTTGGATGATTGTCGGATTGAACTCAATACAAATGTCACGCCTGACGAGGAGAAGGTACAATGCCCCAGCTGCGTCCCCAAGTTGCTGCTATAAATTTTGGAAGGGAACGATCCACGAGAGATGTTTTGATAGGAGTGTGGTTGTATATGGAAAGACAGATCGTCGTCCACAATATATCCGAGCGTACCATGGTTGTTATGACCCATTAGCTTATCCTCTATATAACCCAAAAAGGGGAAACAGGATGGAACAAGTTTATGCCATACAGTGCAGATCTAGACCCTTCAGCATCAACAATCCCGGCTTCAAATAATGTTAATGGGACTACTGGTGGTTATCAAGGTATGTTATCTCCTATTATATTATTTTCTCTATAATACTGGTTCTATTGAGTCATTGCTATATTAGTACTATATTAACATCCTCTAAAAATATATCTATAATATTTTTTTAATTGTGCAGATACAGTCGCTCCACCATTAGCAACCCCAGTTTCTAATAATGTTAATGGGACTACTCATGGTTATCAAGGTATAGTATCTCCTATTATATTATTTTCTCTATAATACTGATTCTATTGAGTCATTGCTATATTAGTACTATATTAACTTCCTCTAAAAAATATATCTATAATATTTTTTTCGATTGTGCATATATACAGTCGCTCCACCATCAGCAACCCTAGCTTCTAATAATGTTAATGGGACTACTGGTGGCTATCAAGGTATATTATCTCCTATTATATTATTTTCTCTATAATATAGTATAGATTAACATCCGCTAGAAATATATCTATAATATTTTTTCAATTGCAGCTGATAATAACAACGACAATCATGAGGAAGAAGTTGACAATGTCATGCAAGAAGGTGACTGGATAAATAGAGTTGCAGATGCAGCACAGTCCACAAGATATGTAACTGCAAGAGAATACTACTGTTTCAAGTTGCAGGTTAGGCATGGACTTTTTAATATTTTATTATTTGGATGACGTCTTTTCCAGCAGTGGGCTGTGGATATGTATATAAAGATTGAGTCTATGAGGCTAGATTGGTACTCTAATCCCGATAACCAGAAACTGATACGGGCAGAGCTATACCAGGTAACACTTATATTATTTGTTTATTTATTTTTTATGAACTTTGCAACCTTATTGCTGCCTTTTGCTAATATTATACGTCCTTAAATGTAACTTAGGGATTGCATGATGCATGGACAGCTGGAGAGACGCATGGTTCTAAGGTTGGCAAGAGAATTGTACTACCAAGATCTTTCCCAGGATGTGATCGAGACATGCAACAAAGGTTCCTTAATGCTATGGCTATTGTACAGCATTTTGGAAAACCTGATTACTTCATCACCATGACATGCAATCCCTACTGGGAAGAGATAACAAGCAATCTTGAACCCGGATAAGAACCACAAGATAGGCCAGAACTTGTGGCAAGAGTGTGTTGGGGCAAAGTTGCGGGATCTAAAAAGATCTTCTCGATCAAGAAAAATATTTTGGTGATGTTAAAAAGCATATGTCCATGTAATCGAAGTTTCAGAAAAAGGGTCCGCCACATGAGCATTTTCTACTTATCATGAAGTCGAGTAAGTTGACAACCCCAGATGCATACGATCGAGTTATTTCAGCAGAGATACTAGACAAGGACAAATACCTAAAGTTGCATGATCTGGTTATCAGCCACATGTTGCATGGACCATGTGGCGTGCTAAACAAAAATTGCGCGTGCATGGTGGATGGAGAGTGTCGCTTTCAATACCCTCGACAGTTCTGTGAGGCAACCCAACAAGGAGATGACTCCTAACCAACCTACAGGAGAAGAGATGATGGACGTCGAGTCAAGATTAGGAGAGCTGAGTTAGATAATAGGTGGGTGGTGCCATACAACCCTGGTCTACTCATGAGATACAACTGTCACATAAATGTTGAAGCCTGCTCAAGCATTAAGGCAGTGAAGTATCTATTTAAGTATGTATATAAAGGCCATGACCAAGCATCATTCTCAGTAAATGCAGACCAAAATGGTAGAGATGATGGTGTAATAAATGAGATACAACAGTATAGGAGTGCTAGGTACATTTCTCCACCGGAAGCTGTACATAGGATATTTGGTTTTCCAATGTTTGGAGTCTATCCTGCTGTATTGCAACTACAGCTACATTTGCCAAACATGCAGTCTGTGTCATACAATGAGGAGGAAAACCTAGAGGATGTTGTGAATCGCCCTGGTTCTAATAGGACCACACTGACAGAGTATTTCAGTAAAAATAGTGAAGATAGGGCTGCAAGGAAATTATTGTATAGAGAATTCCCAGAACACTACCGTTGGATCCAAGGGAAGAAGGTGTGGCAAATAAGAAAACAGGCATCAGCACAGATAGGCCGGATGGTCTATGCTAATCCAGGTGAAGGGGAGAGATACTTCCTAAGAGTGCTACTGAATCATGTGAGAGGTGCAACATCATTTGAAGATTTGAGGACAGTGGCCGGTGTAACATACTCTACTTTTAGGGAGGCATGCGAGAAAAGAGGGCTTATCGAGACGGATAAATCAATAGATGACTGCTTGACTGAGGCTACCACTTTCCAGATGCCGTGTGCCTTGCGAAGGTTGTTTGCTACCATTCTTGTGTTCTCTGAGGCCACTAACATACGAGGACTATGGGACAAGCATAAGGATGCTCTAGGAGACGACTTTAGAAGGGACAACAGTAACACATCGACCGTGGAGCAAATGGTGCTTAGAGACATACGGGATATGCTTCACTCGATGGGGAAAGATATCAGAGATTTTGGTCTGCCACCTATTTGCGATGAGGGTCCAAGCTCCGTTGACATGATGAAAGAGGTTAGAGAGGAACAGAGTGTCTTTGTAGACCAGGAGCACTTAGATATTTTTAATTCCCTTAACAAGGAGCAGAGAGAAGGTTTTGATGAAATCATCCAGCATGTCTTTGCCAATCAGAGCCAAGTTTTTTTTGTAGATGGTCCGGGAGGCACGGGAAAGACATTCCTATACAAGGCCCTACTTGCTAGAGTTCGTTCCAAAGGATTAATAGCCATTGCAACAGCCACATCTGGTATAGCAGCATCAATATTGCCCGGAGGACGCACTGCACAATCTAGGTTTAAAATTCCAATAAAAGTTGGGGACAACAGCATATGTAGCTTTACAAAGCAAAGCGGCACTGCAGAGTTGCTTTGTAGGGCATCCTTGATTATTTGGGATGAAGTTGCCATGACCAAGCGTCAGTGTGTAGAGACATTGGATAGGTCCCTACAGGATATTATGGAATGTGCTTTGCCATTTGGAGGAAAGGTCATGGTATTTGGTGCAGACTTCAGACAAGTCCTTCCTATGGTGCCACGTGGCACGAGAGCACATGTAACTGATGCTACATTGCAAAGATCCTATCTGTGGGATAAAATAAGAAAGATAAGATTGTCACGTAACATGAGAGCATAGTCAGACCCTTGGTTTTCTAACTACCTACTTCGAATTGGAAATAGATCTGAGGAAACTATTGGAGACGATTATGTTCGACTCCCTGATGACATTGTTATTGGTTATACTAACACGGATGTGGCAGTTAACAAGCTCATTCAAGATGTTTTCCCGTCACTTGAAGAACATGCAACATCAGCTGCCTATATGAGCTCTCGTGCCATTCTATCCACAAAAAATGAACATGTTGATAGGCTGAATGCAATGATGATTGAAAGGTTTCCAGGTGAGGAAAAGATTTATTATAGCTTCGACACTGTTGTTGATGATCATCAAAATCACTTCCCTATTGATTTTTTAAACTCAATCACTCCAAATGGCCTCCCACCGCATGAGCTGAAGCCAAAAATCAATTGTCCTGTGATTCTACTCCGCAACCTTGATCCTAACAACGGGTTATGCAATGGCACAAGGCTTATGGTCAGAGCATTGCAAGACAATGCAATTGATGCCGAGATTGTTGCTGGACAACATGCACGGAAAAGGGTTTTCATACCAAGGCTCCCATTGTCTCCCTCAGATGATATTTCTCTTCCTTTCAAGTTCAAGAGAAAACAATTCCCAGTTAGGCTAAGTTTTGCCATGACGATAAATAAATCGCAGGGACAAACCATCAATGTTGGGATCTACCTTCCAGAACCTGTGTTCTCGCATGGTCAGCTCTATGTTGGTTTATCAAGGGGGGTGTCAAGATCAATAACGAGAGTTCTAGCAAGACCAAAACAAGAATTGGATCCTACAGGAAAGAGCACCAAGAATATTGTTTATAAAGACGTCCTAAATTGGTGATTCATGGTGTGTGCTTCATATTTATATTGCTGGGCGTGTGCTTCATACTTTAAATTTTTGTCATGTTGGTAAACCATTATATTTTTTTGGATTACTAATTTATGGTTTTTCGTTTGCATTACCACTCTTGCAGGTGCGAAGAGTTCACAACATACCCTGTATAATATACATCCCAGCTAATGGCAATGCCATCTTCAGGCTATATCAGACCAAGTATGTTTTCTTTGATCTTCCTCCTGTGTTGGTAATGCAAACTCAAACAGTATGCATATGCTGCTGGGTTAGCTGCAGGAGTCTGGATTAAATAGCAGGTATTTGCAGGCTCACACATACGGAGAACGCAACAGGGAGAAGAGAGCTGATCCTTGGTTCAAGGCGGTTTCAAGATCAATCGATTTGGCAAATGTTGTCGCAGGGTACAACGTTTAAATGAACCATGTACTTGATATACTGTGTAATTGCAAGAAAAAAGTTTGCATTTCTCTTTTCAGTTGTATTTTGTTCTCTGGACCACAATGGTGGATTTAGCCTTGCTTTATAGAATCATGATTGCTTAAACATGGCTATTTGGACTATGAAAAAAATATTATTTTTGGTTGTTTTTATGTCCGTTTCTAAAATAAAGCCATAGTGTTAGCACGGGCACTATACTAGTTCTACTAAAGGCGTGTTTAGTTGGTTAGTGAAAAAATTGTGTGTCACATCGAAATATCGAAGGGATTTCGGAAGAGATTTTCGGATACTAATAAAAAAACAAATTACAAGGAAACAGCGAGACGAATCTGAAAAGTATAATTAATTCGTCATTAGCAAATATTTACCGTAGCACCATATTATCAAATCATGGACTAATTAGGCTTAAAAGATTTATCTCGTAAAGTTATCGCAATATGTACAGTTAGTTATGTTTTTAGACTATATTTAATACTTCATGCATATGGCCAAACATTCGATTTGATAGGTGAAAAAATTTTGCGAAGTGAACTAAATAGGGCCTATGTAAACTTGTTTTGAGTGTATATACTTTGATGTTAGACTTAATTTCTTATTTAGCCATTACATTGCCTTGGCCCATAAGAAGCTCTACTTTTGCTACTGACCAAATTAAAACATAGAGAAATCTAACACTATGGTCTATATATATAACGGATCTAAATATCAGTAATGACATTTAGGATTGCATCAAGGAATTCTTTTTTTGCATCAAGCATTGTGATTAGCGCTAAGAATTGTTCTAATAGGAAAAAAAATCTTTCTGTAGTCTGCTTGTGTATTTAATTATACACTAGTACACAAATCATTTCTCTTGACACTAGCGTTTGATTTCTACTGGCGGTTTCTCTTTAGAACAACCAAGTAGAAATCGGCCCTATTTTTCTACCGGGCGGTTCTCTTAAGGAACCGCCAAAGAATACGATTTCTTGGCGGTTCTCTTAAGGAACCGCCAAGTAGAAATAAGAGAACCGCCGAAGAAATAGTCGATTTCACTGGCGGTTCCTTAAGAGAACCGCCAGTAGAAATAATTTGGAATTAATTTTTTTGATTAAATGACCTCGGATGGAGAAACACTCTAAATAAAAGTTGTAGATCTTGAAAAGTGAAACTTTGTAGTTGAACACTTTTTCATTTGAATTCGTTTAGACCCCAAAATGTTGAATTTACTATCGGTTTGGGATAATATGTGGGGAACCGAAATGGGATATAGACACAAGTGACGTGTGGGTGGAGTGGTAGAAGGGGATACGCGCAAAGCCGAGGTCGCGGGTTCGAACCCCCATGGCGCGTAGCGCGCAATTTTACGCGAAAAATGCGCGACTTACAACTTCCCCGGTTTCAAAAATATTTTTTGTCTTTTTAAAAATATTTTTTTGCTATTTTTTGTGTTTTCTGGGCAGCGATTTCTACAGACGGTTGCTTAAGAGAACCGCCTGTAGAAATCAATTTCTACTGGCGGTTCTCAAACAACCGTCAATGAAAATAGGCCATTTTCACTGGGCTTTCCCACTGGCGGTTGGCAAAACCGCCAGTAGAAATAGGTTAGCCACCGCCGGTACAAAGCATTTCTGTACTAGTGATATTAACTAACTGAAAAAACAAATATCAAAAATCTAAGTTCCCATTTGCTAGTCGTACTGGTAGGTGTACATGCGTCTTTACTAACGGATATGATTTGACCTTTTGGCGTACCTATATATAGGTTCGAACTATGTAGGAGTGCGGAGCAAAGGGGCCTGAACATGATGCCGATGAATGATCACGGATCACCCATAGGTTAGACGTTGGAGAATGGAGATCCAAGACACTTGGCCGTGAGGCGGTGAGGAGCGGAATGTCGAGTGCCGAGCGGCCAAGCTGGAGCGGGATATCGAGTGCCGAGCGGCCGAGGGGATCGAACGCCGTGATGGTGAATGCAGAAGTTGGATCAGAAGTTGAAGGGGCGCCATGTTCGTTGGCGAGTCTACAGGGAGAGCCGGAGGGCAATGCATGGATCAGCAAGCAGATTACTTTGTGCTTGTGGCCTTGGCAGCTTGTGTAGTTGAATTGCATTAGCGTCGACGCAATGGGCTTTACGCCTTCGCAGCCTGAACATTTTCTCTTGTGGGCTGGCTGTAGTTATTGGGGTCAGCTTCTAATTTTACTGGGGTCCAAGGTGGTGAGAAAACCGTTGCAAACGAAGACAAGGCTAACCGGCAGCAGTCTGTCTTTCCAGTACATCAAATATCATCTATGCCCACGTGCTCATCACTGCTGCTGCTGCTCGTTGCGATAGCGCCCGTGCTGGTGCCGCCGCAGCTCCACGTGGCAACGGCGGCGCCCTCGCCGGCGGCCTCCCGACGACCTACCGGGCTGCCGGACCTCATGCGGCAACGTGAGTGTGCCGTACGGCCCGTACCCGTTCGGCGTCGGCGCCAACTGCTCCCTCTCTGGTTTCAAAACCTGCGACGACAACGACAGCACGCGCAACTCGCCGGGCTGCTGCTCATCCAACGCTCCGCGCGCCCAGGCCATATCAGAGAATTTTGGGTCCTAGTGCGTGGGAAAATACGAAATGAGGTCTATTTTAAGCAAATATAAATAACTGGATTTTATTTAAATTTCACACTATAACATATTTGTTTTCTTTTGCAATAGTAAGAAATACAATAGCCATTCATGCTACAGTAATTAATGGGTGTGAATCTTACTGAAATCTTCTTTTGCAACAGTACTTCCTCCGTTTTTTCGCATGGCATGTACTTCGCACACAAAAGTCAAACTTTTGAACATTGAGTAGATTTCTAGAAAAAATATTAAGATTTATGGTCAAATTGATTAGTATTACTAGATTTATCATATATAGAATATATTTTCATAAGATGCTCATTTTATATTATAGATATTGTTACAATTTTTAATAAATCAGTTAAACTTTAGGAATTGATTTGTTTGGGGATAGAGAGAGCTGAGTGTAAGAACTACAATAGCTATTCATACTAAAGGAGTAATTA
The DNA here is from genome assembly GCA_015844335.1 of Chrysopogon serrulatus. Classification (NCBI taxonomy): domain Eukaryota; kingdom Viridiplantae; phylum Streptophyta; class Magnoliopsida; order Poales; family Poaceae; genus Chrysopogon; species Chrysopogon serrulatus. The sequence continues at coordinate 38,955 of JADLZL010002779.1, forward strand.
ATGGAGATGCTCTAATTAAGGCACAGAGACGACCTAGATCTCACTACTAACTATAAGGCATGGCATTATTATTTTCCCTAGATAAAAGTTTTGTCCTGTCATATCGAATCTGTGGATACCAATTAGTAGTAAACATAGGCTAATTACAAAAACTAATTATATAGATTGAAGCTACTTGTGAGATGAATCTATTAATTCTAATTAGTCCATAATTTGACAATATAGTGCTACAGTAAATATTTGTTAATGAACAATTAAATAGCCTAATTGCGAGATGAATCTATTAATTCTAATTAGTCGATAAGCAGGTTAATGAACAATTCTAATGTGACTGTCACGTACAGAATCCTTGCAGCCGAGATCTTGAGTGGTGCCATGAAGAGAACCTTTCTACTCTCCTCTTCTGCCAGGAGGACGAAATTGCTTTTCTTCGTATCGTGAATCTTTGTGTAGGTATTTATAGGTATGCACACTTATCCTCATCTATCCTATCACTACCGGAATCTGGCTCTTTGCCGAGTGTCAATTTCTTTGTCGAGTGTTTTTTTTTTCGGGCACTCGGCAAAGAGCTCTTTGCCAAGTGCCAAAGGTAAAAACTCGGCAAAAAAAGCACTCGGCAAAGAGCCTTCTTTGCCGAGTGCTAGAAAAAAAAGCACTCGGCAAAGAGTTCTTTGCCGAGTGCTTTTTTGGCACTCGGCTGGGGGGCCTCTTTGCCGAGTGTTATTTTTTGGCACTTTCGGCAAAGAAGGTCTTTGCCGAGTGTTTTATTTTTACACTCGGCAAAGACAGATTTCAGAGTATATTTTGGAGCAGTAAATTAATTTAAATAAAAAAAAATTTCAACTACAAAGTTGTATAACTTTTCAAGATCTACAACTTTTATTTTGGCCATTTCTTAATTTGACAAAATAAAATTAAATCTATTTACAAATCTCACATATTTCTCTCGTAGTTTACTTAAACTACAAGAGAGATATATAAGATTTGTGAACAATGTTTCCACCACTATGTCGGATGATCAAATGACCAAAATAAAAGATGTAGGTGTTGTAAAATTATACAACTTTGTAGTTGAATACATTTTAATTTGAATTAATTTTGCTAACTAAAAAAGTACAGTCGCATTTCTCAAATTTGAAATTTGAATTTTTAAAGTATCCCGGATGGAGAAACATCCAAAATAAAAGTTATAGATCTCGAAAAGTTATGAAACTTTGTAGTTGATAACTTTTTCATTTGAATTTATCTTATCATGCGAAACTGTATCTGAATCCGTTGAAATTTGAAATTCAAATTTTATAAACGACCTCGGATGGAAAAACTCCTTAAATAAAAATTATAGATCTTGAAAAGTTATAAAACTTTGTAGTTGACAAGTTTTTTATTTGAATTCGTTTAGAGTCTCAAACAAGCAATTTTCACTCGATTTTGCATAATATTTAGGGAACCCAAATGAAGTGTAGACACGAGTGACTGTGTAGTGTAGTGGTAGGGGAGGTTCCGCGCGAGGGAGAGGTCATGAGTTCGAATCCCGCTCGACACGGAGTCTCAAAAAATGCCACAAAAAATCCACGCTAGATAGAGAAGAACGAGTGTTGGTCGGTGGGGCCCTCCCCCGATTAAAAAATTTTTTTTGCTATTATTTTCGGGTTTTTTTATTTTGATCTTTGCCGAGTGTCGGGCACTCGGCAAAGGCTTTGCCGAGTGCCCGAAAAAAAACACTCGGCAAAGAGGTCTTTGCCGACGGATTCTTTGCCGAGTGGCCTTTGCCGAGTGCAACACTCGGCAAAGCATTTGCCGAGTGTAATATGGGCTTTGCCGAGTGCATGGGGCACTCGGCAAAGAAAGGAAATCCGGTAGTGTATCTCTCTGTCTACTACCTTTTTTTTTTTTAATAAGTGTCGCAGTTGCTCTGTGCTAAGTCAAATATAATCTTTATGAATCAAATATTGCAATCTTTGACCAACCATTTATCAAAATCCTTATAGTTCTATAATATATGAATTATATATTATGATAATATTTTTTATATTTAGAACAAATCAAATATGCCACTTAAAAAACAAAGGAAGTATCTATCTATCATCTACTCCCTCTGTCCCTAAATAATTTAATTTCTAGAGTTCATGTCATTCAAACTTTAAAACTTTTAAAGTTTGTCTAGTTCAATAGAAAAGAGTAATAATATCTATAATATAAAATAAATACTTTATGTAAATATATTTCATGGTATATCTAATATGATACTAATTCACTACTTGGAAACTTAAAATTTCACGACCAACGTCCGGCAAAACTGAAATTACCCCTGTCGAGCTAGCCCCGACGGTATTTTTTATTTTCCCCCCGACGGTAAGTGCACCGTAAGAAATTTTATAGCGATATTTTTATTTTTGATGACCATACGTACATTTTCATGTATTTTCCCCGGGCGGTAGTGCACCGTGAGGGAATTTCAAGTTTCCAGTAGTGATTTCTCTACCACTAAAACATTTGGAGCACAATCGTCCACAGCACCATCGCACGCTCAGCTCCATGGCTGCCACTAGCACACACCGCACGCTCGGCTCCTTACTGCCGGTAGCACGCGTGCACGCTTCCCCACGTGGTGGGCCCGAACTTCCTTGAGCCAGCGATTTCCATAGCACGCGTGCGCACGATTCCCCGCGCGTGGACCTTGACGTGCAGTCAAATCGGACGTCCCCTCCAGCACCCACTCGTCACACCTCACGAGTCCAATCGCGCTCCTTCCTTTCCCTCGCGCCTCAGGAACCGCGCGCAGCCACCACCGCCGCCGCTGCAAGGCCGCCCGGCGTCCACGACCACCGGAACAAGTAACACACGGCGCTCCCGAAGCGGTTGCACGCACGACGCCCGCTGCCGCGCTCCACCGAGGATCGCCCGGCGGCGAGGTCTCGCGCGCAACGTCCGCTCCACCGAGGACCGCCCGGCGGCGAGGTCCCCAGCGCCCTCCGCCCGGTGGCTCCGGCTCACCCCATCCGGCGAGGAACACCCGCAGGTTCCCACGTGCGCCACCCGGCCCACAGAGGCGGTTGCCATTGCTCCACGCTGCCGTCCGTCCGGAGATTCCGGCTCATCCCGTTCGGCGAGGACCGCCCGGCGAGGTCCGCTCGAAGGTTCCCACGCGCCGCCCTGTGAGGACCCCCCGTGCTCCCCCCTCCGGCGTCGTCTTCTTCACGCCGTCGCGTCCGGCGAGGTCTGCACGAGGTTCCCGCGCGCCCTGCGAGGACCCCGTGTTCCCCTCCGGCGTCGTCTTCTCCATGCTGTCGATCTGAACCAATCCGCTGGAGGCCGACGGCCGCAAGTAGCAGCCAACCGCCATAAGCCTGAGACCAGGTACAGATGCCCCGTCGGGTCGGCAAGCTTCGCACCGGCCTCAACCCGCCCGTGCCGCCGCCGCGTCGTTTTTGCTGAACCATCCACGAGTATAGCCAGGGGCTACGGACGAACGCCTTCACCAGCTAGTAGCCGGGCCGCCGGACTGATCTTTTTGTCCAGCGGTAAGAAATCTTCCTCGATCTATCAAACAAAAACAGAAATCTTGTGTTTAGAGGTCATTGTCACCATCCGGGATCCTGCTCAGCATTCTTGTTTGGGGTTTTGACTTTCTTCATATATCAATCTCACCTTCTTCTATTCTGCTCAGCATTCTTGCATACGTATTTCGTTGTGTCTACATAGCTGTTGGGCTTCTAGCGGTTGGTCTCTCATTAAATACTTGCAAAATATCTCTGTACACTTACCTCAATTGAATTTTGAACAATGTCCTTGCAGGCTTTGCAGAGAGTTGATTGGGGACTGAACCACTTGTGAGTGTAAACCTGTTCGATTATCACCTCATTTTAAATACGTCTACTACTGAACCACCATGCTGAATCATTTTAAATACGTCTACTTCAGAGGGGTAGTCACCATGGAGCTTGAAAATTGATATCTAAATAGGATGAGGATTATACAGTGTGCATAGATGGCATCCAGATTTGATTTATTAATTATCCCCTGCAATTGTTTGGTAAAATGTAGAAAATAGTATTTTCACCGTCATCCGCCGCTCGCCGCCCTTCCCTGGCCACCGACTGAGCATCTGAGCTCGCACGAAGGTGAGGTTCCCAAACCTGCCGTACCTTTTCTTTCTGTCTGCTTTCACTCTAAAGTTCTTGATTTAGTTGGAGAATTTGGGGGATAGATAGATGGGAGTTTATGTATTAGAGTTTGATAGGACAAAGAACGTGGGACTTCGGGAATAGAAGGGACAGATATTTTAGTGAGAAACCATATTGGTGAAAGTGACGAACTTAGCTTAATTTAGAAGAGAGAGCGACAGACGATATAGCACTGAGAAACCATATTGTTGAAAGTTATCAAATCTGCCATTCTTTGGCGATGACCCTTAATTTACTCGATTTTTTAGAGATGTGCATTTGCTGTTTATGGTCCGATTGGCTCAATATCATCAATTGTCAGCTCAGGACTACTACTCAGGATGTTTAGATAAGGATGCTGTACTGCCCAATCAAGTGACTATTAGTACCAATCTATTGTTCTGGATATTTGTAAAAAAAATATGGTCATGAGATGACACTGCCTGCCCTTTTGAATTTACAGTGATATCAAAGGCATTACATACTGAACCTATCGTTCATACAGTTTGATTCTGCTTAGCAAGTCTCATAAAGTTTATGCTACATTAAAAGTTTAAAACTGAAGACTACATCCTTTATATTGGCTGGCCTCAATAAATTTTTGTGAGATTTCAGCCACATTGGAAACTAGCATCTATCATAACAGTCCCCGAGCCAAGTAAAGTCGACTCTGTAGTTACTTTATCATTTTAACTGAACCAAATACAGACTATCATGAAATAGGTTTATGATGTACTCCTGTGAGTTGTATATATATTGGGCAGGTAAACCTTCTTATTAAATTTTTTTTTGTTCATGCCTTGAACTAAAACTGTGTGAGGCATAAGCAGCACGCAACTCTCTATCAGTGCTTTTGAGTTGTTACTACACTTCACTGAAACTGTGTAAGAAGGAGCTCATGACAATCTTAGAATAGTACAGTGTTCTTGGGGTATTAAAGAAACTCATCTTATCGACAATCAGGCATACTGCCATTGCGTAAACAGGAGGACCGTAGGAATAGATTCGATGCAATTTGATTTGGGTTGGATGAAAGGTCTCAACTTGATAATAGGTTTCCTCACCAGTAAGAGTATGCTATAGCAATAAAAAAGAGGCTAGATTTTTGTTTCACACATCAAGCATCAAGATCATGGAAAGAGCAGACACACTGCTACAAGCTGTAATCCCCAAACTTTTAACCGTTGACTACTGAGTAAACTTGTAAATGTCAGCAGCCTACATGTAAATGTCCCCAATTCAATCTACAATGTCGTTTATTATTTGATAGTTTGCTAGCAGTTTTTTTCCTCACTTCTCTTGTTTATGCAGACTGACAAGTCCTTGGTAATTTTAAATTTGTGCAGACCACTCTTCAGAACTCTCTCAAGCTTGTGCAGGTTGCCTTCACCAGCCAGCACCTAAGCCTTCTATGGCCGCCTTAAGGTAATAAATCTTCTATTATGACCTTTCATTTGCAGCCACTGAGATCAGGAGGGGGAAAGTTAGAAATCTTGTGTTTAGTCTTATTTAAGAAATCTTATGTTCAGTTCAATGGTGGTCATCTATCTAAGTTTTGAAATCTCTTTGTATCAAATAGCTGCAGCCTTTAAATTGAGTCCAGAAATATATATTGTATTCCTGTAAGCTGAAATAAATATTCTTTCCTGTAACCTGAACTAGGATTAACTGGAACACAGAACTGAAGCAACTTAAGCTACTCTCATGGTCCATAGATCTCAGCAATTGATTTAATTTGTCCCTGTGTTCTGTTTTCACAGATGCTAGCCGTAGCTGATTTTCAGTGGCCGTGAGTCCTCCAGGTCCTAGCCACAGCCAGCTGCTGCTCAAAATAGCAGTTGAATAATTTTGTTTACAGGTTAGTGAATGTTGTCTACAGTACAAATTGTATAATTGTTTGCATCCAAGCAAGGTCCAATCTGGTTCACAGTACAAATTGTATAACTAAAGAAATGTCTCTCTAAAGTACAAATGCCTTTTCAGTTGCTAGAATTAGGGGATTATGGTTCAGAATTTGGACAATTGGAAAGATTTGATGATTATTTAGCTATCTAAGTAATTTTCATACAAGCCTCCAATGCTACTGTGGTTTGGGGAGTATTTTGAATGGCATAATATTTCTGTTATTTTGCAGTGCCTGTTTGTGCTTCCTAGCACACCAATTTTTAATGGACTATCATGGTTTACAGTTTTTACCATGCACTAAGTGTGTAGGTGCTAATTGCACTATTCTGTTATAGATTAATTCGATGGACAATAATTATCGTGCACCATTGGGAGACAAGACTAACACCACTGCACAAGGTAGTATAACACTGTATCCAAAATTACATAGAATGAACTATGTAATTGTTAACTTATATTTATTCAAAATTAATTGCAGCTGATGCTAAAGATCGCAAGAGGGAAAGGGATAGAGCTCGATGGCGTGAACAAAAGGATGCAATTAATAAGAAATGCTGTGAAGCCTATAATCAAAAGAAAAAGCAACATGTTATTGGAACTACCAATTGTAAAGCGTGAATCCTAACATATTGAGATTGACATATACTGGTTAATTAACAATTGTTTTTTTACAGATATATGTAATCTGTATGGTTTTGTAGATGATGTTGCATCAAATAAGGAAAATGTGGGTCCTGTTGAAACGGATGATTGGCTCCATAGGAATGATTCCTATCAGACCCACAATGTTGATGAGAACATGCCCACATGTTTATCATGTAATTATTAAAGATACCAAAATATTTAGCTATTTCATAAGTATGATGCTATATGACACAATAAAGCTCATGGTTCTATCTATATGATTATTTTGATAGATGAACCAGAAATGGAGACTAAAGTGAAGGAGAGCACAATTGATTTCACCAATACCCCTACTCGCTATGCTGATAAAACTTGTGTGCAAAGTACATCACGAAGGAACTACTTCAGTGAGAGGTACAAAAATATGACACCTGAACAAAGGGAAGCCAGGCGTGAGAGTCAAAGGCTGCATAATAGTGAACCCAAGCGCAAGGAGGCATTAAAAATATCTGACAAAAAATATAGGGAGAAGCGGAAGCACGCCTTACACCCAGAATCTATTGCTATGGCGAACCCATTATATATTCCTGAGGTTATGTGGCCCACTGTGAGTGCATCTGGAGCTCATGGATCTACAACAAAATCCAGTGATTGGGTTATCCCAGAGCCCAGTGCAACACCTCTTTATGTTCCTCCAACTCGTGAGGAGGTCGATGATGAAGAATGTGATGAGCTATTGCCTGGCCATATGACACAAAGATCACATGTTACGTCTGGACAAAGACATGCATTGTTAACCCATCGTAATGCGTTGTTTGAGCGCCGCATTGGTTCAAACACACGGGCATCTATTAAAGGTGACTGCATGTCTAAAGACCAAGCAGATATTAACACACCCTTGCCTCAATCAGTTGTGACTAACAACGGTAAATACTGATGCCTCGTATCCCATCTAGGTTATCTATATACCAATATTATATCTAACCAATCCATGGTCATTTTGTGATTAACAGAAAGGGCTAGACCCAACATCCAGGCTACATTAGCCACAACGACGACACCACCGTTTGATGACACACCCTTGCCTCATTCAGTCTTGACCAACAATGGTAAATACTGAGGCCCCCATCATCCCATTTAGGTGACCTATATTATATACAATATTATACTTACTCAATCATGATCATTGCTTATCAGAAATGATGGGACCTAGCCTTCAGCCTACATCAGGAGTACAGATGACACCACTATTTGATGATAGTGGTAATTATAATATTTTTTATCATTCTATAAGCTATTTAAACTGCTTTGTTTATCTTTACCCATAGTTCTTCTAACTCACGTGCCTTTGATGGTCGTAGCTGATGAGGGAGATATATTTGAAGAGGATGAGGAAGAGGGCGAGGGATACATGTTTGCTGGACAAGGTATTTTCTCAAAATACCAAATGAAAATAAAATCTTCCACTAATTCATCTAAACTTCTATGACTTAAATGCCATTTCAGATGAAGATGATGACAATGTCCAAGACAATGAACTTGAGGAAGACATGGCTTCTATCCCTGAAGTACCTGATCAATATGAAAATGTGTATAGTAACATGCCTACAAATACCATATGCTAAAACCTGTCGCAAATTGTAAGCACTGCAATGCGAAAAGGTTTGAGCATGAACCACCTGGGTTCTGTTGCCGTAGTGGAAAGGTCGAGCTCAAGGAACCACAGATACCTAATGAGCTTATGAGGCTTTGGTCAAGTAATGATTCAGATGCTAGGCACTTTCGTAACAACATTAGGTTTTTCAATGGTCATTTCTCTTTCACTACTCTATATTGTCGCCTCGATAGTGCTACCGCAAGCATGAGAAACAGTGGCATATACACCTTCCGGGCGCACGGTCAAATCTATCATAACATAAGGTCATTTGGCAGAGAAGATGGTACAGAGCCAAGACATCTTGAGCTTTACTTCTACGATGACGATCCAAGCCTTGAGCACCGCTATCGACAATGTCGTGAAGAGCAACGCCAGAAAGACAAGGAAGTCATTGATAGGCTTGTGGCCATCCTTCGTGACAACCCATACTCACAAAATCTTAGGAGTTTGGGCCAGGCTGAAGACCTCGAGGACTATCGTATTGAACTAAACCTTGATAAGAGAATGGACCAGAAGATATAACGAGCCATCGGCTTCAGAGGTGGCTGCTGTTTGGGTCGAGGGAAGCGAACTTCTTGGTCAGTTCCAAAATAGTGTTGTCCTTCACGGGAAAGATAGAAGCAGGCATGGCATCCGCTCATATCATGGATGTTATGATGCTCTTTCATACCCTCTATTCTTTCCGAAGGGTGAGCCTGGGTGGCACATGGATATTCCGAAGAAAGGAGTTAGTGTGAAAGAAGTAGCCGAGTACCGTGCCCTTCAGAAGGCTCGTAGTGGGTCAGAAGGAGAAGAAATAGGTTTGTTATTCTTCTTATTAATATATCGCATACATATACCTCCATGGTTCTACAAACAACTCTAATTCATGCCTATTTTGTGTAGACTCCCCTGGTAGACTATGTGTGTCAGTGCATGACTACTACTGCTATAAGTTTCAGATGCGTCCTGGAATATTTAACCCCATACTTTATGGCAAGCGTCTGTTCCAACAATTTGCAGTTGACACATACATCAAGATCGAGAGCTCTCGATTAGATTATATACGCAACCATCAGACGGATATTAGGGCTGACCTGTACCAAGGATTGATGGATAGCTGGCATGCTGGTGAAGGTAGATCAGAAGCTGTTGGAAAGTGGACAGTGATGCCTTCATCATTTATTGGAGGCCCACGTGATATGAGGCGTCGGTACATGGATGCCATGGCTTTGGTACGAAGGTTTGGTAAACCAGACATCTTTCTCACTATGACATGTAACCCAAACTGGGATGAGATCAAGCGTGAACTCTACCCTGGACAAACGCCACAGGATCGTCTAGATCTCATTGTTCGGGTCTTCAAAGCAAAACTAGAAGAGCTAAAAGATAAGCTACTAAAAAAAATATCCTTGGAAAGGTTCGAGCGCATGTGTATGTTGTGGAGTTCCAGAAGAGGGGTCTACCGCATGCACACTTTTTGCTAATCATGGATAGAAAGTACAAGATTACGTGCCCAGAGCAGTATGATCTCCTCATCTCAGCTGAGCTCCCGAACAAAAAGAAGTACCCTGTCTTGTACAAAATGGTTACCAAGCATATGATGCATGGCCCTTGTGGAGTGCTTAATCGTAATTGTCCATGCACAAAGGGTCGTGAATCCTGCAAGAACCGTTACCCTCGACCTTTCTGTGATGTCACGGTACAGGGCAAGGATTCATACCCAGTTTACAGACGACATGAAGATGGACAAAAAGAAAAGGTTCGTGGCTATGAGCTTGATAATAGATGGGTTGTGCCTTACAACCCATATCTCCTCCGCCTTTTTGACTGTCACATCAATGTTGAGGCATGTGGGAGTATCAAGGCAGTCAAGTATCTATTTAAGTACATCTATAAGGGTCATGATCGGGCCTCTGTGGCGGTGAGAGAGGCTGAAAAGGAGGATAATGAAGGGAACATCGATGAGATCAAGTAGTACAGAGATGCCAGATGGGTAACCCCTCCAGAAGCCTTGTGGAGGATATACGGTTTTGATTTGAGTGACAGGTACCCTGCGGTTTTGTCCTTGCAACTCCATCTTCCAGACATGCACATGGTATCATTTCACCAGCGTGAGGGGGTTCGACGAGTGCTTAATCGTCCTGGTGTTGAAAAGTCAATGCTTACAGCGTACTTTGAGATGAATAGAAAAGATGAAAGAGCCCGAGGTATATTGTACCGTGACTTTCCTGAGTTCTATACATGGCAAGCACAGGGCAAATTTTGGCAAGAGAGGGTACGTCATGATACATTGCGACAGATTGGAAGAATCGTGTCTGCTAATCCAGCCGAGGGGGAGCGTTACTATCTTAGAATTCTCCTGAACAATGTGGCAGGTGCAACCTCCTTTGAGTGTCTAAAGACCGTTGACGGCATACTCCTACCAACCTTTCGTGAAGCTGCAGAAAAAAGGGGCCTAATCGAAGAGGACAACACACTAGATGAGAGTCTTGATGAGGCAACCGAGTGGATGATGCCATATGCGCTACAAAGGCTCTTTGCAACAATATTGGTATTTTGTGAGCCCAGTGATGTGCTTGGACTATGGGAGAAACATAAGGAGGCAATGTCGGAGGACTACAAGCGCAATAATCAATCTAACTTTATGGTGGAGCAGATGGTCCTCATGGATATTAGAAAAATGCTACAATCAATGCAAAAGGATATAAAGATGTACCCACTTCCTGACATCGATGACACATATGATGCCTCTTCTGATCTTCCTAGAGAGATTTTTGAGGAGGCTAGCATAGAGGCTAATGAGGATGATGTGGCTCTTTCAGACACCCTTAATGAGGAGCAGCGGGCAGCATACGATGAGATTTTGTCCTCGGTTGATACCGAACACGGGGGTCTTTTCTTTGTGGATGGTCCTGGAGGAACCGGGAAGACTTATCTCTATAAAGCCCTTCTTGCTACTATATGCAGTCAGAAAAAGATTGCTGTGGCAACCGCTTCATCTGGTGTTGCGGCATCAATATTGCCTGGTGGCAGAACTGCCCACTCACGCTTCAAGATTCCCCTCACCATTGATGACGGGGCCTTCTGCACCTTCACAAAGCAGAGTGGTACTGCCAAGCTTCTTCGAGCATCATCTCTCATTATTTGGGATGAGGCTAGCATGACAAAGAGAAAAGGCATTGAGGCGCTGGACAATAGTCTCCGTGACATAATGGACCGACCTGAGCTGCCGTTCGGAGGGAAGACCGTGGTGTTCGATGGAGATTTTAGACAGGTTCTTCCTGTTGTTCGGAGAGGGTCGAGGGCTCAGGTAGTTAGTGCCTCGCTGCGGATGTCGTACCTTTGGGATTCCATGCAACATCTAAAACTGGTGCACAACATGAGGGCAAAGAGCGACCAGTGGTTTGCAGATTTTCTGCTGCGCGTCGGTGGAGGTTCTGAGGAGGTGACTAATGATGATGAAATCCGTCTTCCTCATGATATATGCATACCACACACCAGGAAAGATAGTGATATTGATAATCTAATTGAGTGCATATTCCCAAACCTCAATGCTAATATGTCAAACAGAGATTATATCACCTCTCGAGCGATATTATCTACGAGAAATGATTGGGTTGATATGATTAATATGAAGATGATAGATCATTTCCAAGGAGATGAGATGGTGTACCATAGCTTTGACTGTGCGGTGGACGATCCACACAATTACTATCCTCAAGAATTTCTTAACACTTTGACACCTAATGGTCTACCTCCACATGTGTTGAAGCTAAAGATTGGCTGTCCGGTTATATTGTTGAGGAATATTGATCCTGCTAATGGACTTTGTAATGGCACCAGGCTTATCATACGGGGGTTCCAAAAAAATACCATAGACGCAGAAATTGTATTGGGACAACACGCTGGAAAGCGGGTGTTTCTTCCTCGTATACCTTTATGTCCATCGGATGATGAAATGTTCCCTTTCCAATTCAAGCGAAAACAATTTCCTATTCGTCTTAGCTTTGCAATGACTGTTAACAAGGCACAAGGGCAGACTATCCCTAACGTCGGGATATACTTGCCGGAACCAGTGTTCTCACACGGCCAATTGTATGTTGCTCTATCAAGAGCCACGGCAAGATCGAACATTAGGATCTTGGTTGTGCCGACTACTGAGAAGAATATGAACAAGGGGAAAGAGAAAGGGAGGGGGGGAAAGAGAAGACAAAATTGACAAAGGATATATTCACGAAGAATATCGTATATAAAGAAGTTCTAACTCCATGATAAAGGTAATACATCACACGCCAATACATATTTTTTAAAATAGTCAACAACAATTTAGCTTTAAAAATTGACAATCAAATTATGTGCAGGATATTTTCTACTATAGCTTCAGAAGTCCGACACCACATCTTGGACTTAAAAAATTTGTTGGATCATCTTTGACTGGTCACTTGCAACTTGGTGCTTGCATGTTCTCACGTTCGAACTATTGAGAGATTAGATTCTTCATGTTACTATATATTTCAGATACTTATATTATAAGAAATTATGTATATTTATGTATACATTTTATTATATAAGAAATTATGAGTAGTGTGTCATGTTTACACCTTTTGTCTTCTTGTCTTCTTTATGCTGGTCAAAATAACTATGGTCTTCGTATAGTCTAATTGAAACATATCTTTCTTTCTTGAAGACTTATACAATATTGATGTTTTTAAATATCATGACTGCAATAGCTATTTTAGGTTACAGTATAATATACGTTTATACATATGTTGTCATGGTATTATATGTTCCCGGTGCAACGCACGGGCACTTGCCTAGTGATACCATAAATCTTAGCGGACTTTTTTATTTGCTCCAAATTTTAAAAGTTTAACTTAGTACAACTCTAGGAATTAATTTATTGAGACAGAGGGAGTATCTATCTATCGGTCGATCTATCTATCTATTCGTCTATCTTTCTCTTTATCTATCTGTTTGTCTCGATCTATCTGTCTATCTACCAGTGCCACGCTACTGCCCTAGCTACACCAGCCGCTCGCCAACCAGCTACAGCCACCACCGCCCCACGCCCAGCTAGCCGGTCACCGGTCCTAGGCAACCATTGTTGCTCCTCAGTCAGCTACCGCCGGCCCTAGCCACGTGCCAACTCTAACCTCAAGCATTGTTGTGACACCTGGCATTCGGAGACCAGATCGCATCACCAAGTTGCGTGATCTACTCAACAATTTCAGGGACTATAAACATATCAAAATCTGATTTTGTGTATTTGGATTCAAATACAGTTAGATTCAAAATGTTCAGATGATTCAGATATATTTAGATATATATATTCATATAAGATTTTAGCCCTTTCGGGACATATAGATATCGAGAATATCCATCTGAAAGCCCAAGTTTGGTTTTGGCTAATTGATCAAACCTAGGACTAACCCTATTGCTAAATGTGTAGCATTAGAGAAAGGGGATGTCCAAGCCAAGTGGTGGAAGTGAAGATCAAGGTGACGGAAATGATCATGAGTGATCAAGTGCCACCCTTAGAGATGATGGAAGAAGAGGAGCGAGATAGAAAGCTAGACGCAAAGGTATATGTTAGGGCATTTCTATTTCACCAGCCGTAGGTGAGTAGAGAAGTTCACAGCTAGGTTTAGGATCAATAACCGTACTATTAAGAGGGCAATGTCGTGCAATATCGGTTATCTAAGTGCCATTAGGTGAGCAATGACTTTGCATATGCATTATGGACCTAGTGTGCTAACTAACTCTTGCAAAAATCAATTGAAAATGCTAACACACAAGCACAAGTGGAGAGACACTTTGATGTTGGTATATGAGAGAAAGGGTAGATGGGGTTTGGGTGTAAATCCCTCCCGTCGAGCTTGCGATGCGGGACTAGACGATTTTCGGAGTGAAAGTAGCTCTTGATAGGGCATCGGACGCTAGGTCCCGAGGCGTCGGACGCGTTCGATGACCCTAAGGTGTTTGGCGTTGCACAAAATGTGCATCGAAGCGTCCGGCGTCTATACGCCTGCGCGTCCAGTGCAAAGCAAAAGAATGTCAGAGCACACGCTGCATAGTCATCGGACGCTCGTGCATCTGGTGCCACCCCGTCGAACGTGTCCGATGGGTGTGTGCCAAGTTTGGAACCTCTCTGCATAGCGTTAGATGGATCAGCTAGCGTCCGGTGGTCTTCATCGGACGAGCGCTTGTTTGCTCGCTGCCATAAATCATCGGACACGTCCGGTGGTCTTCATCAGAGCGTCCGACGCCGGCACAGCAGCTAGTCGTTTGCGCGGGCAACTGTCAAGTTTGAACGTGGACACGTGGCGACTCGGTGTGGCTCCGGTGTGGGCGTCGGACGCGTCCGATGCCTAGGCGTCGATCATCCGGCGCCCCCGACTTAGCCCCACTTAGAAGGTAACAGTTGGGACATTTGAGTGGCGGATATATAAGCTAGTTGGCTGGCTTGGAGAGCCTCAATTGCACATTTTGATCATTCTTGAGCACCCTAGAGCCAAGCCAACCACCTCCCTTTTATCTTGCTTGATTGCTTGCATCTAAAGAGTGATTGGGAGTGTTTCTAGTGTATTTGCCTTGTGATTGAGCATCTAGTGGCACTAGTGAGCGATCTTGCTGCGATTGAGCTTGTTACTCTTGGTGATTGCCGTCACCTAGACAGTTGGAGCAGCGAGAGGGTGTTGAGCAAGTGAAGAAGATTGTTCTTGTCACACCCGGTGGTTGTGAGGGGTTTTGATCCTACCCCGCGGGAGTCACGAAAGGAATCCTTAGTGGAATCTCGTGTCATTGAGCTACCCTCACTTCGTGTGAGTTCTTGTGGCGCCCGATGAGGGCTTGGCATTGACGCCGATTAGCCACCGAACTACCAAGTGTGTGGTTGACACAACGGGGAGTAGCGTGCCAGCAAGCACCTGAACCTCGGGATAAAAATCGTGTCTCCCTTGGTATTCTTGTATGGCTTGATCCTTCGAGATCAACTTGGATATCTCCACTGGATCATCTCTTCGGGTATCATTGAATTGACAAGACGGTGATTGGTTATCTTTCCGAAGGCACGGTTTGCACCCCCTCGATTCCCTTCTTGTGGATTACTTTTGTGCACTAGTATAGATCGTAGTATATTAGGTTGATTGTGTGTTGCCTAGCATATTAGGATTGTTAGAATTGGTTAGGTTGGCTTGCAACCTCTTTTAGGCTAGTGCAACACTTGCTTCGCCGTTTAATTTACTAACCGGTTTGTTTAGTGCTTTGTAGAAATTTTATTAGGCTATTCACCCCCTCTAGCCATTTAGGACCTTTCACCATCCCATTTTCACCCCTAGGGAGGGGACAACACATAATCCTCTAATTTTGCAGAGTGCTTTAGAATGTGAAGATGAACTTGGTATTCCACTAGGTATAATAGAAGAACTTAGTCTCATTTATTATCCATACTAATTGTAGATATGTAGAAATATGACCAACTTCATCATCATATGTTAGGAAAATTCTAACTAATTGATGATGAATAAAGAATGTATGTGGAGCTAAATAAACAAGCTTAGAGTACCTCCAACAGTTTTCTATATTTTATTTGACAAATCTTGCGTTTTGCCAACTCCTAAAAAGAGATGCCAAGTAAAAAAAGAGCTCATCTCTAATAGTTTAGCATAACTCACTTACCAAACTTAGATCTAATTTACATCAGAAACCCTGAGAAAGAAACAAAATTATGTTATACCCTTCCACCTCTTGAAAACTTACATCAAAAACCCTGAGAGAGAAATAAAATTATTTTTATGCTCTTCGACCTCTTCTAATATGGATGGATGCGCGCGCGGAATCGAGCGTACATGTATGCGTGCGGAGGCTCTTTTTGCCAAATTGGGATAAATGGCAACATGAGATGGAGAACTGTTGGAAAAGATTTTTTCTGTTTTTGCCGCCCACACCCCTATATATAAACGAATGCACGCAAACCCTACCCTTATAAGCACCTCCGAAGACTGAGCCGACAAATCCTCGAGATTGACAAAGTTACCACAGGCGCCTCGCTGTCGACGGGAACGTCGCCTACCACTAAAAGTACAAATACTATTAAATCGTGAAATATTTGCTTCCACAGGGAATCGAACTCAAAACTCATAGTAATACTGAGGCTCTATAACCATTAGGCTACAAAGCCCTTTCACTATTCGAGCATACTTGGAATAAGTTTGCTACTAACTCTATTCTGTTGTAGGATCAAAAAGGTCATGCAAAATCTAAAGCACTCTATTCCTCAAAATCTAAAGCACTCTGGAGATCTACGGATCTGAGATGTTGGTATACAGTTCCTATACGAGTACACCAAGATATAGTGTGAGCAATTGAGCAAGTTCACTGTCCCATCTATGTCCCTCCTCCATTCAAACTAGGGACACAGGATCATTTCACTGTTTTTATCCTGCCAACCAACCAAGAAAGAGGAGCGATCCTATCTTTTTATCTAAACAAGAATCAAGATCATCCCATCCTTCAAACGGGAGGCCGGACCGTCCCTTCCCATGGTGCTCTGAGATCAAGGTTTGTATGGCCCAGTTGGCAGTGTATATGGTGGCCTTGCTTAGATATACGCTGGTGACCTGGAGGCCGCCGGCAGAGCCTTCGTTGATGAGAACCAGCCTCGACGGGCTGCTCATTCTTCTGTCGCAGGTGAGGTCGTTGAAGCCGGGGATGGTGCAGTTGGCGTTGATGCTGAACGGGTACGGCAAGCTCGCGTTGCAGCATGATGTGGTCCGGCGGCCGGGGAGCCCGGCCGGAGGCACCGCCGTCGCCACTGGAATTTGCAGCACCACGACGAGCGCTATCGCTGCCAGCAGCAGCAGCGACGGCCACGGCATGGATGGCTACTGTATTTGATGCCTAAATGCAGTAAAACACGTTGGCCTTAATTTGCTATAGTTCACATATATATTGCTCGCTGTCCTCTCAGTTCATCAGTTACTTATCCGCGGACAGAAATGGTGTAGAAACAAGGCAAGCGTGGTGGCCAATGCAGGCATGCAGACAAGGAAAGTTCATGGAGTCTTTCCTAGCTACACCTTTTCCTGTTGGCTATAGCTGTTGGCGTTGCTCTAGTGTGTTTTCCGTCTCGGACGGTCGTTTGTCCAATGTGCTGGCTGAAAGAAACGTTACGAAGGATATATTCCCGGCAAATGAAGAAGCACGGTAAAATTTGTTTTCGGTGCAGGCCACGCATATGCATATGTCATGCAGTACGTCATGGAGTCCAGCTTGACAATATTGGGATCTTTTCCCCAGCTGCATGCACGGTACCGTAAGGGAAAATGCGGCCGCCAGCTTGCGTGGCAATGTCCTGGAAGTAGGGGGCACACACCGCCAAAAGTAAACTACCCAAGAAACCATTTCATCAACCGTGTTGGGGCAGTTCCATGTGCACCGGGTAATATATATGTTTATTGCATATAAGAAGTGTTTTGTTTGATGGGTGAATGGGAATCTTGTAACACACAGATATATAGATGTGTTGTTTGATGCAATATGGATATGTTATAGCCTACGCCTCTAGGCAGTTGAGACATGAGGAAAAGGAAATAAAGGCTCCAGACCCAAAGATTTAAGTTTCATGATATGGTTTGGGATCTTGCAAAGTCTCTGGCAGATAGTGTCTGTAACAGTGGATAATAAAGGTAATTATTTTGACAGATGATGAAGATAATTTTGACGTCTCAGATAAAGTTCAGCACTTACTTCTTCGGGGTCATATAAAATACAGTGCGGGATACACTAGTACAGAAAACATTACTAGTGGCGGTTGTAGACCCATTTCTACTGACGTTTTTGCAAATCGCCAGTGGGAGAGGCCAGCGAAAATGGTCCATTTCCACTGGCGGTTGTTTGAAAACAGCCAGTAGAAATCGATTCTACGGGCGATTCTCTTAACCGCCTTTGTAGAAATCGTTGCTCAGAAAACGTGAAAAAAATAGTAAAATAATATTTTTAAAATAGCAAAAAATATTTTAAAACCAAGGGAGGCACCCGCCCACCCGTCTACTTTGAAGTCGCACATTTATTCGCGTAAAATCACGTGCTACGCAGCCATGGGGTTTGAACCCACGACCTCGGCCTCGTGGCGTAGCCTCCTCTACTACTCCACCCATCAGTCACTTGTGTCTATACCCCATTTCGGTTCCCCACATATTATCCCAAACCGATAGTAAATTCAATATTTCAGAGTCTAAACGAATTCAAATGAAAAAGTGTTTAACTACAAAGTTTCATAACTTTTCGAGGTCTACAACTTTTCATTTAGAGTGTTTCTCTATCCGATGTCATTTGTAAAATTTAAATTTCAAATTTAAAAATTTTTAGTCGTAGTTTTTCATAGAAAGATGACTTTAAATGAACAAGTTGTCAACTATAAAGTTTCGTAACTTTTTGAGATCTACAACTTTTATTTTAGGAGTTTCTCCATCCGAGGAAGTTTGAAAAACTTAAAAAAATTAGAATCCGCCGGTAGAAATCGATTTCTACTTGGTGGTTCCTTAAGAAATCCACCAGCAGAAATACACGATTTCTCTTTGGCGGTTCTTAAGAAAACCGCCAGTAGAAATCGTATTTCTACTAGCGGTTCCTTAAGAGAACCGCCTGTAGAAATAGGGTCGATTTCTACTTGGTTGTTCTTAAGCGAAACCGCCCGATAGAAATGAAACGCTAGTGTTCGAGAAAAGTGTTCTCGAGAAATGGTTTGCGTACTAGTGATAACCGCCCTGTCATACAACATTCCCTACGATCAATCCAATGGGCGGTGCAGTCAGGTCGAAGAATTGAGTTGTACAAACTGAGTTATTTGTGAAATATTGGAAGTGTGGCTTCCATTTTGATTTACAGAGGTTCAGAGGGTTCTCGTACAAGATCTATATTTATATCTATATCTCTTATAAAGAAAAATCCCACTATAAGATTTATCTGATTCCACGGTGATCCACATCATTGGTTAACATAAGCCGTCAGATTTGCATTGTAAGTAAAAAATCCATCCATTTATCCAACTACCCACTGCCACCTGACTGCATGCCTTCTACTCGATTCCGTGACGGAACGAAAGGAAACGTACACAGAAAACGCCTCCGCCCAAGGAAAACGCCGCCGAGCATCGCCGTCCTCCACTGCGCCTGCTGCCTTTCAAGGCTGCTCCACATTGCCGAGATGCATGCGGTCGCCGCCCACGAACGCCTCTTTGCCAGACTCGATTTTCTTCAAGTCCGGCATCTCCTCCTCTTTTTTCTTCAAGTCCGGCGGGCATAGAAGGGAAGGCTGACGGGACCTAGGCCTGCTAGGCGGTGGGGATGGAGGTGTATGGTTTAGGGGCTGTGGCGGCAGTGGAGGCGGCCGGGCTAGCGAGGTGCAAGGGTGTCGCGGCGCCACCAGCGAACACGGCCACGGGCAGAGCTCCGGTGAGAGGGAGAGGGAAAGAAGGTGGACGTGCGCGGCCTAGCGCGCCGGAGCTCTGATGAACCCTAGCATGCTATGGCGGGAGTGGTGGGCGGTGGCTGGGGCTTAGAGGTAGAACAAACGATAAGGACCATTGGATCTTCATTCTCTAGTTGGAAAAAAATTCGAGTGTTGAAACCCCTTAAAACACTTGATTGTAGGGTAGACAGACTTAAAAGAGGTTTCAATCGTAATGCTTTCCGATTGGTTTTAGTTCAGTCACACAGCTAATAGCAAGCAAGTTAGCAATCTCATATCTCAAGCTTTCAGATGATAATTCACCATCTGACCTGCAAACTCTTAATATCACAGATTATCAAAATCTCAAGCTTTCAGATGGTAATAGCGGGGGCTGAAGTTTCTTCTCTTGGGGGCCTTTTTGTTTCTCGCTGCCCTGAACTCAGTGCATTTGTTTCGTAAAAAGAAAAGGCTGTCCTACAAGCCTCCACTGCTACACAAAATCTTAAGTGCAACCTTTTGAAATGGGGTTCGGAGGCGGTTGGGCAGCCAGCCCGCCTCGGTTAATCGGGCCCAGCCGAGGCTAGGCTGACGGCCCAGCAACCGCCTCGGTTAATAGGTTAACCGAGGCAGGCGTTATACAGAAACCATCTCGGTTAATGTCTATTAACCGAGGCAGTTGGTTTATAACAAACGCCTCGGTAAATCCATTAACCGAGGCGGTTGACTTTAAAGAACCGCCTCGGTTAATAGACATTAACCAAGGCAGATGACTTTAGAGAACCGCCTCAGTTAATTTATTAACTGAGGTGTTTGTTTTTATACAACCGCCTCGGTTAATAGACATTAATCGAGGTGGTTAGTGTTACAATGCCCGCCTTGGTTAAGTCTGAACTATATAACAAACCACCCACCTTCTTCTTCCCCACGACCTTCTCCTTTATTTTTGGATTTTGAGCTCCCAAAACCCAAAAATTGGTCATTTCCTAGGGGGAGTTTTGCTTGGATTTATTGAAGGGGACACCGCAGGAGGCTAAATCTTACTCTCCTCCACTTATTTTCCTCTCTTTTTCATGATTTTGGAGCTTCCTCTCTAGATCTAGATCTAGTTCTAAATGGAGAAGAGAGAAAAGTAGATCTGCAATTTTTTTAATAAAAATCAGATCTAGATGAAGGCTAACACGATTTTTTGGGTGCGTGCGTGCGTAGGCGGTCATGGACCAGGAATGGATGTACAAGACATCGAAGCTAGATCCGTCTTTCCTGGATCATTTGAGGAAAAAGTTCATTCCCGCAGCGAAAAAGCATTGACTGAGTCTAGGCCAGGATCACATGATTTGTCCGTATAGTAGGTGCACGAATCTGTTTGCCCATGAAGATACCGTGGTGCAGTCTCACCTGATTCGACTGGTTTCGTCAAGGATTACACAGTCTGGAAGCACCATGGTGAGCAAAATCCAGCGTCCACGGGTTCGTGTGGGCCAAACTTGTCCACGACGTTGAATGACGAAGTAGCAAAGGAGCCTCCACCATCTTCCTCTGTACCAGCAGTCGGTGACCAAGATGGAAATCATGATTATATTACGATTGATGATCTGCTATAAGGTGACGACATTGCATACGGTGAAGAACATGTGGATGTGATGGATCCCGAAGATGTAGAGCTTTTTGATAGAGTTGCTAACTGCATGGACCAAGATGATGTTCTGTTTGGAAATTCAAAGTGGCTAGAGAATTTTAGACAGATGAAGCAGGAGGCAATTGATCCCCTTTATAAGAACTGCCCGAAGCATTGGATGGCATTGCATTTTAACCTGTAGATGCTCATGCTGAAGGCCCGCCATAGGTGGTCTCGACACAAGCTTCAATGACTTATTACGTCTCCTTGCAAACACATTCCCAAAGGGGAACAGGTGCCCACCAACACCTATCAGGCGAAGAAATTGATCCGGCCAGTGGCGATGAAGCTTAGAAAGTTCCATGCATATCCTAATCATTGTACCTTATATTGGGGCAAGTATGAGAACCTGGAGGGCTATTCGTACTGTGTTGCGAGTTGGTACAAGAAGAATGTTGGTTGTCGCACGGACGCGTATGAGGATGGACCGGCGGCTAGAGTGGCAAAGAAGAAGAAGACGGTGTTGGTATTTCTTATGCACAACTAAAATATGAAAGATTCTACAAGCGCACAGAATACCATTGTAGCATTTTACCGGGAGTATTCCAGGTATCTTTATTTATAATTTACCACTGGGAAACAATGGATGAAGACATTGATAGTTGACCATTATGTATCTACTAACTAATACACCAACTAGACTAGAGTAGGGGGTAAATGATAAATTATAGGAGTTATGCGTAAATGACACAAACACACAGGAGAATTATATGATAAAAGAATAGATAGCCAAAGTGAGAGGACAACGGGAGAGCTCAAGATTCCTAAATACTTCTCCATTACTTTGGTTCTATATAACTAATTCATGGGTAGATATAGCAATCACATAATAACACTTCAGGACATCGGAACACTAGTCACGGAAACGGGTGAGAAAGGACTAGGAAGCTCCGACTACGGTCCTACAAACACCAACCCTAACATGGTGGAATCCGTCGGCCATCAGGGCTGTCACCACCTGGGGCTACCACAACTATATGTTGGATTGGGTGCAACCTCAGGTAACCTATAACCTAGACTTCATGTCTACACTATCGATTACTACTCTAGTCACATATAATAACTAGAGCACCTAATACAAGCGGAGATCCTATGCTAAAGTATAACAACTATACTAACCAATCAAATGCTAGGCATAAAAGTAAATAGAGAAGATAAAATATATTAAAACATAAGTCTTACAAGAATAGATACAAAGATATACCAGAACTCTGACGACTCCTCTGAAGACTCCTCCAGAACCCGAGCGTAGCTCTGCTCTCTCTAACTCTCAACTAGAACTAATCTACTACATTGGAAAGTCTAGCCCTAATTCTCTAGAGATGAGAGGTCATCCATTCGAGGGACGCCTCTACATCTCCATAATAATGTGGTGCCCCGAGGGAGGGGGGTCTGCCTCTTTATTTATAGCCCGGTGGGATGAACATGCGCCGTTGGATCAAACCGACTTGGGCAACGGTGGAGATGCAAACCCTAAGGCGGTAGGAGGCCGTCCATCGAAGCGGACCCCAAATGGGCTCCGGAGAGCGCCGGTAGGCCCCAAGGTGGGGCCAGGCGGCTCCACCCTGTGGCAGGTGGGCCCCGCCTTCGGTGGGTCGCCTTCTTGTGTCTTCTAGAGTCTTCTAGTGTTGGTTTCGGTGTGAAATTGATATCTTTTGACTCCGGACTCCAAATAGGGCAAACCATATGTCCATTTCGATCGTCTCGACGAGCTCTTCACAATGATGCATTCCAAATTATCATTTGAGATATTTTTATTCTGTGCAAAATTGGATATACCTGTAAAACGATCAAAAACAACACAACTCATGGAACTCCTTAGAATCAAACCCTATAACTATACTTTATAGTTGATATCATGTTATATTGAGTAATAGTTGATGGTATAAAATAGGCATTAAGGACCATCAACAAGTTCCCCCAAGCTTACCCTTTGCTAGTCCCTTAGCAAAGCCTAACTACTAAACTTGGATCAGGAGTTGCTACAATGCTTTCACTCCTCAAAAGTACACATGCTTTTAAACTGAAATTCTCCTTTTAATTAGATAAAACTGCTCTAACTTTTAAACTTACCCATTTTACCATTAACATGGAGCTTTTCAACTTTCACGTGGGTCTTGAGTAATTGAAAGATAGAACAATCAAGTCAAGCACTATGTCTCAAATTCTTCACTCAACCAATATTCTGGAGTTTTTGCAAGTTTTCAAAATAAAACTCAGAGCTTAATCATATGACACCCTCAAGTCTCTTATTGTATGTGGTATTTATGGATCTCGCTGAGGCATTTATGTTGTCATGCCCTCCTACAACTAATTATTATAGTGGAACTCATAGGAGTGGCATTAAACAAGGATGAACATACTTGCAATTTATATACTGTAAAGCCAAACAATGGATCCAAAGAGAGTCAAGTCATACAATCAAACCAAGATGTGCATGTATATGGAATATGGTGGATAGGTGAATATATGGTGGCTAACCCTAATTCTACATTTGCTCTTTGAAAATAAATCTCTCTCTCTTGGACTTAATTAGAACTTTCGCAGAAAAATATGGGCTATCTTTATTCTTCTTCTCTTTTTTTTCTCTCTTTTTTTTCTTTTTCTTTTTTTTTTAGGGAGGCGAGTATCTAAGTACCCATTGTTTTAATCACTTGGACACTTGTCTATTTTTTTAACTCCCTCTTTTTTTCCAATACCTTTTATTTTGCATAGCCACATGCATTCTTTGAATACAATAAATGATTTGGAGAGATGATAAGAACTTAGAGCATTTAAATAGGGGTTGTCCTATAGGGTATAGTATATTTTTGGTGTTTACTCCCAGTGTAGCAAAAAAAAAATTTTTGAGGTGGATCTGGATGAAAGTGGAAAATGATGGCGCTTACTCCCAGGGTAGGAGCAATGCATATATTGGTGGAGTGTGTGAGTGTGATCTTGATTTTAAAAGCATGACAAGACTCTCATAAGGTATACAACAAAGGTTGACTGAACTCAATGCAAAGCAAGCAGTATAAATGAACAGAAGTTTTCTTATTCTAAATGTATATCATATATGGCTTTGGTAGGAATTCAAACCTTGTCATACAAGAGCTCATGATGTAAGATTTTTAGTTTTTAAAAGATAAATCTCCAGAACTTAGTATTGCTAGGAATAAGATAAATAGCAGTTTAGACTTTCTCATATCATATCCCTCAATCACCTAGACTTAGCTTAAACATATGCCTCCACAAGTTTTAAGTTCAAAGTAAATTCTTATATCAAAACAGTCATATCCAAAACTCAGGAGAATTTAAGGTTGAAAACTAGGCACTTAAAAGGAATTACGACAGAGCAACTATTCATCATCTCCAAGACAAAGGTTTATTGTTCTTTAGTTTTTATTTGACTCTTAACAAACTAAGCAGAATTATAAACACACTTTATGATCACACCTTAATAAATAGCTAGAGTATATTTATTTAGTTTTAATGATTATTCATCTTTTTATTTCTTTTTAGACTAATAGACTCACAAAAGCCTCTATAGACGTGGACCTTCATGTGCCCACATATTTTTGGTATTTTATGACTATAAGATAGACTCGATATTCGTATAAGTATACTTACCTGATAACTAGGGGATGCTCTCCCCTAAGCTGGATGTTGTTGTAGTTGAGCGTTGAAGCTGAGTGGTCCTTACAGAGGAGTTCATGTTTGTAAGAGCAAGTGTTGCCAGAAATACTTCAATCTTATTACCCAAGAAGTTACTTCCTTCACATAGGGGTCAGCTGTGTGTCGAAAAGATGTGCTTCGAGTGATGAAGATGAAGATTCCTGAGTGAGCTGGCTCTTGGAGTCATCCTGCAGAAAACTCTCACAAAACACCAAAACTCGTGGAGTGGTATTAGGATAAAGAGTTAATGATTAGCCATTTTTAGAGGATTGGGTGTTGTGGAGGTTTTAAAGCAGTTTTATGATAACAGTATTACAGCAGGATGCTCAATTAATATTTTAGATTTTATGGGTTTATATGCATAAAGTGCAACTGCATGATATATATTTTTATTTTGTAGGCCACCACAGTGAGAACTCCTACAGCTTTTACACTACAAGGGTTTCACATGGGGCTTAAAGTTTTTTTTAGATGCATAAATACCACCTAATGCATACCTATTTATTTTTGTTGTTTTCTATACAATACTAATGCAGAAAAGTAAACATGCTAAAAAGAGAATAAATCATGCAATGCAGGAAAGTAAATATGGATAACTACCGATGTTACCTTATGGTGAGGGTTCGATGTTTTGAGTCCTTCGAACTAGACTCCTCCTTGTAGTGGTTTATTAATTGAGTACTTCGGTTTGCTCCTAAGGATAAGGATTCTTGCAAGGTGTCATGGTGAAGGTTAGAAGGTGTTGGAGTGTTCTTTCATCCATTTTTCCATCTTAGTTCTTTCTATACACTTGTTCTCCTTACTTTTCATTTCGAACTATGATCAGACATTTATTTTTTCTTTCCTGCAAGAATGTTAGTGGACACATACCCGAAGGATTGCAACAAGTTTAGAATATAGGTTATGGTCCATAATTTTATGTGGATTTCTTCTATGCTAATAAAAGGATGGGTTTTTAGGATTACTTTAGCATAGATTTCTTTTAACAAATTTTGTTGGTAGCTGCACTTTTATATGGTTCAAGACAAAGGTAACTTACAACAAAGGATTAAATATATAAACTTTGATACTTACAGTTCTTCCATAGAGAATGAGCTGTGTCTTCCTTTTGTGCAAAGTTATTGGACATCGTCACCCTATGTGAAACTCATGTGGTATAAAAACTATAGGAGTGCTCACTGTGGTGGCCTTAAGTTTTTTTTTAAAGATGCATGAATGCAGCCTAATGCATACCTATTTATTTTTGTTGTTTTGTATGCAATACTAATATAGAAAAGTAAACATGCTGAAGAGAAAATAAATCATGCAATGTAAGAAAGTAAATATAGATAACTACCGTTGTTACCTCACGGCAAGGGTTCGACATTTTGACTCCTCCGAACTGGACTCCTTGCAGTAGTTCATTAATCGAGTACTTTGGTTTGCTCCTAAGGATGAGGATTGAGGTGGTGTCTCCACTAGTGGCGCTTCCAATGGTGGTGCTACCTTCTTCCTTTCTTTTTGTTAGAATCTCGAAGCCACTCTTATGTGCATTATTGTCATTGGTTGAGAGCTTCCACTTGTAGAATTTGGGGAATCTTCTCACACTTTGCTTGAAGTGTGTTCTGCTCATAAAGACAAGGTAGAGATCAAGTGCATGGGCTCTATTGGTGGGAAAACACCAACAGAAGCAGAAATTTATTCATTCTCTAACCTTAGACACAATAAGATTGATATCTTTTCATATTGTTCATTTACATCTTGGGTGAGAATATCAAAAGTATAAATATGGCATTTAAGCTTATGAGATAAAGGAGTGGAGTTACCTAACCTATAGAAGGGTTGTTCATCTTTATAAGTTATCAAGATTAACATGATGACTACTATCTTCCAAAAATAAGATACATCATATTTTGGCTCATTTGCTTAAGATTGAGATCAACAGAATGGTGTTATGATGTGTACTCCAAGATCAAGAGGAAATAATGACCACTTACCTTTAAGATGTTACCTTTATTACTAGAGCATGATGACACCATGTGGTAGAAGGTAGATGAATTTCAATGGTCTTTTTCTTCCTTGCATCTTGAGTTATTTATTAGCATCTTGTCTCATATGTTGTACTCCTTTCTCACTCTTCCAAATTTCTGTTTCTCTCATTATTTTCTTTTCTTGCAAGAGATTAGTAGACAACACATACCCGAAGGAATATACTATTTATTTAAAGTATGGATAGTATTTGCCAAGGAGTTAAAGATTAACTTGTAGCTCATATTTTAAAATAATTTCACCATTATTTCAAATTTTCCAAACAAGGTTAAGGCAAAGATATAAATTTAAAGAATACCGCTAACCTTGATTTGATTCTATGAAGTCTCCTAATATGATTTCAATATTTTTTATAGAGGAGAGGATAGTCTATACAACCAAATTCTTATACAAATATGTTTTGATGTTATAATGTTTAAATAATATTCTGAAGCATACTTACAATAGAGTAAGGAAGTTCAAAAGACTAAAGATATTTATTCAAATAGAACCAAGAATATATAGATGAACCAAAAGAGTATTTTATTTGTTTTAAGTTTTAGCATGACATAAGGTCAGGGTAACCAAGACAATTAGCAACATGGTATAAAATGTTGAATGTAGTTTAAAGCTGTATGAGGCTTGGGTAAACATACCTTATGTCTTGTAGGGGGATTGGTCCACTATCATTGTGAAGTGTAGAAGGTGTTGAAGTGCTCTTTCATCCATTTCTTTCTATCTTAGTCCTTTCTATACACTTGTTCTCCTTTCTTTTCATTTCAAACCATGATTAGACATTTGTTCCTTCTTTCCTACATAAATGTTAGGTGGACACATACTCGAAGGATTGCAACAAGTTTGGAATGTGGGTTACGGTCCATAATTTATGTGAATTTCATCTATGCTAATAAAAAGATAATTCTTGTAATTGCTTTAGCATAGATTGTATTTGTTTGCTGCATTCTAACATGGTTCAAGGCAAAGGTAACTTGCAACAAGAGATTGAGTGAATAAACTTTGATACTCACAGTCCTATCATGGAGAATAAGCTGTGTCTTCGTTTTGTGCAAAGTTATTGGACTTCATCACACACCTTGATTCATCTCTGATGTGAGTTCATCTCTTGACTTACCCGAATTGAATTTGAGAGTTTCCTGCATGGGTTAGTCCAACAAAATATCCAATGTCTACTACAATAATTTCTAGTTCAATAATCACACCAAACGTCATGTCTAGTTTTAGTTAAGGAAGGCATTTTAACCTAAGCACCACGCTCAATTTAAAAGCCTATGAAAGTATTTCGAGTACTTCCAAACCAATTACTATAGCAAACAAAGGTAGCATGGAAGCACATAGAGATTTTCTCAAATAGAGATAAAAGCATGATCATATATGATGAGAATATTTTTTTCATTTTTAAGTAGAAATGCATGTGTGCAAAGAACTAAACATGCTATGGATTTGATATGAGATGGAGTAGATTCATGGATTATTCAAAGTAAACATGCAATAGAATACAACAGGATAACTACTCATCTAATTTAAAGTCTATGAGCAAGACTTTCTCACCTTCTTGATGAAACTTGCCATGACTCACAATGGTATTTGTGAGTAGCGCAAGGCGTCTTTATTAAATCACATATGATGAACTTTAAATTCATGTGATAACGACTTTTTCTCCAATCTACACATGGTTAGAGAAATATATATAAATGTTTATGCATACCTGTGAGATGGCAGGGCTTCATTATTGATGAATCATGAATGTTCAGGCACCCTGAGTTCTTCAATATCTCTCATGTCTCGTTCTTGTGGAATTTCGCCAGAAGGTTGGAACGGTTGATATCCTGCTTATTCCACAACTCAATAAAATAGGGGTAATCCTACTAAAGATAGTGGCAAACTAGATTAGCAGATATCAAGATCAATATCAAAATCTTTACACCAATTGTTCTCCCGGCAACGGCGCCAAAAATGATTGTTGATATTTCTTATGCACAACTAAAATATAAAAGATTCTGCAAGCGCACAGAATACCATTGTAGCATTTT
This sequence comes from Chrysopogon serrulatus, assembly GCA_015844335.1. NCBI lineage: Eukaryota > Viridiplantae > Streptophyta > Magnoliopsida > Poales > Poaceae > Chrysopogon > Chrysopogon serrulatus. The sequence continues at coordinate 68,124 of JADLZL010002779.1, forward strand.
ACCGGGAGTATTTCAGGTATCGTTATTTATATTTTACCACTGGGAAACAATGGATGAAGACATTAATAGTTCACCATTATGTATCTACTAACTAATACACCAACTAGACTAGAGTAGGGGGTAAATGATAAATGATAGGAGTTATGCGTAAATGACACAAACACACAGGAGAATTATACGATAAAAGAATAGATAGCTAAATTGAGAGGACAAGGGAGAGCTCAAGATTCCTAAATACTTCTCCATTACTTTGGTTCTATATAACTAATTCATGGGTAGATATAGTAATCACACAATAACACTTCGGGACATCGGAACACTAGTCACGGAAACGGGTGAGAAAGGACTAGAAAGCTCCGACTACGGTCCTACAAACACCAATCCTAACATGGTGGAATACGTCGGCCATCGGGGCTGTCACCACCTAGGGCTACCACAACTATATGTTGGATTAGGTGAAACCTCAGGTAACCTATAACCTAGACTCCATGTCTACACTATCGATTACTACTCTAGTCACATATAATAACTAGAGCACCTAATACAGGCGGAGATCCTATGCTAAAGTATAACAACTATACTAACCAATCAAATGCTAGGCATAAAAGTAAATAGAGAAAATAAAATATATTAAAGCATAAGTCTTACAAGAATAGATACAAAGATATACCAGAACTCTAACGACTCCTCTGAAGACTCCTCCGGAACCTGGACGTAGCTCCGCTCTCCCTAACTCTCAACTAGAACTAATCTACTACATTGGAAAGTCTAGCCCTAATTCTCTAGAGATGAGAGATCATCCATTCGAGCGACGCCTCTACATCTCCATAATAATGTGGTGCCCCCAGGGAGGGGGGTCTGCCTCTTTATTTATAGCCCGGTGGGATGAACGTGCGCCATTGGATCAAACCGACTTGGGCAACAGTGGAGATGCAAACCCTAAGACGGTAGGAGGCCGTCCGTCGAAGCGGGCCCCAAATGGGCTCCAGAGAACGCCGGCCAGCCCCAAGGTGGGGCCGGGCGGCCCCACACTGTGGCAGGTGGGCCCCGCCTTCGGTGGGTCGCCTTCTCGTGTCTTCTAGAGTCTTCTAGTGTTGGTTTCGGTATGGAATTGATATCTTTTGACTCCGGATTCCAAATAGGGCAAACCATATGTCCGTTTCGATCGTCTCGACGAGCTCTTCACAATGATGCATTCCAAATTATCATTTGAGATACTTTTATTCTATGCAAAATTGGATATACCTGCAAAACGATCGAGAACAACACAACTCGTGGAACTCGTTAGAATCAAACCCTACAACTATGCTTTATAGTTGATATCATGTTATATTGAGCAATAGTTGATGGTATAAAATTGGCATTAAGGACCGTCAACAGACGGCCAAGAAGCAGACCTCGCTTCCTGCTGAGGACGAGGAAGAATAGGGTTACACGCAGAGGAAAAGTCTTGCCCTATCTGTGTGGTACCTGCCTGTGATTGATCGCTTGCGTGCACTTTTCGGGAACCCAGACGATGCCAAATTGATGTCCTAGCATGCATCAGCTGAACGCAAGAAGGACGATGGCAAGCTCTGACACCCCTCCGATGGCAAGCAGTGGAAGAGTTTCGACGTCAAGTTCCCACTATTCGGTGATGAAGCTAGGAATGTTAGGTTCGCGTTGAGTACAAACGGGATGAATCCATTTGGTGACCTGAGAAAGACGCATAGCACCTGGCCAGTAACTCTCACCATTTGCAACCTACCTCCCCCCCCCCCATCTATGTCAGAAACACAGATACCTTCTACTAACCATTCTTATTTCTGAACCAAAGCAGCCCGGCAATGATATAGATGTGTTTCTAGAGCCATTGACGGAGGAAATGCAAATTTTATGGGAAAGGGGGGTGAAGTTGATGATGCATTCTTAAAGGAGTTTACTTTAAAAGCCATCATATTTGTCACAATCACCGACTACCCTAGTCTTTTTTCATTGTCGGGCCAGATTAAAGGTAAGACTGGTTCATGTTGCCTTTGCGCAAGTTCATGTTACCCTTGGACGGTTTACAGCAACCGCCCGATTAATCGTATTACCGAGGCAGGCGTCCTAAGTACCGGCCTCGATTAATACTAATTAACCGAAGCGGTTATTGTAAATTGCCCGCCTCGGTTAAGCTATTAATCGAGGCGGTTAGTTGTCCGCCTCAGTTAAGGCCACGATTAACCGTGACCATATGTCCGAGGTGGTTGGGATGCCCGCCTCGGTTAAGCGTTTTTGCCCGCCTCGATTAAGTTTTGTGTAGTAGTGCTCAGAATGTATTTGTTGATGATTGCATTCTGTTGAAGGAGTGGAGCGAGGAACAGAATATTCACTACCAGGTATATGAATCATCTTAAAAAATACTAGTCTAACAACATAACACTAACAATAATCACTGAGTTATATAATTGTTACTATTGGTCTTCATGCTATATCTGCAATAATCCTCTCTCTCTCTCTCTCTCTCTCTCTCTGTTACCAAGGACTCGTATACATTGGAAGTCTGGAATGTCACAGTTTTCCTCTACTCGAGCTCCAGAAACTGTTGCCACCAGACAGTCTAGAATGTCACAGTTTTCCTCTGTCCCAAATTGAAAAGGTGGTGTGTGAAAGTGAAATTTAAAAAAAAATGAATATCACGTAAACTTCTGATATATTAGTACAATTACCCATCTGCTGCTTAACTTTTTGTTTATCAGGTAAACTTTTGTTTGAGCCTCTATGACCTTTGTATTATTGGCCATTTAAATGTCGTTTGAAACGTAAAAATGCTGCTCCCGTGGGGAGTTTTTTTTTTTTTTTTTTTGAAACAGTCCCTAGTTTTTTATTTTGCACTAGCCAACATCCAATATAAATCATAGTCACCTCAAAGACCACCTTCTGTAGTAAAAAAAACAGGCATCATAATTTTTTTGTTACCCAAGGAATATAAAAAGAGAGGGGGGGTGAATGCAAGCCGTTTTCAAACTATATTACAGGTAACGCTATGTGTTTTAAACTCATGGCAATCTGATACTCGTTTATGATATTACTTCACATGTCATACAATTTTTTGAAGCCCACAGGAAACTAATGGCAATCTGATACTCGTTTATGATATTACTTCACATGTCATACAATTTTTGAAGCTCACAGGAAACTAATGGCAAACTTTCAGGTTTGCATAACTTGGCATACCCGTTACACACACCTTCCACCAATATTCCATTGAACTTTTTCACATGACAGATCAAGCACATCTATAACCAACACACAAACTCATGATCTGCAAGCAAGCAGGGTTGCAGAAGCACAGAGATTTATCTTTACCCAGCAGCAGCTATGCCCGTGGTCTCACTGCAACCGTCAAGGCAGGGTAGCTACCTGGGACTGGGAGGCCTCTAGGATGGCCTTGGACTTGGCGTAGAGCGACGTGATCTGCCCTTCCCGCTGCAAGAAGCCACGGCTGACCACCCGGATGTCCTGCTTCAGCTCTTCCAGCTTCCGCCTCTCTGTGCCCAGCTCCCCGGCCAGCTCCTGCTTCTCGGTGGCAAGGCGCTGGGCCTCCTGCCTGGAGCTGGAGAGATCCCTTTCGAGCGCGAAACACCTCACCCTCAGGTCATCCAGCTGCGCCTGCTTCTCGGCCACGAGGCTGTCGGTCTCCTGCTTGGACTCTGAGAGCTCCTGTTGCAGGGACAAGATCTGGTCCCTCAGCACGTGGCACTCTTTCTCAAGATTGGCACATTTTGCCTTCGATTCCTCAAGCTGTTGCTGATCAGAGATGCAGTCCTTTTCTAACCTCTGGCATCTGCCATCAGTAGGTTCCTCCAATGGCGCACCCTGCAAGCAAAGCACAATAAAATGACAGAGAAATAAGTAAGTCATTTGTCAGTTCCAATACATTCCTTATGGAAACAGAAACCAAATTTTGAACTGAAAATGAAGGGTGAACTAGCTTCTCAATCTTTTTTATGAAATGTAAGGAATTAATTATAGCTTATCAATTTTCTTAAGCTACAGGTAACAGGCCCAGTAATATGTATGGAGAAGGAAAAGGAACCAGGTGACAGTCGTTAGTGGCTAGAATTAAGTATCTTGATTCAACTATGTTGCAACTTCTTGAAGCAAATTTATCAAAACCATCCAGGCCTCAGATAGTTCACCATGATCAAAAGCTTGGAGCCTTGGATCAATATTATCCATTTTTATAAGACATATTTCCCCTGATGAACTCTGCCAACTAGCTATTACAGACTCTAGACACTGAAGTAGACTTGTTGGATTGAGACCTTACTAACTAGCCTATGCTGGCTTGGTAAGTAGCAGAAGATAAATAGGTAAGACTCAAGGATCTAACTGTTGCTTATGTTGCCAAATACAGAGTGAGCCAGCACATTCAAATCCTAGCCAGGTTGGTGGGAGATATGGGTGTTAGTACCAAACCCCACCCAAGTTCAAGCCCTATTGAATACAAAGTTATCTGGTTCCGGCCTGGTAATCTGTTACTCTATTTCTGTAACAATTTGTTGTAATCACTTTCTTGAGATAAAATTCACAAAAATAGGTATAGTTCTATTAATATGGACAGCCTAAAATATTTGTAAACAAACAGATTGGAGCAAGATACGGGAACAGAGAAGAACTTACTGATGTATCTTATAGAAAGGATGCCTCGTGTTTTAGACCGGGTGTCATCTCAAGCATGTCAAGATCAGTAACAAAACCTTTGTTGAGGTGTGTCCATAGATCTTCATGAGCGATGTTATCCAAATTTTCAGGTAGTGGGCTGAACTCAACATCGTTTGAATTACGTGAGCGACAGGCAACATAGCCATCTGGTACAGACTTCGAATCTGGAGTTCTCAGTGTATCCAGCTGCAACAGGCAAACATATAATTTCATTACCACCAGGGACATGCATATTAGAAGTAAGATGGAAGGAAGAGGGTGGATATGGTAACAGACATGGATCAAGACATGTGCTGCGTAGACAGCTTTTAGCTTTCCATACAAGACTGAAATTTCTATATGTTACCATGCTTCTTCTCTATCAAATATACCTGGATTGAATCGGTAAAGTGGTCTGACGATATGGCCTCTAGCTTCTTCTGTTGCTCAGTTAACTGTTGTTCTAGAGTGACCCGTATCTTTTTTTCTTCTTCAAGTTCCATGGCCAGTCGATCACGCTCAAGTTCAGACTGTACATGAAAAAGAACAAAGGTAGCTTTATTATGTATTATTAAAGTTGTAGTTTATTTATAAAGTTAAAAGATAGTTCTTTGATGCGCCTTCAGTATGAAGAATAATCATCCTTACACACCTTGTGCATGTCATTCCGTAGTTTTAGTACAACCTGCTCTAACCCTTCAGAATGGGAGCCCTGAAATTCATGAAACATTAATCAAGACTCAAATACCTACGCTTATGGAGAGCAATACCAACCTAACAGCAACTACCTGCAGTTTTTTGCGAAGTTCCTCTATCTCCAGCTTTTGTCTCTTCAGCAAAGCAGCATCTGTTAGAATCTGTCATAAAAGTGGCCAAGTTAGGTTCTCTTGCTACTTATAAATTATGCTAATAACTCCTTAGTCCTTACTGCAAATAGAGGCAGGAGCAATATTTGCATTGGCATCAGAGCATTTACAAGAACGCATTTCAGATGTTTGGAATAAAATTCTCAGTTTCAACAAACTAAAAAAGAAATTCTACCAACGTATCTATGACCACTCACAATACATTTACCTGAAAGTAATCAGTAACATAGCTCAAGCATTTTTTAGAAGATTTAACACGTACCTCATTTACTTGGGCACAATTGCTGACACATTTTGCTCTACTTGCGAATTGAAGAGTTCCTCTGGTTTCCTCAATGTGAATCTGTAGATTAAATGCCAATTTTATTCAGATTATGCAACAGTGAAGAAAACACTAGTCAGTACAGCAGTTTGCCCAAATGCAACAAATGCAAGTGTTTAGACAAACCTCTTCAGGTGCAGCAGTGCATATGATAGATGTCTTTGCATTGCCTCCAAGTGCAGGTTGGAGAATGCGTGTCAACTTACTATCACGATAGGGAATGTGACCTCTGCACAAAAATATTCACCTAAATACCATTAAACATAGATCATACAAAGTTTCATTGCATCCTGTACTAGAGTAAAAGTAACATGAATTATTTTCATTAAGAATATGACGACGATTGAAAACTTTAAGGGATAACTCTAAAAAACTCATGGCAATAATGAGACCACAGAAGAAATAAATAAATGAGCAGAATGGCTTTAGTACAGAAGTGCACACTGTCAAGACTGGCTGCATTACAGAAGTGCACACTGTCAAGACCAAAAAAAAAAGTGTTTCTCTAGCTACAAATACAAGTGGAGAAGGTATCAGTTTCTTCAGTAAAGACACTATTATACTGATTCAAAAGCCACTAAATATGTTAAAGAAAGCTCCCACTTGTAGTCCTGTACTTTGGATAATGAATTTGAGTTTAATACACTAACAAATCATCCTAACACTTGAGCGGTTGACAGAAAGTGGACACGGAATTGATCATTATGAGACCCTAAGGCAGTAATAGGATCAATTAAAAACAATATATAAACAAGTATACTGTAAGGAGAATATGGCTTATGCCTCGGAATTAATGGATTAATTATGGAGGATGAAAGGTTACAAAAATGTAGTCAAGAATGACCTTGGGTTTGGCTATAGAAATAGAAACAGAACAATTAATGGTGATCCTTGCCTGTAACGACTCAATCATAACCATCCTAATTACAAGCAGGCACATGGCCCATAGGGACATCAGCTGAGCAGCCCATTGGCCCAGCTATCCTTGTGTCATACTGTCATCTAATATATACATCTCTAGATTGATTTTCCATCAGATTTAGCACACTTCACCTAAAGTTAGTTATAGATTTAGGGAACACAAGAGGAAGAAACTTATGCAATACCCTATAGACAGTACCTTTGTTTTCCGTTCTCACTCAACTTATTGATTACATTCCCAAGAATCATCAAGCTCTTGTTAATATACTTCCCCTCATTCAAACGTACCCCTTCTGCCCCGGTCTTGATGATTCTTTCTGACCCAGCAAGGTCCACCAAATTCTACATGTAAAAAAAGGGTAAATCGCAATATTTTCTTACTTTTACTACATACTCCGCTCGTTGTTCGCGATACATGATACTGAGATATAGAGTAAGCAGTGCATACCAAAACAGATACGCGGATAGCATCCCCACAGTCTTTCTGGTCCTTACCACTGCTCTCAATTACCTGAGATCAATATAAACAGAACATTGTTGATTTTTCCATTCAGCTACACAAAATGGGGAACAGCTGCAGTTACAGAACTACATGGAAATTCAGAATTCTATACCATTCTGAAAATAGTGTGTGACCGGCTGCTCCGCACATTCATGTTGGTCTCTCCAAAATGCCTGTTTGCTGAAAACAACAAAAAATAGTGAGAACAGACAAACAGTTACACAAGTTTCGCAGTTGGTGAAAAATACAACGTAGGGACAGAAATGTGCCTTCTCCAAGCTGGAGGAGCTCGAACACTTGCTCTGCGCTGTTCACGATCTCCTCCCGCAGACCGGCCACATACACTCCACGCTATAGGCAACAAACAATTTTCATTGTTACAAAAAACTGTCCAGAATCAGAGAAAAAATGTCCAAAGGAGTACTTACATCTAAGCTCTCATGAATCCGCAGCTTCTGGCCCTCGAATGTCAAGAGGTCGTTGATCTCCTCGTTGTAGATCTCCATGTAGGACACCCGGATGAGGAACTCGCGGTCGTCGGTCTGACCCAGACAGACCCAAACCCAAACAGATCACTCAAGCACAGCAGAAGCAATCGCAGCAACCAATCTAACAATCGCAGTTAATGGAGCAATCAACGCACCTGTCGCACGGTGTCGAAGACATCGCGGACCGCGCGGGGAATGATACCGGGGTCGGCGTCGGAGCCGTTCATGGTGAACGTCTTCCCGCTGCTGGTCTGGCCGTAGGCGAAGGCGGTGCCGTTGAACCCGCCGACGGCGGCGCTGATGAGTTCCCGGACGACCGCGCCGTAGATCCGCTCGTTATTCGCCGCGCCGTCGAACACGTGGTCTGCGGAGCCAACCGGCCAAGCCGCCCAAGGAACGAGTCACGAGCGGGCGGGTTTAGGTTTCGAGACTGGAGAGCGAGAGTGGAGGAGAGGGAGGTCGTAAGACGAGGGGGAATCCGTACCGAAGGCGAAGGAGGCACCGGGGACGGGGCCGGCGGCGCGGTGGAGGAGGGAAACGCGGGTGTCGTCGATGCGCCACTCCCTGTCGCCGCCTCCTCCGGCGCCGGCTGGAGAGGTGTCGGCGGCCGCCGAGTTGGGAGGGCGGAAGCGGACGGCGACGGAGATCTTCTCCATGACGCGGCGGCGGTCTGCTTCGTTCGCTGGCTGGTGGAAGGAGGAGAATGAGAGGAGGATTTCAAATTTGGGGGTGAGCGGGGGAGCGGGGTGCAGACTACAAGAAAGCTCGTGTGCTGGGCTGGGCTGGGCTGGGTTTATTGGGTTCAGTAGAGCACCATCTCTGACAAATTATTTATTCCCTCCGTCCCAAATGAATCAATTTTTAGAATCAACCTAAATCGAATTATTTTAAATTTAATTAATTTTATAGAAAACAATAAGAATATCTATGGAAAAAATAAGTATGTTATGAAAATATATTTTATGATGTTTCTAGTAATACTAATTTGGTTTTATAAATACTTTCTATGTTTTCTATAAATTTGCTCAGACTTAAAATAGTATAAAACATTGTGACTTTTGATAATTAGTATAAATTTGCTCAAAATTAAAATAGTATGAATTTTCTCATCCGATCCAACCAAGCGAAGAACGAATTGAACCTGCTAAAACCGTAAAACTGCTAGTCGCAAACTATTGGCACAGCATCTTTTACGGGTTGGGCCGGATTTTGTCCAAAGACTCCGTAAACCAACCATGTACAGGGCTAATGGAATGCATAAGCAACATGTAAAAAAAGCAATAGTATTCTAAAGCCGCACAGAGGTGCAACGGGCGTTACCATTGAAATTCATGGCATATTCTAAATCGAATAATCAGACACGCTGACATAGACTTACGAGAGGGGAGCTCAAAAAGTCCAGAACCCATCGACTGCCATGGAGATTGGAGAAGAAGAGAAGCTGGAGGCCAGTCGCGCTTGCACGGATAGAGGCAGCTAGGGCGGCTGCTGGTTGGGGCACCGATCCATATGGTAGACTACGGGGATGATTGGTTGCCCTGCTCAGGTCGTACGGATGCCCATCTAGCACCATGTGGTGTACTGCTGCCTTGTTTGGTCCCCTCTTCGCACATGGCGCAAGGTCCACACGTGTTAGACATCCAAAACTCGGATGCATACTCCCTCCATATCAAAAAGGTTGTCGTTCTGGACGTACAGCTCGTTTTCGATAAACTTGACGCTGTGGCCGCACGAACCCCTTCGTGGACGCATTTGCCCCTCTAGGCCGTTCGACTACCTTCTCCGTTAATGAGGCGCCGCCCAGCATTAATCGCCACTGCCCTGAAAAAGAGAGAACCCAGCGCCGTGCAGTCTCTCAGCGAGCGCCACAAAGGCACCAAACAAAGTTGCAAAAAAAAACTGCGCCCACCAAGTTTCGAACCCGCCACCAGATGTCGCATAACTCGGCGCACTAGCCACTTGGGCCAAGGAACTTTCTTGTAAAGAGAGCACCCGAAGTGGTATTTAATGGGGGTATAGATGGAAAACTAACCCCAAATTAATTACTCCTTGGTTACCACAATCATGTCCTAAACGTCAAGAATTTCGAGTATAGAGGGAGTATATGTAACCGAACGAGATCATGTCTCGTACTAGACCAACAATAAAGACAAAACTAAACACAACAAAGTGCATAGTCTCGTGATGGCCGGCCGTCCGGGTTGGCAACCCTGCAGCAACCAATCACACCTTATGTGTATCCATGCACTAGTCAATCGCTGGGTAAGCAAGAAACAATTTTTTCCAGGTATACTAAATAAATCATGCAAACTACCAGATTAATTCATAGGTTTGGCACTTCAAACACAATTTGAATAAATAAACAGTAAGCCTGCTTGGCTCGTATGTGGTACTCCCTCTGTCCGGTTAAGAATGCAATTCAAGGTTGGGAGCTGTGTTCGTAAAAGAATACAATCCTGCCGTAGAATGGACGTGCACTTCAGAAAGTACAGCAGCTTTGTGTGGGCCCATTGAGTAAACAAACCAACTCCCTTGCACGGCTGCACAATCGGGAAGGGAAGATGGAGCCTGGGCGCCTGGGTCCTCGTGCCATGGAATAGAATAAAGGAGGGTAGATTTGGAATTTCACTGAATCCTTAGCTTTGCCTGGGGAAGCTAGATTTGCAACCTTTGGCGGACGGAGGTAGTACTGCACAGCAAGTACAGGATATTCCTGAGTCCTCAGTATTACTAGAACTACTGAATTGCAATGTGCGGTAGCTTAAATCATCATGGTTTTCTAAGGAAAATGACTGTTATGTGGTGTGCAGTTGGTTTTCCTTTATTTGAATTCTCAAAGTAAAAGTCAATTACACAATTACAAAGCATGTTGGAAGTTAATTCTAGTTCTATATGCCTATGTGATTGAAATGTTAGTTCTAAACATTCTTACACTTTTTTCTTAGTTTAGGATTTCCACTCAACATATGGTTATCATGTATGATTTTTAACTTTACTGTCACACGTACACCATGCATGAGTCATGACATGGAAACAAAGAGCTATTGAGCCTAAAGGCCTAGAAAAAGAGAAGAGCAGCGATGTGGGCTGCGGCCTCCCCAAACCCTAGGGGAGGGGGTGGCGTTGTATTTGGCGCCGCGCCCGCCGCCGCCATGGGGGCGCCGTCCTCCCCCCTGTGGACCCACCTCTATACGAAGTCATCTTAATTATTCGTATCTTAATTAGTTATTTTATTAAATAATTCAGATATTAGTCAAATTTGTAAAGGAAGGATCCGGTCAATAAGGATCCCTTGGCTCTTAGAGTCCAATCGAGACTATAAATACTAGAACATTGTAAGCGGATCAGTTAAGAAGTAATTGGACGAAACTCCTTTATTCCAAATCTCCTGCGCCTTCTCTCTCCCTCCCCTAGCCGCGCGTCGCCTTGCCACAGCCACGCTGCCGCCTGCTACCGCCGCCACCGCCCAACCCTAGGGCTTAGCCCTAGGGCACCGCCATAGCCGCCGCCCCTTCCTATCTCTCCTCCTCCAATCCACTAGCCCTAATCCACCCTCTTTGTTGTGTGTGTTACACTTACTAATCTGCATTTTATACAATATTTTTAGCCAATGTATATGGAGGTGTTTAACAAAGAAACAAGACTTACATCAAGATGCTAGTCCAAATAAATTGTCTGCAAGATCGAGGAAGCTGCAAGAAAAGAAAAGCCTCCACTGGTAGCTTGCTGCAGCTTTATTCTTTGAACTTCTTTTTTCATATGATGCGTTCATATACAAACTTGTTGGGAAAAGCCAAAACTGCGCCTTTTCTTAACAAAAAAAAGGGGCAAATCTGCTACAAGAGTTTCACGCTTTTCGTTTTATGTTATCTGCTGAGGTTTTAGTGGAAGGAATACTTGATTTGAGACAAATGAAGTGTGGTGAATTTTTGTAATGAGTTGTTGAACATTTCTAGCTTCTATGTAGTTGTGCAAAGACTTGATTTTAGATCTAAATACCTATATATTTTTATGTAAACAGACCTATTCTTGAGATACTTTTATCACTATGCGATGCTAGAATTGATATGCAGTGACTTTCTTATATTATTTTCTTTTCTAAATTTTATTATTTTTTAAGACATTTGTATACTATATCTGTAGTTAAGTTATTATCAAATAAGCTAAGCCTTATTTCTAGATACACGGCAGAGAAGCCTGAGAGCGATTAGGATGGACTGATTCTTGCATGTATGCTTATCTGACAACTATATCTGTGCTGGAGCTGTTGCATCCCGTCGTTCATCTCCCCTGGCAACTGCATACTTCCAAACAATGGCGAAGCCTACAACAGGGGGGGGGGGGGGGGACCCAGATGTATATAGGTGGTGGATAAATTAATTCTAGTACTTATAATTAGGTCACAATATACAAAGTACAGTTGACAATAAAATAGTCATGAGGAAAACAATTTCTAAAAAAAAAAAAAGCAACATAAGATCTCGATTGATAATAAAATGTTACTCAATTAGCTACTTTTAATACACATACTTTGTAGATTTTATAGATTGAAGAGTTAGGGGCAAAAAATGACAAAAGAATCTACAAAACTGAGAGAACGAAAGGAAGACAACAGGCCAAGGCTAAGCCATAGGAGCACTAAACAATCGTTGTGTCTTGGCTGCTGGCCGGTGTGGGCCCTGACCAGTCACTAGTAACTCGGTCACTAACTCAGGCTTTTGTTCAGATTGCAAATTTTTGTAATCTAAAGTACTATAGCACTTTCAATTTATTTGGCAATTATTATTCAATTATGGACTAACTAGATTCAAAAGATTTGTCTCGTGATTTACAACCAAAATATGCAATTAGTTATTTTTTACTTATATTTAATACTTCATGCATGCGGCTAAAAATTATATGATGGAGAGAGCGAAAAAAATCTAGGATTTGGAGCTGAAGAGAACAAGAAAGATTACACAAGACAGAGAGTGCCACTACCGGAATCAGGGGCATTGCCGAGTGCACGGGGCTTTGCCGAGTGCTTTTTCTCGGGCACTTTCGGGCAAAGCCCCCCTCTTTGCCGAGTCTTTGCTCTCGGCAAATAAAAGCACTTTCGGCAAAGGAGCCTTTGCCGAGTCCCGAGCACACTCGGCAAAGAGATGCTCTCGGCAAACTCTGGCCATTGCCAAGTGCTTGCACTCGGCAAAGAGATGCTCTCGGCAAAGGCATCCATGAGGCAACGCCGTCCCTCTTTGCCGAGAGCCGGCCGTTAGGCACTCGGCAAAATAGGGGCTTTGCCGAGTGCCCTGTGGCTGGCACTCGGCAAAGGCCGGGGTTTGCCGAGTGCGTTTCTTGAGCACTCGGCAAAGCATAAATTTTTTTTTTTTTTTTGCTCTCATTTTTTTTCTTAGCCTTTTCAAATAATATTATACTATGTTTTGAAATGTGGCCTATTTTTCATGTATTTTGCTATATTCCAGAAGTTTATTTCATTTCATTCCAATTTTTGGGAAAATCCAAATTTGAACTGCACGTGCATGCAATAATGGACTTTAGTGGCTAAAAATTTAATATTAGTATTATTTATGGTATGTTAGGGGTGTGCTAAGACTTTGACCTAAAATTATAAAGACCGTAGTCACGAAACATGATGACACACGCGCGTGTGCACTTTTTTTTAATTCTTGAAAAAGCAAATGAATTCAAAAAATCATGAAATTTGCCACAGTGTCATCATTTCATGCGCCGATGTTGTGATAAAAATTTGGCAATGTTTCAAGCAAGTTGTCACATAAGTCGCGTTCGAATCCGACAATCCCCGAAGAAGTTTTTGAAACATCTAAAGCAATCCGGATGAATCGGACTTCTAGCATTTCTCGCCGTTGATTTAGATCTCAATACTTTTTTCATGAGTGAAGTACAGTTTAAAAAGGCATTTTAAAAAATTTGGCAATTTTTTGAAATTGTTTACTAGTTTTAAATTTTTTTTCATCGTACCCTTTGCCGAGAGCATTAGGGTTTGCTCTCGGCAAAGGATATTTGCCGAGAGCCCCCTGTGGGAGCACTCTCGGCAAAGGAATACTGACCCGACTTTTAATTTTTTTTTTTTAAATATTTTTTTTTTTTCTTTGCCGAGTGCGACCCATGGGGCACTCGGCAAAAGGTTAATTTTTTCTAAATATTTTTTTCTTTTTACGGAAAAAAAAATTATAAAAAAATAAAGTTTCTTTGCCGAGTGCTTGACCCACGGGGCACTCGGCAAATGTTAAATTTTTTTAAATAGTTTTTTCTTTTCTGAAAAAAAAAAATTTGAAAAAAATAGTTTTTTGCCGAGTGCGACCCCCGGGGCACTCGGCAAAGGTTAAAATTTTTTAAATATTTTTTCTTTTTCTAGAAAAAAATTTTGAAAAAAAATAAAATTTTTTGCCGAGAGTCTTGGGATCGAGCACTCGGCAAAGAAGAAAGACTTATCGGCGCCACACACACAAAGTCCACACACACAACACACACACGCACACACACACCCGCCGCCTGCTGCTGCCCGCCGCCGCTGCCTGCCGCCCGCGCCCGCCTGACTGCCCCGGCCTCGCCCCGCCTGCCGCTGGGCGGCTTACCAGCGGGCTGCCGGCGTTGCCGATGCCCGACGTCTGAGCCGGGCTGCCGCCGGCCGCCCGTTCGGCGGAGTTTCTCCGGCTGCCGCCTCGACGGTGGGCGACCCCGGCCGGCCGGCTGCCGCCCGAGGCCTGGCGAGGCCGCCTCGGGCCCCGCCTCGCCCCCCGGCCGGCTGGCCAGCCCCCCACCCGCCGGCCAACAGAAGAAAGGAGGAGGAGAGAGGAGGCGTGGAGGAAAAAGAGGGGAGGAGGGAGAGGAGGAAGAAGTGGGGAGGAGGAAGAAGCAGGGGAGGGAGGGAGAAAGAAGGGAAGAGCAGAAGGAAGAGAGGAGGAGGTAGGGAGGAAGGAGGAAGGAGGGAGAAGGAAGGAAAAAGGGCTCCTCGTCCGTGCCGCCTCCGTTTCGTGTCCGATACGGCCTTCGCTCTGAGTCGTCGTTGTCACCGCCGTTGCTCGAAGGTAAAGACCGTGTCATGGGTTTAGCGTATGTGGTTGTCGGCCATGGAGCCGTTGATGTGGTTGTCCGGCCATCGAGCCGTCGATGTGGTTGTCCGCCATCGAGCCGTTATATATATGTGTCTTATTGCGGTGTGTGCATTGTCACCGTGCGGGGGGTGTCTTGTCCAAATTTTGAACTAATGCTATGTGTGTTCCTTCTATTTTGCGAGAGAAGACCCCGTTGGAGCCGCGCTTGAGTTGATCCCGATCGTCTTCGGGCGCCGTTGCGGTTGCACGCCGCACGGGCGGCGTCGCCGCCATCACACCGCTTCGCCCACGACCCCGCTTAGCCCGACCGCACCGCCACCTAAGGTATAACCTCTGTTTCCATATGAGGGTCATAGGGTCATAGGTCACGTTACCAAGTTAGGCGTCTTCCGTTCGAAAGAGATACGGTTGTCGGTGTGCAAATCTTTGCATATCGAAAACCGTATCTGTTTCGAATTGTCCACGTTACTTGGACAGCCCGCGCATGCGTTGTTGGGGCTGTTTCCGTTGTCTGCTCTGATCGGAGACTGAGTTTTGGCATCACCTCCTCGTTGTTCTCCGGAAACACAATCTCCCGCCGGGCGCGTGTACTTGAGATGGTGGGCGGCCGGCCGGTGAACCTGTCCTCGTTGTACAACAAGACAAAAGCTACAGATGGCCGGCAGCCGAGGGGACCTCCGGCCAGCAGAGGCGTGGGCGGAGGAGCAAAGGCGTGCGAGGGAGCCGCCACCTCCTCGGGACCGTGAGCGAGGACGAGCAGGAGCAGGACGAGGCTGAGGACGAGGTGATAGCTCCCCAGACGGACGAGGACGAGCAGGAGCAGGAGCAGGAGGAGGAGGAGGACGCGGTGGGTGCTGGTTCTACTTCTTCCGGTACCTCGTCGAGTGTGTCCTTACGCGGTCCCGCGAGTCTCCCTGCAGTACCACACCCGACGAGGCGGCCGGTGATTCGCCCTGAGGGCCAAAAGTAAGTAACTTTCATGGTATTACTATTTCATATGACATATTGGGAATTCAATTGTAAACTAATGCTATTGGTTAACCACTTTTCAGAACCGGTTAGTTGTGGTGCCGGGTGAGCACTCGCGCCCACCAAATAACGCCCGGGTCTTCTCTCAGAAGACGCACTACCACGGCCCGGTGACGTACGCCGGGAATGAGGAGCCTCCCCGGACGTTCGAGCACTTCGCCGTTGCCCCAGATCCGAACATCAAAACAAGGCGGCGCGTGTCTTGCACGAGTTCTCGTGTAAGTCTTTCATCCAACCCTAGCAATCTTAATGCATCAAATTTATTGCACTTATCTTCAAATAAGAAATTGACCCTTTATGTTTGCGTGTAGACTTTTTACAAATGCGAGAAGGGATACGAGGACGGGCCCGGGCATGTGTCACTAGGGCACGCAAGAAGCTCGTCCACCGACATTCACTACGAGGCGCGTCTCCGGGCCATCGTCAATTACCATGGCATCATCCTTGGGGAGAAGGTCACCAAAACACAAGCGAGGACGATGACGCCGACTCGGGACCAGTACCTCGCGGTATATAAATTATATGATCTTTCGGTTTACACATGTCTACTTTGATCTACTTATATGTGAAATTGTGACGTGCGAGTGCTTGCCCCCCGGTGGTGCTCCAGCCACCAAAGCTGGCGGGGGAGCAGATCGTAGACAGTGGTGCGGTCCGAGTGGGAGGAGACCCACAACGCTAAACGGGAGTGCCGCTTGATGATGCCCGGCGTATCGCACCATCAAGGCGGCCGCAACCTCGCCCGGATACGCAAGCGCCTGGGTAAGCTAAGTCGATGATTCTTCCCTCACTAACTCATGATTCTAACTCGTGGTCATTCCTTCACTACTCCGTTTCTTGCGTCTCGGGCCCATGGTGGCGCGCCTTGCCCCATCTTCAAGGCATTTGCTATGGCGCACAAAGGGCAAGGCGTCGTCCGACGTCTCGTACAACCGGAGGACCCGCCCGAGGCGTACACCAACGCCCGGCGTGCACAGCCGCCTCGGCGAGTACACGTCCGTGGCGAGGGGACGGTACACGGCGAGGACTACGATCCGAGCACCCAGGACCTTGACCCGTAGATCGTCATGAGGGTGGGCGGAGGAAAGAAGCATGGGCGGTAATGGATGGGCGACGGCGTCATCGACTCGGCCTCGACTCCCACTCTCTCCCACCTGCGAGCACGAGCACGGATGCAAGCGTGCCCATACGCCCACGTCCGCCCGGCTTCACGGCTTCGCTTACGCCACACTCGAGGTAATTCCTTTTGTTGTAAGCTTCAATCGATGGCGTTTCAATTATTCTAACTCCACCTTTGCATTACTGCGGGCCGGGATGGAAGCAGTAAAGGAGGGAGGCGTTGGAGCGGCACCAGGCGGTACAGCCCAGCTCGAGGCCGAGAGGGCCCGGCGTGAGCGGACCGAGGCGAGGATGGCCCAGCTCATCGCCTTCGTCGGCCAGATGGGGACACGTTCGGGGATGGAGCTCCCACAACGATTCATCGGCTCCATGTAGTGCGGCCTCGGCCTCGGCCTTAGCCTCGGCCCTCCTCACTTTGGGACTCTGTAAGTATAAATGTGTATTGGTTTCGTTCGAACTTTGGTCATCACACGTACTAACCCGGTCTCTTTTTTGTGCAGCCTCGGTCGGCGGGTTCGAACAACCCGGCTTGGCCTACGACGCGATCGCCCTGGCCTTCACCGGGGACGGGGTGGCGGTTTAGCGTGGTGGACAAAGTGAGTTGGCTCTTGAGAGGTTTGTGAGTTGTCCCCCGACCAAATCCGCTTTTTATTTTTCAATAATGCACTTGACCCTTATGAGATTTAGAGACTTGTGATGCACTTGAAACATTTGTGATCGGATTGTGATCGAATTTGTGATGTATTGTGATGTATTGTGACGTAATGTGATCGGATTTGATATATGTGATGTGGTTGTGATATATGCGTTGTGGATGTCTTTGTGGATGTGATTTACGTGATGTTTATGTGATATATGTACTCGTGTATGTGATATATACTGTGTGTCTTTGTGATTTAAAAGAAAAAACAAACTGGGAAAAAAAAAATTTATGGTCACTTTACCGAGTGTAATGACCAAAGTACTCGACAAAGTGACCATATTTGCCGAGTGTCGTGGTCAAGGCTCTCGGCAAAGAAGTTTTTCATAAAAATTAGAATTATCACTTTGCCGACGCCCCGGGGAAGGCACTCGGCAAAGAATTTTCAAAAAAAATAATTTCTTTGCCGAGTGCCCCGGTGAAGGCACTCGGCAAAAAATTTTAAAAAAAATTAATTTCTTTGCCGAGTGCCCCAGGGAAGACACTCGGCAAAGAATTTTCAAAAAAAAATTAATTTCTTTGCCGAGTGCCCCTGGGGGAAGGCACTCGGCAAAGAATTTTAAAAAAAGCCGTTAAGCTGTTACTTTTCATTGCCGAGAGCCACTTTTTGGCACTCGGCAAAGCCTTTGCCTAGTGCCGAAAAAAGCTCTCGGCAAAGAGGCCGTTGCCGATGGAGGCTTTGCCGAGAGCTCTTTGCCGAGCTAGCTACACTCGGCAAAGCCTTTGCCAGTGTTTTTGTGCCTTTGCCGAGTACACGGGGCACTCGGCAAAGAAGTGATTTCCTGTAGTGTGCATGTAACATCCGGGTTTCTGGGACACCAAAAATCTGAACTTTTTAAAAATTTTTCCCGCAATGTGTGAAACATGCGGGTTGTTAGGTCAAGCGCGGGGAGAGTGTTCTAGTGAAACAATGCATACATATAGCCTTGCTTGTAGGAGAGTGCTTACGCTCTTGTGTTGGTTTCGAATTTCGTGTTGTGTCGAGTTTGGAGTGCACAAATTCGTAGCGGAAGTCCCCTTTTAAATTTCCCCAAATTTCCCTCTCACAAAATCCGCCACTGTTCCTATAGCAAAAATCTCTGGAATCCACTCTCAATACATCCCTTGGAACTCCTATCATATCCAAGATCACGAAAAAGCGAACAAACTCTTTTTAGTTCCCTTTTGTTTTCCCCTACAACTACACTCTTGAATCATCTCAACCTTGGCAAATAGGAAAGACATCATCCGAATATGGATAAATGGAAAGGGAAGAACCTTCTCCCTCTTACCCCCCAACCCGGACCGCCCCT
Organism: Chrysopogon serrulatus; assembly: GCA_015844335.1. Classification (NCBI taxonomy): domain Eukaryota; kingdom Viridiplantae; phylum Streptophyta; class Magnoliopsida; order Poales; family Poaceae; genus Chrysopogon; species Chrysopogon serrulatus. The sequence goes on from JADLZL010002779.1 coordinate 87,107, forward strand.
GCCCTTCCACCGGCGCGGCCCAACGGCCTGTCCGGCCCACTCGACCCCCTTTCCCCTTTTCCCCATCTGCGCGAGGCCAAGCGGCCCAAAGCATGAGTGTGCCTCCACCTTCCCACCGGCTCACACCGGGCCGTGGCGATCATCCCGCTCCGCACGGAAGCCCACCGGCCTGATTGGCCCAACCGAGCGCCACGACTCCCAAACCCTAGAGCAAGAGAGCACGGGCTCCACAGGGAGCGCCCGCCCGCTGCTCGCCGAACTGGAGCGCGCGCCCCCCACCTCGGCGGCCGTACACGCCACCTTGGGATGCGCACCACGCGTCCCCATCGCTGCACGGACGTCCATGATGCACGGCGCACCTTGAAACCCTAGCCTCGGCTCCTATAAAGCCGGCCGCCGCCCTTCTCATCCCTTCCGGACGCCCCGCCGCCGTCTTCTTTCTTCCTCCCTCCCTTTCGCTCGCGTAGCCCGCCATGCCGTCTTGCCGTGCCTTGCCGGCGCCACCGCGTCGTTACGGCACGCTTCGCCGTCGCCGCACCATGCGCCACCGCGCTCTGCGCATGCAGCGCCGCTGGCCGCAGCGGCCGCACCGCACAGGGCGCCACAGCGCTTCGCCGTCGCGTTCTGCATCGGTCGGGACCGCGCACGCGACGCCCGCTCCACCACCGTTGCGTCCGTCGGAGGGACGCCGCCCGGCGCCGAGCTCCATCGAGGCCGGGCCGCATGCCGCCGTGGCGTCCCCGCGATGCCGACGCCGAGCCCGCCAGCGCCCGGCCCAACCGCGGCTGCGTCGCGCGCGTTCGCCCGAGCAGCGGGCGGCCAGCCCGATGCTCTGCCGAGCACGCCCGGGCCAAGACCCGCAGCGTTCCGCCCCCTCTTCTTCTTTGCGCCGCTCTTACGCTCTTGCCACGCCGAGCACCACCACGCCCGGCCAGCGGCGCTGGCGTGCCGCGTGATCGCCGTCACCACGGCCGCGTTACGCCATGACGCCGGCCTCGGCAGCCCTCGCCACAGCTCCACCTCACCGATCCGGCACCGTGCTCGGTCCCCGGCGCTGCTGGTGGTCGTTTCCTCTCCGACGGTGGCGACCAGGGCCCACGCCCGCGCCCTCCCAGCGCCCGCGCAGACCAACACCGTCGCCCGCAAGCCCGGCCTCCCACCGCGCCCGGCCGACGTCGAGCTCCCGCCTGCGGCCGCGACATTCGATACCAACGCCCGGCTTTGGCACCTCGTGACGTCGTGCCCTAGCCCGCGGTCGGTCGCGCCACCGACTGCGATCGGCAGACGGCTGCTCACTTTGCCGATCTTTGTGGCGTCAACTCCGCCTCGCCTTCTACGCACCGGCCCGGCACTTTGCCATCACGGCCCGGTGAGCACTAGCACCCAAAAGCACGATCCTTGCCTTCTTTCCCCGATGCCGTACCTAAGGCCGCCCGCCGTGCCATGTCCTACACCTTGCGGGGAGGGTAGCAGCGAGCGCCCGGCCACTACTGGCGGTGTCCGGCAACCTGCAGCCACCTCCGGCTCGCCATAGCCACGCCGGCTAGGCTACAGCCACCCCTGGCCGCCTGCAGCTGGCTGCAGCCTGCCCAGACTGGCTGCCGGCCACCAGAGCTGGCCACGGCCAGCCACAGCTGGCTAGAGGAGGCTACGATCGGCTGCAGCAGGCCGCAGCTAGCATAAGCTGGCTGCAGCCCTCCGCCCCTCCTGGTACCCCTAGCGCTCCATCGAAGTCCTGCCGGCCTCGCCATCTCCGACAAGGTCGAGCTTTTGAAACTCCGCCGACGCCGTCCTCGACGTCGGCAATATTTCCGCTCTTACTCATATGCACCAATGTCGCATTATATCTATATATCTATCTACCTATGCCTGTGCCGTGCCTTCACGCCGGATTGTCTCATGTGCTATGGATATGTGCCACTCTGAATCAGTTATCTTGTGTTGTCGGTTCATGGTCGTGTTGATGGTGTGTGTGTGTGTGTGTCTGTGAACCGCGCCTTTGAGCCGGTCGGGGGATTGTACTTCGCTCGGATGTTTCGGTCGTGGGTTCGTCCTGCCGTGACCGAGACGACGAGCGTAACTCGTTCCCTCATTTGGATGCTTGTGCGCTTTAGTTGACTCCGTGGAAGCATGATCGTATCGATCCTACTCGACCCTAGGACATGATTACGGTGGATGCAAATCGGTGCGGGTGTTACCCACACCTGATGAGCCCCTGTGACCTAGTCTAGTGGGTGACGAACTAGGAGGCGACTATCATGGGACAATGGACGTCGACTTGCTAGGGTATAGCTTATGGCCGCGAGTCATCTCGCCATGACCATCGGGCTCTACCTCTTTTCATTTCTCTTCTTTTCCCTTCCTTTCCTTCTTGTGCTATTTTTTCCCTACCAACTCGTATGCTTGCACCACCTAGACCAGAGCATTCCTCGGCTCTTGTGATGACAACCGCATCCTATGAACCTGAGGGATAGCTTTTGCCGCTTTAGTTGCACGGAGGTTGTGGTGCCCTACGAGATGGTGTGATTTGTGGAACCGTGCGAGACTTAGGTCTCTTTTCCTTCGACCACCGTCCATTACCATGACGGCTAGGTTGGGGGAGCACCGGACCATTCTACTCTTTTGCTCACTTCGATTCTCGCTAATCCAGTAGGGCGCGGATCGAATCTCTTGTTCCACCACCTTCGATCAGTGACTATCGCCATGTCACGTGGACCGAAGTGCCGTGGAACCAGTGGTTCCATTCCATTGATTTTCGTCGATCGCAATGGCGAGTGGATCAAAGGAGGTGGACCTTATTTTCCCTCTTTGGTTCTTTCGTGCTTGAGCCCTAGTATGTTTGTACCTATTGAGATCGTAGCATTCCTTGGGCTCTCACGGTGACAACCGCACCGTTGAGACCCCGGAGAATGCCTTAGTGCATATAGTGCACCTTGGTCGAGGTACCGTACAAGTGGTTTAGGCACTTGTGATCTCTCCTGCATCGCTCCTCTCCGATACCTCGCCTTTTGCCATGGCATGTGCATTGGAAGGGGTAGACCACCGCTCCCTCTCTTTTCTATTTTCTATTTTTCTCCGCTAGCCGTTCTATTCGATCCCGTCTTAGCCATGACGATTGGATCAAAGACCGGATTATCTCTTCTAGTTAGCAAAGCTATGGTCTATGTCTCGTTCTCAGACCGTGTGAGTCGACCCGATCGACCGTTGGACCGAGGTCGCAGCATGGACATGCCCAGCTAACTCTCCTCTCTTCCCCCTGTTGTGCTCTTGTCTTCTCGGCTCCCCGGCGTTGTTGTGTCGTGCGGATCGAGAGGACCCGGTAGCCGCTCCTGTTGTTTGTGTTCCAATCTCTTTCGCTACCGCCGCTACCATGACGGGTAAGCCAAGGAGCACGGAACCAAGCCACAATTCCTCAATTTCATGTTAATTGTTCTTACTCAAAATCCTATATAGTAGTTGTGACTTGTGGGTTAAAGGCCGCAAGGGCCAAACCCCGATGTTTTGTTTCCCTTTTCTCTCCTACTTGTGATCCTCCAGGTCCCGACAATTTCTATGACGTCAGGATCGGAAGGTCGCAACCGTGGTGTTTGGTTAAGTTAAGCTAGGATCAAGACCTCTTCCTTTGAAGCCGTACAGGTCCACACGATCGACCCAGGGAAGTACTTGGCTATACCATGGTCATGATCAGGGCTTGTGCTTAGCGTAACAACCACTTCTATTTATTTGAGCCCGAGGATCGGACACTCCACGAGGGCTAAGTCTTTCGTGTTTATTTGGAGTTATCTAGTTCCTTCGATATCTTATTGCCCTTTTGGGATTATTGTATTTTGGTTAGGGATTGATTGCTCTTCGCCTTGTTTGTCGCTATACCGAGGTAGTTGCATCGCGGTGACGATGGACGGACCGAAGGACCGCTGAAGGAAGGAAATGCGAAGGTCAACCGGATGTGAATGATTATGGATTGCTATGAGCAGGTGCCACGTCCCACCCAACCTCGTAGAATCCTATTAGGCATGCAATGTGTAGTCGCTAGTGCTTTACTCGCGTACAAATGAACGTGATAGGATGCATGATAGATTGCTTGATAAGCCAATACCTTGACGCAACCTTTCCCCGCACACCCGCCGCTAGGATACACGCTCGTCTACTTCATGATACTTGCTACACACTTACACTCTACTTATACATGCTTGTGTGTGGCTAAGGCACACGTGGTGCCGTGAACTGGAAAAACTGGGGATAACATGGGGAGAGATCTTGGCGTGTGTCTTGGGTGTGTGGTGAGGGTTGTGTCGACTGGGCAGGATCTACGACGAGTCAGGGGACAAGTCTTGCCGGGAGAGTGTGATCTGGGCACTCCCTATGTGAGAGAGTACTGTGGCGGGTACATGTGATGTGAGTAGATTCCGGGGAGGAGTGTCTTTGTGGGGACGAATCCTCGGAATGGAGGTGCCGTTGAGGCACGGGCGTCGAGCCCCTTGTGAAGATATCCTGCCCGGTCCTACTAAGGACTGGTTTGGCGTTCTGCGGTTCCACGGGACCTTTTTCGTGCACACCACTCGTCTACGAATGGGCGGGGTCCGACTTGACGACTAGCTGGCCCCCCCTTTGCTACTACTAGGTTGGTAGGTGATAGTGTAGGGAGGTACGGGTGCTGAAACCCACACCCTCCTGAGACAACGTGGTATCCACTGGGATCCGGTACCACGTCTCACAGTCTCAGCGTGCCGGTGGATCTCCGGGGTGCCCCAGAGCTGAGTGGTAGAGTGGCATTGGGCCGATTAGGCGGCAGCTTGGTATCGCCTAGACGAGGCATCGTCGATGATGGTGATCTTGTGGTTCCGGTGTACAAGCTCCAGCAGAGTTACTAAATCTATACGTATAGCCGTGTCCCCGGTATGGACATTCCCGTGAGTACCATACGATCGTTATAGTGAGGGGTGTCCTTTTCTTCTCTCCCCCTGGGTGTTGTTGGATTCCTGCTTAGGCCGTTGAGGTAAGGAGGAGCGGGAGTCTTCCTTGCTGACTAGAGAGTGAGAGTGTGGTGAGATGTGGATGTGGATGTGGATGGGATGGATGGATGTGTGGATGAGATGGGTTAAAACTTGATGAACTATATTATATTTTACTTCATATTGGCATAGAAAAACTACAGCCAAATATAGGCCTTCTTCTCTATCCTTGCATTCCACTTACCACAAAGCAAAGCATAGGGTGGGAGCCAGTGGCCATGCATGCATTGTACCGATAAAGTTGAGCGTGTCCGGTACCCGAGGACGACTACGACGATAATGGATCTGGAAGGATTAGGTGGTCTCGTTCCTACACTCAAGTTTGGTTAAGGGGATTAAGTCTACGCCCGCTGATACTCTACCCCAACTCTGATGATCGTCCGTGAAGGGGGAGCCTTCACCCACTATGGCGCTAAATGCGCTCGATGATGATCCGTGTGCGTTTATCGCTAGGAAATGATGTACCTAGACGTGCTACAAGTGTTGTAATACTCTGTAAATTATATCCTTCGCGATGTATGAACTATGGTATCAACTGTAACCGATGTAATCTGTGGATTTCCCTTCGAAGAAATCTCGGGTCGTTTCGGTTGGTATCAGAGCCATACTTGACTGTAGGCCGAGACCTTAGGTTCCAAACACTAGTGTAGAAGCCAAAAATCCTGTTTGTTATAGGAGCTTGTAGTGAAAAGCACTTGTTCTCCCTCCGCCTTGAGTTCTAATGCTATCTGACCACCCTGATATGGGAAGATGACCCTTAGAAATTATTTCCCACTACTGCCCACGTTAGATCGGTAGATGTGTGAGACTTGAAGGCTTAGGAGTCGTCTTAAGTCAACACTATGCATATAGGAGTTACAATGCTGCCTGATTGCCTGGATCTTGTGTTGTTATGCATGTTATGCTTCTTATTTGTTTGTGTGTAGTTTCTATAGTTTATTTTGTATATGTGACTCCGAAACCCCGATAACCTAGCCCTCTAAACCTAAGCCTAACCTACGATTTGGAAATAGAAAGTCAATGCATCAAATTTTTGCTAACCCCTCTTCAAAATAGTTCTCTGGTCTTTCAAACCAATCTTCTCTTCCAAGCTGCCCCCTTTTTCCCTTCAAAAGCCCTTATTCAAAAAAAAAAGTGATTTTTACTTCAAAAGGTAAAAGTTTCAAAAGCTTTAGAGAGTTTCCCCTTTTTCCAAATGAAAATGGTTTAAAAACTTCCCTCCAAAACCTATTTTGGTTTCAAAGAGTCATCTACGGACGATTTGAAAATTGGTTTATTTTTCAACAAAATGTCTTCCAAATTCGCCTTCAAGACCTAAACTCTGCCTTCTATTTGACAAATGTTTTCAAAACAAAGATATTTGGTGAAGCATTTTCAAGACAAAGACCTTTTGGCTCGATTTTGTTTTAAAAGGCTTTGATTTCACCGTGTGAGCCAAATTCCCCTTTTCGAAAGCAACCATCTCTCGATTTCAGATATGTTTTATAACCAATTTTATGGAACAACATAGCTTCAAAAAGATTTTTGTCCGCAAACTTTTCAAAAGTTACATTCGCAAATCAAAATGCACTTTCCAAATCCGATTTCAAAAAGTGTTTCTCAAAAATCAAGTTTCTTTTTTAAAAGCTTTGCCTTTTGATTTGAAAAATAATTTTAAACCGGTTTCAAACTTGTTTTGCTTGATTTCAAACAAAAAGAAAGCAGCGATTTGTTTCGAATTGAGTAGAGCGTTCAAAATGTTTTGGCTTCTACTCCTTTTTAGAAAGTGTTTTTCCCAAAACAAAAATTTCAAAAGATTGGAGTTTCCCAAAAAAGTCTTTGATTTGAACTTGTTGGGAAAAGGGAGCTCCTGCTTTAAAGACTGGATTTCAAAGTGTTTTCATGCAACTACCTGCCTTATTCAAATGGAGTTTCAAGAACTATCCACTTTCAAAAGCTAAAAAAAATCTCAAGCATTTGCGAAACCTTCTATTAAAAAATGGTTTGGAACCGCCGTGTGCTTGGTGACCTTAAAAAAAACTCTTTATTTCTGAAAAAAAAAGCCAATGCGCAAGCTTTCAAAACGATTTGGATCTTAAACCCCCACTTTTCAAAATAGTTCAAAAAAAAACCTAAAAGTTTTGATTTGTCTCACAAATTCAAAGTCTTTTTCAAACCTTTTCAAATCTCTCTTTAGGAGGTTTGCTCGATTTGGTAAAAATGAAAACTTCGTGATTTACAAATTTTTGAATCAAAATAGGATGCAACCAATTTCATATTATTTGTGTTACTTTTTAAACCAACGGTTGCAACCTTCTTCCTATCAAAATTTGCAAAAAAAAAGATTTAAAACCTCTGTTTCGGAAAGCGCTTTCAAAAGTGTTTTACTGAACGCTTTTTCCTTCCTCTTTTTAAAACCCCCTTCTCTACCTTTTGTTTGGGACATTGGGATAATTTTGGCAACCTATTGGGGATAAGCCACGATCTTGATCTATTATGCCGCTATTGAAACTTGGGGCCCCATGTGTGAGGCCTCCACATGGCTTCTTTGCCGGCGTATCTTTGGTATCAAGGAAAGTGACCGCGGCTGCCCTAATCAAGCACATGCCACCTGAATCTCGAGCACCCCCTTCTTTTGTTGAAAATCAATTCGAAAATAAAATCCTTTGAAAAGAGTTTTGTTCCCACAAACTCGTTTTATTTTCAAATTATTTTGGCTTTAGCAAGCTTCCTTCTTAACGCTCCATCTTTCTATAAAAAAAGAGATTTCAAAATCTAAGTTTCCAAAAGGTTCAAAAAAAATGATTTCTTTTGATAAGCCTTCTTCAAAAAGAATTCTGTTCAAACAAAGGCTCTTCCCAAAAGTTGTTACTTTGTTACGAAACCCCCAAAAGTTGTTGCTTTATTTCGAAAACCGTTGCATATTCTCAAAAGGAATCTCAAGTGGCATTTGGGCTTTTTCACAAGATCTTCGTGCACGGAAAATACTTTCATCACGTTTTGAAAATCTGATTTCCAAAATCCCAGTTGGTGAAGGAGTTTTCCAAAAAGGTATTTTGAACTTGTTTTACAAAAATTTTAGAAGGGTTCTTGATTTCAAAAAAAAAGCTTTGAAAACTAGTTTTCTACAAGAACTGATTTGAACAAACAAAAGAATGTTTTCAAGCCCGCTTGGAAATTCCTCTCTATTCAGAAGCTTCTTGCGAAATGTGTTTTCGGGAACCCCTTCTTTGAAAATCTTTTTCCAAAAATCTCCTTTTCGAAAAGCTTGGTGCATTGATGCAAATAGGACATCTAGTAAGAGCCGACAAACCCTAGACAACACTTGAATCTCGGGGACGAGATTCTGGTAAGGGGGGTAGTCTGTAACATCCCGGGTTTTACCGGACACCAAAAATCTAAACTTTTTAAAATTTTTCTTGCAATGTGTGAAACATGCAGTTGTTAGGTCAAGCGCGGGAGAGTGTTCTAGTGAAACAATGCATACATATAGCCTTGCTTGTAGGAGAGTGCTTCTGCTCTTGTGTTGGTTTCGAATTTCGTGTTGTGTCAGAGTTTGGAGTGCACAAATTCGTAGCGGAAGTCCCCTTTTAAATTTCCCCAAATTTCCCTCTCACAAAATCCGCCACCTGTTCCTATAGCAAAAATCTCTCTGGAATCCACTCTCAATACATCCCTTGGAACTCCTATCATATCCAAGATCACGAAAGCAGAACAAACTCTTTTTAGTTCCCTTTTGTTTTCCCCTACAACTACACTCTTGAATCATCTCAACCTTGGCAAATAGGAAAGACATCATCTGAATATGGATAAATGGAAAGGGAAGAACCTTCTCCCTCTTACCAGCCCAACCCGGACTGCCCTGCCCTTCCACTGGCGCGGCCCAACGGCCTGTCCGGCCCACTCGACCCCCTTCTCCCCTTTCCCCACTGCGCAGGCCCAGCAGCCCAGCATGAGCAGGCCTCCGCCTTCCCACCGGCTCACACCAGGCCGTGGCCCAGTCATCCCGCTCCGCACGGAAGCCCACCGGCCCAGTTGGCCCAACCGAGCGCCCTGACTCCCAAACCCTAGAGCAAGAGAGCACGGGCTCCCTGGGAGCCGCCGCCGCCCTTCGCCTGGCTGGAGGCGCGCCCCCACCTCGGCGGCCGTACACGCCACCTTGGGATGCGCACCCACGCGTCCCATCGCGGCACGGACGTCCATGATGCACGGCGCACCTTGAAACCCCTAGCCTCGGCTCCTATAAAGCCTGCGGCCGCCGCCCTTCTCATCCCTTCGGACGGCGCCGCCGTCTTCTTTCTTCCTCCCTCCTGCTCGCTCTCGCGTAGCCGCCATGCCGCGCCCGTGCCTTGCCCGCCACCACTGGTCAGGCCAACAAGACGTCCGTCGCCGCACCATGCGCCACCGCGCTCACAAGATGTCGCATCATGCAAGACGCACCTCAGACTGGGATGCCACGCGCTCGCCCGTCGCGTTCAGACGGTCGGGACCGCTGCGACCGCGACGCCGCTCCATCACCGCTGCGTCCCGTCGGTGGAGGAGACCCCGCCCAGCGCCAGCTCCATCGAGGCCGACCGAGTCGCGTGCGCCGTGGCGTCCCCGCTGATACCGGCGCTGAGCCCGTCCCGCGCCCGGCCAATCGCGTTCTGCGTGCTATTGTTCGCCGTCTTGGCGCCCGGCGGGCAGCGCTGACTGCACCGGCCACGACGGATCAGGGCCACGGCGCCCCTCAGCGCCCCAGACCAAGACTGCCGTCGCTCAAGCCACTCGCTCCCATCATACGGCGGCGCTGAGCTCGCGCCTGCTGCACGACATTCCCGATGTTAACGCCCGTCTGGCACCTCTGCGACGTCGTGCCCCGGCCCGGCGGTCGGTCGCGCCGCCCGGACTGCAGCTTCGGCACGGCTGCGTCCCCGCCGATCTTTGTGGCGTCAACTCCGCCTCACCTTCTACGCACCCGGCCAAAGCACGCCATCACGGCCGGTGAGCACTAGCACCCAAAAGCACGATCCTTGCCTTCTTTCCCCGATGCCGTACCTAAGGCCGGCCTTCGTGCCATGTCCTACACCTTGCGGGGAGGGTAGCGGCGGCGCCCGGCCCACTGGCGGTGTCCGGCAACCTGCAGCCACCTCCGGCTCGCCATAGCCACGCCCGGCTAGGCTACAGCCACCCCTGGCCGCCTGCAGCTGGCTGCAGCCTGCCCAGACTGGCTGCCGGCCACCAGAGCTGGCCACGGCCAGCCACAGCTGGCTAGAGGAGGCTACGATCGGCTGCAGCAGGCCGCAGCTAGCATAAGCTGGCTGCAGCCCTCCGCCCCTCCCTGGTACCCCTAGCGCTCCATCGAAGTCCCCCGGCCTCGCCATCTCCGACAAGGTCGAGCTTTTGAAACTCCGCCGACGCCGTCCTCGACGTCGGCAATATTTCCGCTCTTACTCATATGCACCAATGTCGCATTATATCTATATATCTATCTACCTATGCCTGTGCCATGCCTTCGCGCCGGATTGTCTCATGTGCTATGGATATGTGCCACTCTGAATCGGTTATCTTGTGTTGTCGGTTCATGGTCGTGTTGATGGGGGGTGTGTGTGTGTGTGTGTCTGTGAACCGCGCCTTTGAGCCGGTCGGGGGATTGTACTTTGCTCGGATGTTTCGGGTCGTGGGTTCGCCCCGCCAGGGACCGAGACGACGAGCATAACTCGTTCCCTCATTTGGATGCTTGTGCGCTTTAGTTGACTCCGTGGAAGCATGATCGTATCGATCCTACTCGACCCTAGGACATGATTACGGTGGATGCAGATCGGTGCGGGTGTTACCCACACCTGATGAGCCCCTGTGACCTAGTCTAGTGGGTGACGAACTAGGAGGCGACTATCATGGGACAATGGACGTCGACTTGCTAGGGTATAGCTTATGGCCGCGAGTCATCTCGCCATGACCATCGGGCTCTACCTCTTTTCATTTCTCTTCTTTTCCCTTCCTTTCCTTCTTGTGCTATTTTTTCCCTACCACCTCGTATGCTTGCACCACCTAGACCAGAGCATTCCTCGGCTCTTGTGATGACAACCGCATCCTATGAACCTGAGGGATAGCTTTTGCCGCTTTAGTTGCACGGAGGTTGTGGTGCCCTACGAGATGGTGTGATTTGTGGAACCGTGCGAGACTTAGGTCTCTTTTCCTTCAACCATCGTCCATTACCATGACGGCTAGGTTGGGGGAGCACCGGACCATTCTACTCTTTTGCTCACTTCGATTCTCGCTAATCCAGTAGGGCGCGGATCGAATCTCTTCTTCCACCACCTTCGATAAGTGACTATCGCCATGTCACGTGGACCGAAGTGCCGTGGAACCAGTGGTTCCATTCCATTGATTTTCGTCGATCGCAATGGCGAGTGGATCAAAGGAGGTGGACCTTATTTTCCCTCTTTGGTTCTTTCGTGCTTGAGCCCTAGTATGTTTGTACCTATTGAGATCGTAGCATTCCTTGGGCTTTCACGGTGACAACCGCACCGTTGAGACCCCGGAGAATGCCTTAGTGCATATAGTGCACCTTGGTCGAGGTACCGTACAAGTGGTTTAGGCACTTGTGATCTCTCCCCGCATCGCTCCTCTCCGATACCTCGCCCTTTTGCCATGGCATGTGCATTGGAAGGGGTAGACCACCGCTCCCTCTCTTTTCTATTTTCTATTTTTTTTTCTCCGCTAGCCGTTCTATTCGATCCCGTCTTAGCCATGACGATTGGATCAAAGACCGGATTATCTCTTCTAGTTAGCAAAGCTATGGTCTATGTCTCGTTCTCGGACCGTGTGAGTCGACCCGATCGACCGTTGGACCGAGGTCGCAGCATGGACATGCCCAGCTAACTCTCCTCTCTTCCCCTGTTGTGCTACTGTCTTCTCGGCTCCCGACGTTGTTGTGTCGTGCGGATCGAGAGGACCGGTAGCCGCTCCTCTGTTGTTCGTGTTCCAATCTCTTTCGCTACCGTCGCTACCATGACGGGTAAGCCAAGGAGCCTAGAACCAAGCCACAATTCCTCAATTTCGTGTTAATTGTTCTTACTCAAAATCCTATATAGTAGTTGTGACTTGTGGGTTAAAGGCCGCAAGGGCCAAACCCTGATGTTTCTGTTTCCCTTTTCTCTCCTACTTGTGATCCTCCGGTCCCCGACAATTTCTATGACGTCAGGATCGGAAGGTCGCAACCGTGGTGTTTGGTTAAGTTAAGCTAGGATCAAGACCTCTTCCTTTGAAGCCGTACAGGTCCACACGATCGACCCAGGAAGTACTGGCTATACCATGGTCATGATCCGGGCTTGTGCTTAGCAGACAACCACTTCTATTTATTTGAGCCCGAGGATCGGACACTCCACGAGGGCTAAGTCTTTCAGTGTTTATTTGGAGTTATCTAGTTCCTTCGATATCTTATTGCCCTTTTGGGATTATTGTATTTTGGTTAGGGATTGATTGCTCTTCGCCTTGTTTGTCGCTATACCGAGGTAGTTGCATCGCGGTGACGATGGACGGACCGAAGGACCGCTGAAGGAAGGAAATGCGAAGGTCAACCAGATGTGAATGATTATGGATTGCTATGAACAGGTGCCACGTCCCACCCAACCTCGTAGAATCCTATTAGGCATGCAATGTGTAGCTGCTAGTGCTTTACTCTGTACAAATGAACTGTGATAGGATGCATGATAGATTGCTTGATAAGCCAATACCTTGACGCAACCTTTCCCCTGCACACCCGCTGCTAGGATACACGCTCGTCTACTTCATGATACTTGCTACACACTTACACTCTACTTATACATGCTTGTGTGTGGCTAAGGCACGTGGTGCCGTAAACTGGAAAACTGGGGATAACATGGGAGAGATCTTGGCGTGTGTCTTGGGTGTGTGGTGAGGATTGTATCGACTGGGCAGGATCTACGACGAGTCAAGGGATAAGTCTTGCCGGGAGAGTGTGATCTGGGCACTCCCTATGTGAGAGAATACCTGTGGCGGGTACATGTGATGTGAGTAGATTCCGGGGAGGAGTGTCTTTGTGGGACGAATCCTCGGAATGGAGGTGCCGTCGAGGCACGGGCGTCGAGCCCCTTGTGAAGATATCCTGCCCGGTCCTACTAAGGACTGGTTTGGCGTTCCTGCAGTTCACAGGACCTTTTCGTGCACACCACTCATCTCTGAATGGGCGGGGTCCGACTTGACGACTAGCTGGCCCCCCTGCTGCTACTACTAGGTTGGTAGGTGATAGTGTAGGGAGGTACGGGTGCTGAGACCCATACCCTCCTGAGACAGCGTGGTATCCACTGGGATCCGGTACCGCGTCTCACAGTCTCAGCGTGCCAGTGGATCTCCGGGGTGCCCCAGAGCTGAGTGGTAGAGTGGCATTGGGCCAGTTGGGCGGCAGCTTGGTATCAGCCTAGACGAGGCATCGTCGATGATGGTGATCTTGTGGTTCCATGTGTACCAGCTCTGCAGAGTTACTAAATCTATACGTATAGCCGTGTCCCCGGTATGGACATTCCTGTGAGTACCATACGATCGTTATAGTGAGAGGTGTCCTTTTCTTCTCTCCCCCTGGGTGTTGTTGGATTCCGGCTTAGGCCGTTGAGGCAAGGAGCGGGAGTCTTCCTTGCCGACTAGAGAGTGAGAGTGTGGTGAGATGTGGATGTGGATGTGGATGGGATGGATGGATGTGTGGATGAGATGGGTTAAAACTTGATGAACTATATTATATTTTACTTTATATTGGCATAGGAAAACTACAGCCAAATATAGGCCTTCTTCTCTATCCTTGCATTCCACTTACCACAAAGCAAAGCATAGGGTGGGAGCCAGTGGCCAGTACAAATTGTACTGATAAAGTTGAGCAGGTCTGGTACCCGAGGACGACTACGACGATAATGGATCTGGAAGGATTAGGTGGTCTCGTTCCTACACTCAAGTTTGGTTAAGGGGATCAAGTCTACGCCCGCTGATACTCTACCCTAACTCTGATGATCGTCCGCGAAGGGGGAGCCTTCACCCACTATGGAGCTACGTCTGCTCTGATGATGATCCGTGTGCGTTTATCGCTAGAAAACGATGTACCTAGACGTGCTACAAGTGTTGTAATACTCTGTAAATTATATCCTTCGCGATGTATGAACTATGGTATCAACTGTAACCGATGTAATCTGTGGATTTCCCTTCGAGGAAATCTCGGGTCGTTTCAGTGCAGTGACAGGGAGCACCTAGCCCTCAAGTAGCAGAGACCTGGGGGGCGGGTGTGGCACGGTTCAAGCGCCCAACTTAGCCTCTCCGGCAGTGCTTCCAAACAACCACAGCAAAATAACCCCCACGTGAAATTTCCCCTCCGGGTGGAGAGGGAATTACTCGAATTAGATAAAAATCCCTCCTCTGTTTTCTTCCCTAGGTTTTGATCCTGAGTAGCCAAAGTAGCAGGACGGGGCAAACGATTTCTAATTCTAGAAGTTGCACCAAATGCAGACCGTCCGCAACAATGTGTCTCTTCATGCATTGATTTGCCCGTCAGCGTCTATGTATATATATGAACATATATCAATAATAATCATGACCTGTTCGCTTCAGCTCAGCCCGCTTATTAGCCGTTTTATTCTAATAGTGTTTCGATCTCACACCAAATCAATAGTTTCAGCTTATCAACCGGTTTATATATGTCACACCAAATCTGGGTTAGTCATCGAAGGGATCCATGCTGTGGTTGCGGGTGCTACTGTTGGCAGTCGCAGGTGTCCCCGTGGTTGCGGCGGCAGCGCCGCCTGTCGGGTTGGCCGGCTGCCAGACTAGGTGCGGCAATGTGAATGTGCCGTACCCGTTCGGCATCGGAACCAAGTGCGCCCTCGGCCCGGGCTTCACCCTCAGCTGCGACGACCGCACGTACAACCCACCGAGGCTGTTCATCGGCGTCGCCACCGACGGCGACGACGAGGACAGGGTCCAGGTCACCGACATATCTCTCGTCGATGCCACCGTGCATTGTCATCAGCGGGGTCATCCTAAACACAACTTCCCCGAGCGAGAGTATCATAACGTGGCCGCCGGGATCATCATCGTCATTATTCCCGGGCGGCAACAGGAGCAGCCACCATGGCCATGGGAGGCCTCTGGTCCTGTCGTTCCTCCGCAACAAATTCTTCGTCATCGGGTGCAAAATCCAGGCCACGCTGCATCAGCACCACTACCGGCACCGGATCGGCTACTTGGACGACGACGGCGACGGCGACCTCCTCACAGGGTGCTCCTCCTTCTGCTCGGCGAACAGGCTGAGAGGAGGGTGGTGGGCGCGCGGCTGCCACAGCCACAGGTGCCACGGCAACGGCTGCTGCATGGCGACCATCCCCTCGTTCTACCACTCCTACGCCATCCGCGTCAGGGAGCTGGACCTGAACCTGACGGCCAATGTGGGCCCGTCCATCCACAACCTCGTGGTCATTGGCGAGCAAGCATGGATGGAGCATGTCTGGTGCGCGATGATCGGAGGAAAGCATGCAGATGCGCGGCAGCAAGAAACGCTGCTGCCGGATCTATCCAAGGTCCCCTTGGTGCTGGAGTGGGCGATGAACTCCACCGTTTCGGCATCCTTGGGCGCGAAAAACACCACAGCCAGATGCCCCACGGCCACGGAGGGGGCCAGGAGTGCATGCCTGAGCAGGCATAGCTCTTGCAGGGAAGTGAAGAGCCCCTTCCACCATGGCTATACGCGTGCCTCTGCTCGCCGGGCTACCATGGAAACCCTTACCTCACCGATGGATGCCAAGGTTAGTTCCATTCCATTCAATTCCATCCTGCATGCTGTGTGGTATATACTGGTATGTACCAGTAGTAGTAATTAAACTAGTACTTTTTTATTCCCAAAAAAAACTAGTATTTTTTCTGGATTTATTGTAATATTTCTTATTTTGGTCTTTCAATTTGCATTATGTACCTTCCATTTGGTGGCTTGCCGGCCTAGCTAGACATCGATGAGTGCGGTGACCCAGAACACTATGGATGCTACGGCGGCGAATGTACCAACATGCCTGGGACGTTCCAGTGCCGATGTCGCAGAGGTTTTCAAGGCAACCCTTACATAAGACATGGCTGTGTAAAATCCTCTCAAGGTACAAAAGATCGCAACTTGTTGCATAATTTTAAATCTTAAATTCTTATAAAGCTAAACCCTACTAGATGATTTTTTCTCTACATACATGGACATTTGCATTTTTACCATTATTATGATTGGCATTTTACACTGTGTACTAACATATGAGTCACTGACATGGTATTTTTGATACCACTCAGCACCTAAAGGATGGTAAAAAATATAAAAATGCCCTACGTGACCTCACTAAATGTTCTATCTTTTCATGCTAGATGTCCATGTCATTCTTCACTAAATCCACGTCCTCCCTTATTAATTACAAAAATTATTCATGTCATCTCTATCATGTAAAATGCTTTAAATCTTTAATCTATTAACACACAAGTTATCTACTTATTATGCTATTTGTTTCAGCGCATATTCCTCTATAATGAAATCAAATATTCTATTGTTTTTTCCTATTAGCTTACTGATTTTTTATCGGATCTAATACAATAAGCTTACCGAGTTTTTACCAAATCTAATCCAATAAAAATATATATATATATGGATACACAGTATACAGAATAATGGATTTAATTTAAGAAAATCCCACGGCAGAGCGCGAGATATATGACAGTGCCACATTTCATTTGCCCTATTCGCATAGATTAACCAGCAAAATGATTTCAGAAAAGAATAAATAAATTAGCTTATATATATAGTCTTGACATACGTCACCAATAACATGTGCCAATTATATATCTTACATCGGGAGATTTGTGTTTTTGGCCATACATTGTCTGAGTTTGTTTTTGTTGCAACTCTAAAATCCAAAATTTTTTACCGTGGAACTATTAATTATGGACAAAATTTGTCCACCTAGTTGCATTGATTCGATGGTTTGTATTCTTAGCGTTTGGGGAATGTTTTCGTTCGGAAACGTGAATGGTCCCGCTCCCACGTATAAAATCACACACCAAGTTCCGTTTCCGTTCCTATTGTATTTTCAGAAAAAATAAAAAATGGTTTATTTTTCTAAAATTCATAGCTAATCCATTTTAAATAAAAAAAATATGATGCCAGTTCTTATTTTTCTAAAAAAGTATAATGTTTTTGGTGCTACATTTAGAGTTATTGGAATCTTATTTTTAGTTGTTATTAATATTTTATTGTTCATAGTCATTCTTGTTATTATTTCATTAAATCATCATTCTATGTTATACTAAACATAAAAACCGACTAATACAGTCCATATTTAAAATATAGTCCAAAGTGTGTTGGTTAAATCATCCAAATTCTTTTTTGGAGGACTAGCGAAGTTGTACTAGTTGTTGTGGCTAAATATGATCTATATGTGGAATGTCTAAATCTTTTGTTTGGTTGTAGTCTAATATAGATTTTCAAGATCAATCTCAGGTATAGTATAGTGCAAAATGATGCTTTATATAAGTAATTAACAAACATGACTAGGAGAAATAAAACTCTATAATAATATAAAAAATAAAGTCAAATAACTCCAAATAGAGCACCACTGTATCAATTATATTTTTAGAAATATTTTATTATTGGTTTTGAATTTTTTTATTTAAAACGAATTAGTTATAGTTTTATTTAGAAATAAGCCAACTTCTATTATTTTTAGAGAACACAAACACTACCTTTGAAACCAGCTAGATGGTCAAATTCATCCAGTTGGTGGTCAGGATTTCTTGTTTTAGAGTTTTGTTAACAAAACCAAACTCAAGCAATAGTTGAATGGATATCTTATTGCAATGGTGTTAAAAAACCATTGCATTGATCGAAAGGGGCAAGAACCTGCACGTGAGGTTTTATAATGGTCTAATGGCCTTTCGTTAAACCATAAAGTCCATCTCTAATAAATTAAATTAATTAATTATCAAAAAAATAGAAATTTGGTTCTCCTACCAATTACCAAAAAAAACATAATAGAGAGCCAGTGTAAACACAATTTTGTAAAGGAAAGCTTTAAATAAAATTATAAAAGTTAACAGCTTCATCTCTGAGAAAACTGGAAGAAAAACACATAAATAAATAAATAAATAGTGCATACAAATTATATTTAGCAAACAGTTAAATTCAAAACTAAAAATATAAAGTATGGAAAAAACCCATATGTTTCACTCTCTCTAAAAACTACTATATTTATCCAATAAATCAAGATTTTACTGGTCCAAATCTGTCCAAAGGTTTAGTAAGTAAATAAATAATCTAATACATATAGAACAAGTATGGAAGGAAACAATATGAGATAGTCTAGAATTTAGTTGACATTACAATTATTTTTTGTCATGATAGTTGTAAAAAAACAAGAAAACCACAAGGTATGTCAATGGGAGGGAAAACACACATGCACAAGTGCTAATGAGCTATCCAAGACAAACACCAATAATACCTTGGCATGTCCATGAAAAGACGCATTTCAATTTCCAACACAACTCCTACCCATGTCATCCTCTACACCATGTCATGTTAGTCTTTGCTTTTACCATAGCCCTAAGGTGTCGAATCCTTCTTTTCCAACCACCACGGGATTTGTATGATCTCCAAACCTTGATTCATGGGGTGTCCTCGAGTGCCTACCTCGTGCTCCCTAGCACTTACTCTTGGGTATATAGTGGTTAGAATGGATGAAAAGTCTCTTTCCTCTTCTACCATAACCACCCAACATGGCCTTCTATAAGCCCCTCTATGAGCGGTTGGTTACGAGTTTGTTCCCCTTCTTACCACTAACGGATCCCCCTCCAAGCGGTTGTCCTTTGAAGGGTGCCAATGGTTCCTCTACCTTCCTCACTTTGTAGCCAACCCAATAGAATTATGGGGGCAGCAAGCACCTCTGAGGTCACCCAAAGGCAAATAGAGGTTTCTTCCCCGACAGAAGTAAGCATATTTATGTACCACCGATAAGTATATATTACAGGATGACATAAATAGCTAGCTATCTGTTACAACTTAGGGGCTAGGGCTGCGAGAACTTTTTGCAAAATTCAACACTCAGGTGAATACTGGTGAATAAAGAAGTCTCAAGTCATACATTTTTCACCCAAAAATGAGTATGCACATTTTCTAGGATTCAAGCCCACAATCTTATCCCTTGTGTGATCCCTTGGTTCTTCATTAGCGATAGCTATGGGAAGTTTAGAGCTGTTTTACCATCGCTAGCTGAACCTTTGCATTAATATTTGGAAATCTAAATGACTTCATGTAACAATTTGTCAACTACACCATAGTACTTCTCATGAGATGTATAGTTTCAAATAAAAAATCTTCATCCAACTCATTAGTATTAAACTTTTAGTGTCTCGTAATTAATCTCACACATAAACTCTTGTTTTGATGGATCTAGCCACAAACTAACTTAACAATTGCATCAATTCATATATATGGTGCAAATTATATAATATTTCTTCTGAAGCATAACTATAACCACATGTAGGTATAAATATTTTTTCACTTATAATTATTAATATTGAAAGTAGTTTTAGACAAGAAAACAATTAGTTGGAAAATAATTACATCTTATCCAATACATTAGTATTGAATTGTAAGGGATAACTAGGCTTGTCCCCCATAATTCTTATTTAGACTGATGAGAGACAATATAATGGAGTCATCTCCTTCAATTCTAAATTCCATGGGAGATACTTTGCTCATAGATTTTCTTTGAAATTGTTGGACAAGTTTTTTCTCTGACGGTTCAAATCTTCAAGCCTCAACTTAGGCAGTTTTCAATTTGAATCATTAGATACAATTCAATCTGTTTCCAAATAACTTGTGAAAGATCATCGAACATGAGCATCTTTGGTAGTGTTATTATAGGCTGATGATTGTGTTCTTAGGGCGCAATTAAAAACCCAGCGCACCACATATCACCTAGACCTACATGTAACAAAAAAAAAGGTTCCATGAAAGAGAAAAAAAGTGAAATAAATGAATGGCACCTTTGTTAAGAAAAGAACAAATAGTGCAAATATAGGATCACCTTCTTCATAATATTATATGCATGTAATATTTTTAATGTTGAATATAGATAGTGACAACAAATAAGTTCCTTTTGTTGCATGGAGTAATGTCCCATTAATTTCATGAAGGATTCCTAGTCACACATAAGTCTAAAATTAGAGAGATAAAAATATTTTCTTGTTATCTTTATACATAAATGCTTCAAGAACTGATATCATGTAATTTCAGGCCTAAGCATTGGCATAGGGCTTGGAAGTGGCGCAATGGTTCTTATTCTAGCCTTGACCACCATAATTATAATTAGAAAACTTAAGGAAAGAAGGACACAAAAGCAAAGACAAAGATTCTTTGAGCAAAATCATGGGCAGTTATTGCAACAATTAGTATGCCAAAGAGCAGACATAGCAGAAAGAATGATAGTTACTGAAGAAGAGTTACAGAAAGCCACCAACAACTTTGACAAATCTCGTCAGCTTGGTGGTGGAGGCCATGGCATAGTTTACAAGGGAATTCTATCAAGCCAACACGTTGTGGCAATTAAGAAGTCAAAGATTGTGATACAAAAAGAAATCAATGATTTCATAAATGAGGTTGCTATTCTTTCTCAAGTAAATCATCGGAACATCGTGAAATTGATAGGATGTTGTCTTGAGACAGAAGTTCCATTACTTGTCTATGAGTTTATCTCCAATGGAACCCTTTACTGACCATCTCCATGTCGAAGCATCGATATCATTATCTTGGAAAGATAGGTTGAGAGTTGCAGCTTGAAATTGCTAGAGCTCTTACATATCTTCACTCTCTTGTATCAACACCCGGTAATCCATAGGGATATCAAGTCTCTCAATATACTTCTTGATGATATGTTAACCGTGAAGTTATCTGACTTTGGAGCTTCAAGGTATATTCCCATTGACCAAGAAGGGTTACAAACAACTGTACAAGGGACGTTAGGATATTTGGATCCTATGTACCATATCACGGGACACCTCACTGAGAAAAGTGATGTTTATAGTTTTGGTGTACTTCTTATAGAGCTGCTTACGAGGAAGAAGCCTAATTCCTACAGATCTCCTCAAGGTTTAAATCTTGTTAACCATTTTGTCAGCCTACTCTCACAACACAACTTAGACGAAATATTGGATCGACAAGTAGCTAGGGAGGGAGATGGAGAAGTTGTTGATATCGCTCTATTGGCACAAATGTGTGTAAAGTTTAGTAGTGTGGATCGACCAACAATGAGACAAGTTGAGATAATGCTCGAAAGCATTCAAGAGGCAAAGGAGTTTTCTAGTGATGTGACGGATGATGAGAAATCTAGTGAAGAAGGAGCTCGTCTTGTGGCAAGAAGCTGGAATTAAATTATATGTTTGGAGGAAGAATGGTTTTCTATTATAAACTCTCTCTGTTCCATAAAGAGTATCATTCTCACTTTCTAGGAAGTCAAAATATTTTTTTAATTCTTACCAAATATATAGAGAAAAATATTAATGTTTATGATGCATAATTAGTATAATTAATGAATCATTGAATATATTTTTATAATGAACTTATTTGGAGATATAAATGTTGCTAATATTTTTTTTAGAAATCAAATAAAACATAATAAAGTTTGATGAGCACAAATCCTGTAGCAACATTCTTTTTTGGATGGAGGGGGTAGGTTGTAAAATATTTTGTAAATATTCTGCATACATAAGTTAATTACTTGCTTTTTAAAATTAAATATAATATATTGTTATTGATGTTTGTAGTTTTAAGGTTCGACAAAAAAATCTTGTTCTAGATAATATATGTTTGTGATTATAGGGAGCTAGTTGGTAGAAATATCGAAGTTTTTTTTTTCTTGTCACCTACATTCTCCACAGACAGGCCCGGTCCTGTCAATTCAGGGGCCCAAGCAAAACTAAAAAGATGGGCCCTTTATAATACAACTCTTTTTTAAAGCCCCTTTAATACAACGCTAATGGTATATAATGATGTTTCTAAGTGCAATACAAACGAGAGACAAGTTATACATCTTATCTTAAATATTTTTTCTAGCATTTACTGATGTGAAGTCATTGATGATGGCATCTATATCAATTGATGCAACATGACTTTACTATAAATTTATAAATCAGTAAGTAATGTATGAAGATTATCAATTATGTCATACTAGACTTAGTCCAACACTATAATAAAAATAAGTGCTAGTAAATTACTTTCTTCATCCCAAATTATCAAAAAAGTCAAATATTAGAGGAAGTAAAGTTGAGAACTAAAGAAACCCATTATTTCCTGCCCTAGCATAACTCCGTAAGGATTTTTAAGTCCCTCTATTATCTTAGCATGAGACTTGGATTTTTTTAGAATTGGCACGAGAATTGGATATTGTCTGCAAGTGCCCTAGTGCCGTGCCTCACGGAAGGCCTGCTGAACGGACTAACGGGCTGGGCCCCTTGACGTAATAGTTGAGCGTCGAGGGGCCTGCTGAACGCCGAGGGCCCCTGTGGTGGTGGCACAGGTGGCCCGCGCCCCACCCCCCCCCCCCCGGGCCGGGCCTGTCCACAGACCACAGTGTTTTGGCGTGGGCTTGCCGTAGGGGCCGTAATGCATCACCTAAGTCCACGTGGATGTGGATGGGCACATATATATATGCAATAGGACATAGGTAGCCATGAGTCCATGATATCCCTCTCGTGCTAGTTTTTGTGGTATTCTCACGGCATGTGTTGTTCATCTTCATCTTCGGCACAATTAGGGTACATTTGGCTTTTAGACTTGCGGGTCAGAGTCAGCCATACCAAATTTTTTCAACCTATCCTAACAATCGGACCATTTGGTTCCAGAACAAGTGAAAAATTGGCACGTGGCAGCTATAGTCGAATGGTATAAGCAACACAGTCAAGCTAGCTAGCATATCGGAACGAATGACATTTTCCGATATTGGTCCGTCTCGAAAGGGTCAGAACCATATGGATCTGTTTAGTTCTCTTTGGCTACTGTAGCTAGAGGCTTAGATTTGAAGCTATATATAATAGCTCAAATCAGGTTTCATCAATACAATGTGATGTTGTTTAATCTCCATACATGCATAAACTAAGTTTGGGTTGGCAAGCTGATGTTTGGTTGGTAGGATGATCTTGTGCTAACGGGAGGTACGGTGGACTTACTGGCGACACCACCAGCAACTCCCCCCATCCATCCAGTAGTCCCAGCATGGAGGCCAGAGCCCAAGTAGCCTGCAACCTGCATTGCGTCGCAGCGGTGCCCTTGGCCAACACCTCGCTCGAAGCACTGCATTGTTAGAGCATGTTTATGACTGCTTCACGAACTCTGCTCCACAAATTCTACCGTGAAATAGCTCCAAAAATACTAGAATGTGTAGAACATCTCTTGCTCTCACAACTCTATTTTTTACAGTCATCCAAACATACGAAAACAGCCTACCACGGCTGGGGCTTGAGCACCCATCCAAAAACAAAACATCCTATATGCAAACACGTCCTATATGGATATACTTGGTAGCTAAATCGACTAATTAATATCCAGGCAGCCGTACTTGAACTCTCAAAATTAGACTTTGATATCTATATCAGATTGCAGATATCAATTATTATCCAAATAATCTATATCGGGTCCTAAGATCCGTGAAAAATATACGGGATATAGAACATGATGCAGGATCACTGTCCGACCCGGTGGTCCACAACAACCCGAACCCAATTTTGCCGGCTGCATATGACGTAAGTTGCTATTGGGTTGCACATGCATAGGGTTATTTGGATTGGAATATATAAAAACTTAAACGTAAACATCTACTAATAAACCAAATAATTTTCGAGGTGATCGTAGTTCGTATCAACTCGATTCATCTTGATCCTTATAAAAAAAAACGTACTAACAGTATCTTCTATAGCAGGCATGTTGGGTCATATATATTAAAAAAAAAAAAAGATGAGGTCTCCTCTCAAGAAAGCAGAAACCTATCTTTCTTTTTATGTTAAGGGCTCCTTTGGATGGTTGGAAAGGTAAAGGATAGGAATAGGAAATTCATAGGAATAGAGGTGGCACGGCAGTTGTTTCCGTGGGAACCAGATCCGTAGGAAACAATACTACTAGCGCCTTTGGTCCGGGGAAAGGAAACGCAGCATTTATGTAAAAAAAAAAAGAAAATGCAGCTTCCTCTCTCCTTCCTCCGTCTCAACGCCATCTCTGCCGCCTCGCCGTCTCCGCCCTCTCCGCCCGTCGCACGCCGCCACCTCCGCGCCTCCCTCTCCCGGAGCCATGGCGAGCCCAACCACGTGCCCTCGGCAGGCGGACTCGCCGCCACCTCCGCGCCCTCTCTCGGCGAGCCGGCCGGCGCGCCCCGGCAGCCGGGACGCGCCCGCCACCTCCGCGCGCCTCTCCCGGCGCCATGGCGACTCCACCCCCCGGCGGAGGCGACGCACCCACCCCCCTCCCGGCGGCCTCCCGGCCCTCTCCCTTTCCCTCGGCGTTCGGGGGGCCTGCCGCTTCCGGGCAGTGGACGGCGGCGCCCCCTCTTCCCTCGGTGGCCGGCGCGGCCGCCCCTGGCGCAGCCGGACCCCAGGCGCAGCGGCAGGTTTGCCTCGGACTTCGCGAATCCATGAGCTCGAACCTCATGCTTCGATTCCTACGGATTGGAGTCGTAGGATTGGATTCCGGTGGAATTTTTCCTTCGTTTTTGCCGGAACCAAAGGGTAGGAAAGGATCCTATCCTGAGAAATTCCTATCCTGTGGTTTTCCTTTGGTTCCCCCGTGAACCAAAGGGGGCCTAAAGGAAAAAAACATGAAACAATTCGAACAAGGCCTTGTTTAGATGCATCTCCAACTTCCAAGTTTTTACACTCTCTCTCCATCACATCAATTTGTATCCGCATATAAAGAGTATTAAATATAAATTAAAAAAATAACTAATTGCACAGTTTGGTTGTAAATCACGAGACGAATCTTTTGAGCCTAGTTGGGCCACGATTGGACAATATTTACCACATACAAACGAAATGCTTCTGAGGACTTTTCAATCTCTCTCCTCTCACAAATGATTTGCCGCATGTAAAGAGCATTAAATATAAATAAAAAATAACTAATTGCATAGTTTGGTTGTAAATCACGAGACGAATCTTTTTGAGCCTAGTTGGGCCACGATTGGACAATATTTACCAAATAAAAATAAAGTCTTCTGGACTTTTCAATCTCTCTCCTCAAACCATCTAAACAAGGCCCAAATCGCGCTGTGTGCCCGTGTCTCTCGCAAAAAGATACAGATCGCGCTGTTTCAGCACACGGCGAAGAACATGGCCGTGGCGCGGTGCCCATCCCGAGCCTCGCGCCGGCGAAGACCCAAACGGCCACCAAAAAAAAAAAAAAATCAGAAAAACCCAGGCCTCGCTCGGTCCAGATCACGGGGCCCCAGCCCCCCCAGCTCCGTCACGAGCTCTCACGGCGTCCCGGCGCTCACTTCACATGTGCCCAATTGACTGCCCGTCCGCGGCCGACACTGGCTGACACAGTGCCACAGCGCCCGGGCCGCCTGCCTGCCTTGTCTGACCCATCATCCATCACCGGATCCACGGATTCCGCAGACCGCCACGCTTTCTCCCGCAGCCGCAGGCACGCACCACCGCTTCCTCGTCCTCGGCCGCGCCCTGCCCCCGCGCCGACTCTCTCCCCGTCAAAAAGCCACCCACCCCGGCCCCCGCGCCGCGCCACCCGCCTTTGGCCTCTGGTTGGTGCCCTTTTTTTCCCCGCCTAGAAACCCGAGCTCGCCATCTAGCGGCCTTCCGCCACACCCACACGGCCACACCCACATCCACAAGCGAACGAGCCTGCGCCATGGCCGCGTCGGAGTCCGTGCCCTTCTGCCTGAAGGCCGGCGGCGGCGGCGGCGGCGGCGAGCCGAGGCCGCACGCCGGCCACCTCGTGCTCCCCGGCGGGGCGGGTCCGGGAGGGGCTGGCGTTCGCGGCGGGCGCCGTGGTGTCCGCGCTCGTCATCCTCTCCTCCGCCTCCGTCCTCGCGCCGCCGCCCGTGCCCAACATCTTTTCATAATGATAGAGGTTTGTGGTGAGAAGAAAACATAATCCAATGATTATGTTTTTAACAATGGTTAAGTGTGCGGAAGTGATGGTTAGATGTTTTACTTTTTATGGGGAATTTCTATTTATTTATTTATTGCACAAACTTGGAGATTCCAAAAGTAATTTCCATTTAGTAATAGTAATATATTACATGCAGTAACATAACTTTAATTTCAATCAAAGAACAAAAAAAATATCTCTATAGGTTGAGTTCTAGGGGGCAATTAAAAACCCAATGTACCACATATCACCTGGACCTGCATGTAACAAAAAAAGGCTCCAATGAAAGATACTAAAAATGTGAAATAAAATGAATCGGCACTTTCGTTAAGAAAAGAACAAAATAGTGCAAATATAGGATCACCTTCTTCATAATATTGTATCAATGTAGGATTTTTAAATGTAGAATATAGACAATGGAAAAAAAAAATAAGTTCCTTTTGTTACATAATTTCTAATTAATTTCATGAAGTATTCTTAGTCACACATAAATCTAAAATTAGAGAGATAAAAATACTTTCTTGTTATCTTCTTTACATAAATGCTTCAAGAACTGATATCAATGTAATTTCAGGCCTAAGCATTGGCATAGGGGTCGGAAGTGGCGCAGTGGTTCTCATTCTAGCCTCAGGCACCACAATTATAATTAGAAAACTTAAGGAAAGAAGGACACGGAAGCAAAGACAAAGATTCTTTGAGCAAAATCGTGGGCAGTTGTTGCAACAATTAGTATGCCAAAGAGCAGATATAGCAGAAAGAATGATAGTTACTGAAGAAGAGTTACAGAAAGCCACCAACAACTTTGACAAATCTCGTGAGCTTGGTGGTGGAGGCCATGGCACAGTCTACAAGGGAATTTTATCAAGCCAACATGTTGTGGCAATTAAGAAGTCAAAGATTGTGATACAAAAAGAAATCAATGATTTCATAAATGAGGTTGCTATTCTTTCTCAAGTAAATCACCGGAACATCGTAAAATTGATAGGATGTTGCCTTGAGACAGAAGTTCCATTACTTGTCTATGAGTTTATCTCCAATGGAACCCTTTATATCCATCTCCATGTCGAAGCCTCAATATCATTATCTTGGAAAGATAGGTTGAGAATTGCAATTGAAATTGCTAGAGCTCTTACATATCTTCACTCGCTTGTATCAACACCAGTAATCCATAGAGATATTAAGTCTCTCAATATACTTCTTGATGATATGTTAATTGTGAAGTTATCTGACTTTGGAGCTTCAAGGTATATTCCCATTGATCAAGAAGGGTTACATACAGCTGTGCAAGGGACGTTAGAATATTTGGACCCTGTGTACCATATCACAGGACACCTCACTGAGAAGAGTGATGTCTATAGTTTTGGTGTACTTCTTATAGAGATGCTTACTAGGAAGAAGCCTGATTCTTACAGATCCCCTCAAGATTTAAGTCTTGTTAACCACTTTGTCAACCTACTCTCACAACACAACTTAGACGAAATACTAGATCGACAAGTATCCAGGGAGGGAGATGGAGAAGTTGTTGATATCTCTCTATTGGCACAAATGTGTGTAAAGTTTAGTAGTGTGGATCGACCAACAATGAGACAAGTTGTGATAATGCTCGAAAGCATTCAAGAGGCAAAGGAGTTTTCTAGTGATGTGACAGATGATGAAAAATCTAGTGAAGGAGCTAGTCTTGTGGCAAGAAGCTAGAATTAACTATGTTTGGAGGAAGAATGGTTTTTGTATGATATACTCCCTCCATCCATAAAAGGGTGGCCATTTTCTAGAAATTTAAATATTTTAAATTTTGACCAAATATCTATATATATAATATTAATATTTATGATGCATAATTAGTATAATTAGCGAATAATTGAATATATTTTTATAATAAATTTATTTAAAGATATAAATGTTGCTAATGTTTTTTCTATAAATCTAATTCAAAGATATAAATGTTGCTAATGTTTTTTTCTATAAATCTAATTCAACTTAAGAAAGTTTGACCAGCACAAACCCTATAACGACGTTCGTTTTGGAGGTTGTAAAATATTTTGCAAATAATGTGCATATCTAAGTTACATGCTTTTTTATTAAAACTAAATAATGTATAGTTATTGATATTTGTAGTTTTAAGGTTTGACAAAATTCAGGTTTGACAAAATTCTTGTTCTGGATAATATATGTTTGTGATTTTAAGGAGCTAGTCCGTCGCAATAGGTAGAAATATCGAAGTTTTTTTCTTGTCACCTATTCTCCATAGACCACAGTGGTTCGGTGTGGGCTAGTCATATTGCATCGCCTAGTCAGTGCGGATGAGCACATATATACAAGAGGACATAGTGGTAGCCGGTAAATTAGATGCCCCATAATCAACTTGTTAGTTGTACAGTCCTCACCACATCCTATAGGGATGGTCCTCACCGATCCCCCCAAGGACACCCCCCCACCCCACCCCACCCCAACCCATCCTGTCTAGATAGGGGCTTGAGCACCCATCTAAAAATGTCCTATATGGATAAGCACCCATCCAAACATATTCTAAATAGATAGATTGAGATCCGAGAACAAAAATATAATAAAATACGATATACATATGCTCATGCCGGCTACATCCGATCCGCCCGGTCCCTCCCATCCCAACACACACACACACACACACACCCCTCACAAACCCAATTTAGCCGGCTACATATGCTCATGCACTAAAAGAAGAAGTTGCTATTGGTTGCACATGCATAGGGATATTTGGAATATAAATGCAAATATCTACTAAACTAAATAATTTTCAATATACTTGTATCATTATATTCATTATGACTGTATTAAAAAATCACACATGTCTATTTTCAGATGAAAAAAAAAAATGGCGTAGGCCTTACATGTCATACTCATCATGTCTACATTCAGATGAAAAAAAAAATGAAGAAGATGTAGACCTTCTAGTCGCTAGAAAATTTGACATGGCTTTCATAAAAATAATATTTTACTAGCACTAGTTAAAATCTAGCAGGACTATGAAACAAACAACAGAGTTTTTGTTCATGTTTTTGCTATTATCGCCTATTTGGCTATGACCAAAGTTTAGCTTGCCAGATCTCGGTCTACAAGCAAACAATCCTTTATGTTGGTATAAGGATGTAACTGTGGTACGGTTTTTAAATATATACTGATATGCCCTCCCTTTCAGGCTCAGGGTTCCTATGTGTAGTTTGAATGAACTTTGGTAGTAGGAACTAGGCAGTATGTATATATGTGCATGAAGCCGGTGGCCCGGCACGAGGCCTTTTTTTTTTGGGCTCGGTTAAGCACGACACGGCCCGGCCTCCACCATGCCTGGGTCGGCCCGGCATAAGACATCAAGCTGTGCTTGGGCCACCACCTCAGCCTGTGGGTCCGCACGGCACGGCCCACTAAAATAGCATCGGCCCGACAAGGCCTGCTAATAGCCTACGTATCAATCCCACATACTCTCCCGGCCATTCCACTTCCACATGCCCTCATCCGCAGCCGCAGCCGTCCGCCCCCAACCTTGCCAACTCCTTTCCACTTCCGACTTTGCGTCGCATCACGTCAAACCACATATCTCCTTCATTCTTCCTCTCCGCGACACGGCCGGCAGTATCTCCTCCATTCTTCCTCTCCGCGACACGGCCGGCAGCTCCATCGAGGCAGAACCACACATCTCTTGCATTCTTCATCTCCACGACGCGGCCCGCACCTCCGTCCAGGCTGCTAGGAGCACCATCAACCCTGTGCGCCGCGCCTCTCCACTACCTCTGCGGCCGGCGCTCATGCGCGGGCGCCTCTCCACGCCTCCGCTTTTGCCAACGGTCCGCACGGCACCATACGACAGCGGCGCCCCACAATGTCCGCACTGGCGCCCATCGATCGACCCATCCTCTCTTTCCCTACTTCAGCAGGCCACGGGCCGCCCCAGCCTACTAGATTGGCCGTGCTTTTGGGCCGGCCCGACACGAAAAAGCCGCCCGACAGGCCTTCGGCCGCACGAAGCCCACACTCGGACACGGCACGGCGTGCCCTGCTCGGCCCCGCCTGGTCGGGTCGTGCCGGACCGGCCTGTTGCACATATCCTATACTCCTATAATGCAAAGACCCACTAAGAGGTCCCATCCAATAAAAAATCAGGATTGCCAAAAAGTGATGTATGATGATGTCATCAAAGAAGTTACCCCCACTTAGTCTCATTTATCTCCTACTAGCTATTTTTTTGAAATAGAAAAAAAGTCGTAACATCTAAACCAAGTATCGTAATTAAAATCCAATTGCACCATGGTGTTTCTCGCAATAAACTCTTCAAAACAAGACCCCACATGGATATATTTCGATAACTTTTTTTGCAAAAATTTAGACCATTTATAAGCAAAAACCCGTTTGTAAGCAAAATCTAGCAAAACTGTATATCATATGGATTACATGTGATCCTCCGAAACATGTATAATTTTATGAAGGAAAACTCTTAGAATTTGGGAGGGGGGATGACCCTCAGATATAGTAGGGGTGAGAGTTCGGGTAAATGAGATTTGGGTGATGGCCAGTTCAAATAATCTATACCAAGTATGTCAATGGATACAACCTCTACAATTGACATACTACATCCATATATATGTATCTATTAATTCATAGTTTCGACCATTATAAACTCCTTACATTTTTACTCTATACCCGCAGCAACGCGCGGGACATGTACTAGTATAGCAGTATGTACGTGCCAAAATGGCTCATGCATGTAATACCATCATATCCATTTCTATCTAATATACCCACTGGTCTACTAATATTAGTGTGCGTGTACGTTCTTTAGGTTAGTCGTATCAACTCGATTTAATGATGTTGAAATTTCTTATAAAAAAAATGTACTACTAGTATCTTCCATAGCAGGCATGTTGTGTCCGATAGTAAAGAAGATGAGGTCTCCTCTCAAGAAGGCAAATCTATCCTTGTTCCTTTAAAAAAAAAAAAAATAGGAAACAATTCGAACAAATCGCGCTATGTGTCTGCCTGTGTCTCTCACAAAAAGGAACAGATCGCCCTGTTTCAGCAAACGTCACCGGGCCCGATCCGGGTCACCGGGCCCCCAGCGGCCCCGCACCGTCACGAGCTCACACGGCGTCCCCGCACGGCGCTCACTTCACATGTGCCCGAGCCCGACTGCCCGTCCGCGGCCGACACTGGCTGACACAGTGCCACAGCGCCCGGGCCGCCTGCCTGCCTGCCTGCTTCAGCTAAGCTTGTTTGACCCATCATCCATCACCGGATCCACGGATTCCGCAGACCGCCACGCTTTCTCCCGCAGCCGCAGGCACGCACCACCGCTTCCTCGTCCTCGGCCGCGCCCTGCCCCTGCCCGCGCCCCCGGCCGAGCCGAGCCGTCTCTCCCCCGTCAAAAAAGCCACCCCGGCCCCCGCGCCGCGCCACCCGCCTTTGGCCTTTGGTTGGCCCCCCTTTCCCCGCCTAGAAACCCGAGCTCTCCATCTAGCGGCCTTCCGCCACACCCACACCCACAGGCGAACGAGCCTGCGCCATGGCCGCGTCGGAGTCCGTGCCCTTCTGCGTCAAGGGCGGCGGCGGCGCGCCGAGGCCGCACGCCGGCCACCTGGTGCTCCCGGCGGGGCGGGTCCGGGAAGGGCTGGCGTTCGCGGCGGGCGCCGTGGTGTCCGCGCTCGTCATCCTCTCCTCCGCCTCCGTCCTCGCGCCGCCGCCCGTGCCCAACATCGTGCCCCTCCCCCAGCAGCCGTCGTCGCCCGCCTCCTCTTCCTCCCCCTCCGTCTCCACCTCGGACCCCGTGGACCTCGGGAAGGGCCCGCGCACGTTCTACGACGACCCGTCGCTGTCGTACGCCGTGAGGCTTGGGCGGCGGCGCGACATCACGGACTGGGACGCGAAGCGCGCGGCGTGGCTGCGGACGCGCGGGCTGTCCGCGGACTCCGTGGCGGGGCGCGTGGTGATGGTGACGGGTTCGCAGCCGGAGCCCTGCAAGGGCCCCGGCGGCGACCACGCGCTGCTGCGGTTCCTCAAGAACAAGCTGGACTACTGCCGGCTCCACGGGATCGAGCTGCTGTACAACACGGCGCTGCTGGAGCCGTCCATGGTGGCGTACTGGGCCAAGATCCCCGCCGTGCGCGCCGCCATGCTGGCGCACCCGGACGCCGAGTGGGTGTGGTGGGTGGACGCCGACGCCGTGTTCACGGACATGGACTTCGCGCTTCCGCTCCACAAGTACCAGGAGAACAACCTGGTGGTGTACGAGGAGCGGTCGTGGGTGGGGCTGAACGCCGGCGTCTTCCTCATCCGGAACTGCCAGTGGTCGCTGGACCTCATGGACGCATGGGCGCGGATGGGGCCAGCGTCGCCGGACTACGCGCGGTGGGGAAGACGATGCGAGAGGAGCTGGAGGGGAAGCCCAACGACGAGTCGGACGACCAGTCGGCGCTCGTGTACCTCCTGTCCAGGCACCCGGAGCGGGCGCGCTGGGCCAACGCCACGCTCCTCGAGTCCGGGTACTACTTCCAGGGCTACTGGGCGGAGATCGTGGACCGGCTCGACGGCGTGGCGGCGCGGTACGAGGCCGTGGAGCGCGGCCGCGTGGGGGGCGCGGGCGGGGCTCCGCCGCCGCCACGCCGAGCGGGAGCACCTCCTGTACGCGCGCGCGCGGCGCGAGGCGGTGAGGTGGAGGCGCGACGGGAAAGGCGGAGGGGTCCCGGGCCCCGACGGCGGCGGGCAGAAGGGGTGGCGCCGCCCGTTCGTGACGCACTTCACGGGGTGCCAGCCGTGCGGCGGCGCGCCCAACCGGATGTACTCGCGGAAGCGGTGCGCCGAGGGGATCCGCCGCGCGCTGGCGTTCGCGGACGACCAGGTGCTCCGCGCCTACGGGTTCCGCCACGCCGCGCCGCTCAGCGACAGCGTCACGCCGCTGCCGTTCGACTACCCCGCCGCGCAGTGAAATCTTCTTGCCCGGGGTCCGGTGAGTCGGTTGGTGGATGGCCCCGCCGTCGGTGAGCGGTGGCCGGTGGGGCTCGTCAATTAAATGAGACAAACTATGAATGCAGAGTGTCAGTCAGTGTGTGCTGTACATTAGGATTTGGTTGCCATCATATCATAGTTCATAGGATAGGAGTACTCTCCTCATACCGCCAGGAATTTGTGTGGGGGCCTCTTTCGTTTTGATGAGTGGGCAGATTTGGGGCCTCTTTTTTACCGAGTTGTAACGCTTGGATTTCGTCCAAAGACTGAAATCACTGTGCTAAACGCCATCGTAACCTGTCGATTCTGCACGAAATGAGAAGAAACGATAGAATTCAAGTGGAAAGAAACCCACGTTCACGTTCCGGACGTGGTCAAAGCCTGTCTTCTTGTTATTATAAAAAAAAAAAGAACATCTGTCTTGTTTATTGCGAGTTTGTCCAGCACACGAGGAACAAGCTCCCCGTCTCATCTCTAAGAGCAAGAAAGGGGGAGAAGAGAGCGCTTGCTATTGCTGCGGGTCTGTGTCGGCGTCGGTGTTGGATCTTGCGCTGCGTCGGCGGCGTCCGTCCCCATCACCCCGTCGGCCCATCCCGAGGCTATTGCGTTATTTGAGCAACAAGCCAGCAACGGCGACAGTTGAGCCATCCGACCATGCCCGGGCGCACTGCGCCACTGCTGAACCTGGACGAGATCCACAGCGGCCACCGGGGGCATTGCATTGGGCTTACGTGTCACTCGGGGACTCGTGGTGTTGGTCGTCGGCTCGGCTGTATTTTTTCACGGTGCGGGGCCGTCAGACCGACGTGAGGAGACGGCAACGAGCAGAGCAGATCACGGCGGTGATTGTGGATGTGGATTTTTTTTTTTTTTTGACAACATCGTGGATGTGGATTTGGGATTCCGGCATTGCGAGTCTGCGACTGAGCGGATCTGACTAAAACTTTGGGAGCACGAGCCGGTGGTAGTAAAAAAAGAATTAACTACTGCATTTACAGCGAACAATAAAAGCGTGGTGGCAGCGTCTGTGTCCCGGTGGTCCTGCGGTGATGACGTTGATAGTGGCATGGCATGAGCCTCATGCTCCTGCTCATGCTCGTGGCTTTCTTCGGCCAATCAGTTTCGTCAACTCACGCCACGGTACTAGCGTATACATCCTCCGTCTGAAAAAAAAAAAAAATGCGATTAGCTTACGTATTGGTTAAAATATTTTTTGTTATTTATATTTATAGCTTCAAATAAGTTGAGTATAAAAATATATTTTGTAATTAATCTAATAGTATTTATTGATGTCATAAATAATAATATATTTTTATTTATAACTGATCAAACTTAAAAATAAAACATAGTGTTGTGCTAGAATTATATTCTTTCTTGGACGAAGGGAGTATGGCTGCATTAAGAAACTGTTTCGCATGGCTCTCACTATGACTTTGGCCCCAAAAGTAGTTTTTGAAGAAAAAAATGTACTGTTGTAAAATGTTAGGAGAAGCTATTTTGAGATGAAGCAAACTATTTAACTCACATGACCAATTAGTGAACGTACACACAGTTCTAATAATCTTGGCATCCAAGAAATTCAAAGGACGCCCATAGAAAAATGCCCGAAAACACAAGTTTTTTTTGAAACCTCTTGCTCATATCTCTTATCAAAGGGCTATTTCTTAGAAATATATCCTTAAAAAATATACAAATTGTACATCCTGAGAAGTCGAACATATCAAGTTTGACCATATCTATATCAAGTTTTCTTTTTGCAAATTGACCACATATACAGATAGCATTAATATTTATAATATCGAATACAAATCAAATATATTTGTTATGAAATCCATTTGTGGGGATATAAATATAAATATTGATACTATATTCTATGAACTTGGTTAAATTTAATAATGTTTGATTGACCCTAAACCTAGAATTGCAATGTTTTTTGGAGGGAGAGAGTGCACATTTCTAAGGTTGAGTACATCGCAACATGTCAATTGTTTCATCACATACATAACAAGGGGGATGAAGGTATGCCTCATGAAAGAATCTTCTCATATAAGCCACAACTACAAATTAGCACTATGAAAAATGATTCATTTTTTATGTTGTACTCTCCCGGTCGTAGAATATGCTCCTATATAACAATTGATAACTCACGATCGATAACAGTAACAGGCTATTTTTTTGATAGACTTCCTCATGTCAGAGATACATCATACTACTGTACATCTACAATACCCCGATACTCCAAGTGGGTGCCGTATCCCGTATCGGATACGTATCCGATACCGATACTTGACGGATACACGGTGGATACGTGTCCCCGAAGTATCCTAAATAAAAATAAAAAATTTATTTCGGATACTTAGGCCGATACGTATCCATGAAGTATCCCAAATAAAAAGAAAATCTAGATTATGCTATGACCTTTTAGTCGTAACACAAACACACATTTTTACTTGATTTCTCTAAAGTTGGCATAACCAACTAAAGACTCTTAGTATTATATATGTGTTCAGCTTTTGGATTTTAAAAATATGATGGATATGTTTGGCTGTTGGAGTGTGGAAAAAATTAAAATATGGAAAGATAAGCAAAAGATAAAGGATTACAAGTATTGACAAAATTACTAAGTTACTACTATTTTAAAAATCTAAATATACATTATTTTTTTGTTCATCTATTTATATTAAAAAAATAGTGAAACGTATCCGCGTATCGCAATTTTTTAAAAAATAACGTATCTGTATATCCATATGTGTCTGATACCAATACACGTATCCGTATCATGCTGTGTAGCTGTACATTTGAAACGAAGGAAGGGGAAAGGAAGTGCCAACGTGGGCTGCTGTCCATGGAGAAGGGAGACGTGCACTCGGGCCCATCGAAGAACTTATGGTCCGTGGGCCGTGAGCGACTGACCGGGAGCAACTACGGAGTACGTTTTTAGAGGAAAAAGGTTGAGACGGATACAGGTCAAATAATTCGCTTCCCTCAATTTTAAGGCATAAAAGAAATAATAACAATACTTCTATTTCCCTCTCGTCTTTTTCTAGTTTTTGTTTCCGGTAAGGATAGTGGCCAGACGTCCGGACGGACGTCGCGGGACGGACGCCGCACCAGCGCCCGCTCCCAGCGCCCGCGCTCCTCCCCGGCGCCCCGGCGACCTTCTCCCCGCCGCCCGCTCCTCCCCCGGGCGGAGCTCCTCCCCGCCTGTAACTCCGGGGCGAGCCTCCACCTCTCTCCGGCGAGCTCCTCCTCCTCCTCTCCAACTCCGGCGAGCTTCCCGGGTTAGGCTCGGGCCTCCCTCCAGATCCCTCCGGCCGGCCGGCGGCCGTCGGACACGGCGGTGGAGGCGGGTTGCCGGGCGGTGGAGTTGCCATGGCGGCGGCGCCACCGAAGCCGGGCGGGCCGGGCCGGGCGGTGGGTGGGGTAGGCGGCGGGGGGCAGGAAGAGGAAGAGGGAGGCGGGCGCATTGGGTTCGCCGGAGCTCCGGCGAACCCACACAACGCCGGCGGGTGGCTGGCCGGGCGGGGGGCGAGGGCGCGGGAAGAAGGCCGGGAGGAGCTTCGCCGGGGGCGGGGGGCGACGGCGCCGGACGCACGCCGGCGTCCGGACGTCCGGCGCCACCCCTACTGCTTTCTTTTCCCTGTCGTCTTTTTCTAGCTTTTCTTTTTTTTTTCTACGATACGATTTCTCCACGAGCTACACGACGCATACGAATCCATTGGAGCCCCACACCACACCCCGCACCGCATCGCCGCCTCGTATGCTTCGCGCGTGCGCACGCGTCGTCGGTGGCGCGGGCGCCGGCGGCCGACGAGAACGTCTCATGGCCTCCCTCATCCCCCTCCCCTTCCTCTCTTCCTCCCCCTACTCCACTCACCTCCCGCGCCAGACCCAGCCCCAGCCCCAGCCGCCGCCAGCCGGTACCCCGCCCGCCGCAGCCGCAGCGGCGGCGCGCCTGTCCCAGCTCCGCCTCCTGTTCGCGCGCGCCGCGGCGCGCCCCGACCCCGACCCCGAGCCGGCGCCAGCGCCGGTGCCGGCGGTCGAGGA
Source organism: Chrysopogon serrulatus (assembly GCA_015844335.1). Classification (NCBI taxonomy): domain Eukaryota; kingdom Viridiplantae; phylum Streptophyta; class Magnoliopsida; order Poales; family Poaceae; genus Chrysopogon; species Chrysopogon serrulatus. The sequence continues at coordinate 124,265 of JADLZL010002779.1, forward strand.
GAGGAGGTCGCTGGCCGTCAGGACGGGGAGCTGTTCCTGGGGCTGGCGGCGCTGCTGCTGCGGGGGACCGGGGCCGTGGCCGGGCGCAGCAGGGGCGGGGCGGCGGTGGAGGAGGTGGAGGCGAGGGGGACGGGGTGGTGTGGGAGCAGCGGCCCGAGGACGTGGACGCGGAGCGGCGGCGGCGGGAGCTCACTAGCCCCGGTTTCAGCTTCTCCGCCGCGGGGCTGCTCTTCCCCTACCACCTCGGCGCCGCGCAGTGCCTCATGGACCGCGGATACATCACTGTAAGCTTACCCCATGGCCCCATCTCATCTAATCTAATCTCTTCCATGTGCATGCCTATCCGGTGTTGTTATAATGATGATGCATTACAGCTTTTGATAAGGTTGAACAGATGAATTGTGGTTTGTGCTATTGTGCTTACCAACTGTGGGATGCCTTTCCTTTCCAAGCAATATTGACAAATTGGAGCTAACAACTTAGCAGAGTACTTATATGGTTGAGTCCGGCATAAATTTCTTTAGTTAGTAGTAGCTTTTTGGTCCCTTGGGACCTCTTTGTCTCTAGCCATTTTGTGTGTCGTAGGCTCGTAGCATCTAGCTATGCTTGTTACAGTTATGCATGGGAACAAGTACATGTTTTCATGTGGTTCACGAATTTTGTGTGATACATTACACACGCTTACTGTTTCTGTTGTGCAGCCCTCCTCTTAACGATTTTGTTTTTTCCGGAACTTATATTAGAGAAAACTCCGTTAGCTGGCTCATCAGCTGGTGCCATAATCTGTGCAGTGATCGCATCCGGGAACACAATGCAAGATGCTCTGCAGGTGACCAAAGTTCTAGCTGACAACTGCCGGAGTAATGGCACAGCGTTTCGCCTTGGGGTATGTGTTCCCTTGTTTACTTGGAATACCTCTAGGTTATGTTGCAGATGACATTTGGCATCCAGTCACTAATAAGCAGTCCTGTATTAGGGGATTGAATTTCATTTGGTTTCACCCTTGTAATTCTGTGTGCTTGTGTAGGCTGTACTCAAGGATGTCCTTGATGAGTTTCTCCCAGATGATCTTCACATTAGGTGCAATGGAAGAATTCGTGGTAAGCTTAATATTTTACAAGCACTGCCTCTCCATATTAGATATGAGCATTGTCTGGTATTTTGTTCTTGATGAGAAGTAACACAGTTTTGCCATTTTGAGAATACTTATATTCTTCTCATACAGTTGCTATTACTCAGCTATCCTGGAGGCCTAGGGGCTTGCTGGTGGACCAATTTGACTCCAAAGAAGATGTCATTAATGCAGTCATTACATCCTCCTTTATTCCTGGGTAAGATCAGCTGCAGCATGTTCTTTTTCTTTCTTTCTTTTTGTAAAAATGGCTGGAGCTCTGCCCTTCAATTAAGATTGGGAATACAAAATGTATTCTAAGTACAAGCAGAAACAAGCAGCCAGCCCTCCCAGGGCAGTAACAAGACAGATCACACAGAAAAAACTAGACACCATCGAAACACTCTTCTTCTTTGTTCTATGTTCTTTCCTATCTGATTATGTATATATATAGTTATCTTTAGAAGAGTTAAATAACAGTTGTCTTCTTGTTTCAGATACTTAGCACCCAGGCCGGCTACTTTCTTCCGTAATAGACTTTGCATTGATGGGGGCCTTACATTGTTTATGCCGCCCACTTCTGCTGCAGAAACAGTATGTACCTTTTGGTTTCTCCAATGCTAATGCTTAATCTTAATGTAGATTAAAACTATCAAAAGCATAGTAGAAAAAGAACATATTGTACCACTGGTGGCATTTCATTTCATGACACATCAATACATGATATGTACTGTACTATCTGTTGTGTGGTGCTCATTATCTTCCTACCGTTGTAGGTCCGAATATGTGCTTTTCCAGCCAGCCGTCTGGGATTGCAAGATATTGGGATCAGTCCAGACTGCAATCCAGAGAACAGGGCTAGTCCAAGACAGGTGACTCAATTTTTTCAACTTGTACACACTTCATTCCATGTTCTATCGTTGTACTTGTTTTCAAATGCCCCATAACCTACTGCAGCTGTTTAACTGGGCTCTGGAACCTGCTGAAGATGAAACTCTAGACAAATTATACGAGCTTGGGTACCTGGACGCAGCTGTATGGGCCAAGCAGAATTCTGCTGAGTTGAATCAAGTTCAGTTTGCTCAAAACTAATTTGGTGTCCCACGCTGAGTTCATGGGAGTTCATACCTGTAATATATTGTAAAGATAACACCCTCAAGATGGCATTGTACTGCATTGGATTTGAGTGTGTAGGAGCACATGAAATTGTGATGCCAGCATTTTCATAGCTGTGAGAATAGTGCAGAACAGGTCGGTAGCTTAAAGGCTGATCAGCTCAATCAAATGTATATGATTATAGATGAAGTGGTTTGACCTAATCCTAGAACAGGTGGATAATGTTTGTGCTAGACACTTTTGAAAAACTTTTACATACTAAACTTTTGTGTAATCATAAATTGATAGTGAGATTTCCTTTTTGAGTTGATCAGTAGTCAGTGTTCGATTCTCCAATTGGATGTGAGCCTCCAGTCTTGGGAGTGAATCTATCAATTTTTCGCTAAATAATTTCGTGCAGGATGTGATTATGCATCAGAAAAACCGGCAAACAGAACAGTTATGTACATTGTTACAAATAATTTGCAACATCTTGGCCTATCTGAGGTCTACATCAAAAACGAACCATATGCCTCAGGAACAGATAAAATCGCGCACTTCTACAACAACCTTATGTAACTTTGGAACAGAAGGGCATTGTAGACTGAACCACCAAAGCACTTCTACAACAACCATATGTAACTTTGGAACAGAAGGGCAGTGGAGATTGGACCGCCAAAAATCAGACAGGAAAAGAACTATTCTTGGAACATTGCTGCTCCAAAATATCAGTTGTCTCTGGGACCTGGGCGTCAGGAACAGGAAAACTCTATTCCCGCTTGTCCTCCTCAACCTCATCTTCTAAGCTGAAAGCACTGCTGACACCAGCATTTCTGTCCTTGTCAATCTTTACCATCCCTACTTCACTATCTCCTTTTGTCAGAGATTGAGATTCCTCATCGTCATTGTCAGCAGCTTCACCTGAATATGCATATCTGAACAAAGAAACGGCATATTGATTATAGAGCGGTTCATACTCATAGAACAACTGCCATTTTCCCATTTGATGAAGTTGGTAATTTTTGGCACTTCATGGATCATATGGTAAGGCAAGAAGCAACCAGCTAGATTATGTATTGCCCTGGAAATGTAAGAGAATTACCTTTGTGAGCTTTGGGATGGTGCCCAAAGATAACAAATCACAAGCAGCAACACAAACGCAAGAACATCCCAGAAGGCAGTTATTATCCAGGCGCTCTGCCACCTCTCACTGAAGGGGTCTGTCGCTTTGAAATAGACCTGCAAGACGAGGCAACAATAACAAATAGGTTGGTGATTCAAATCTACAAGTTTATGAATGGGCTCATCAAGTAGATTTCAATGAAACAAATAAGATGGGAGTATTTTTCTTGAACACACAGACAATAAGATGAGAGTAAAATCACTATTCTAATCACAGAAACATGTTGATATTATACCACAAGTTTATTCAATGCCCAATTAGCCAAATCATACTTTCTCGTAAGAAGTTTGATCCAGTGTGGCAGAAGATCAGCCATTGCAAAATTGCAATGTTGTAGACAGCAGAAACTTGTTTGAAGCAGAATCATTAGTTTACAGAAATCGGTATTAAGAACTGAAACTTAAGGTAATCTGCTAAAAGTGTACGAGTGACATGTTGATGGTGATATTTTTCTTTCAAATGGCAGAAGCATTTCTTTGAAAATATTTGGAGTATAAAAAATCCTTATTTTGAATTCAGTGAATAAAAAATATCCCTATAAATGAAAAGAAAATGAACCCAACTCCATTGTTCAACTCCTTTTCTAGACAAAAAAAAAAAAAAAAAAGTGAAACTCCATTAATCTTACAGCAATTTAATGGATCAAAAGGCAGCAAGATAATCTCATATTGTTAGCAGAAATGCACACCCAATGACCCAAATGTTCCTGTATAGACATAATGTTCAATATGGATTTATTTAGAGAAATTTACATACCTCATAACCAATCCAGGCAACTGAAGCTATCACAGAAACAGCCAATGCATTTGTAAACTTTCTGTATATATCCAATTTCACGGAACTCCTCCTTGCCTGATGAACAAGAAAAGTAGCAAGTTTAAGAAGCAACACAAGACACAACTCTTCATCCAAGTTTAACAGGCTTCCTAACAATTTGACAATTTCTAACTGTTCAAGAGCCTGTCCTAGCACTCTTCCTGAACACATGAACCCATGTACTTCATGCTGATACAAGTACTAAGAATTTCTAGAATACTAATCACTTTGGCAGATCTAAATTAGCCACATTTCTTGAAATAACAAAGAACTACTGCATTACATGTGGAAGTACTAATGTTCGTGGAAATCTACAAAAACAGGATTGTATGAATTTACATAAAGAAAGAACAATTAGAAATGCTTCTACTTGATAAACTACACTGAATTTAGCTTACCTGTAGTTTCTCTCTAGAGTGCGGGAAAAGAGAAGTGAAAATCAAAGTATGAGAAAAGCATCCAAAAATGCATCAGGAAGGACCAGGAAAAGCCTTGCTTTGCCTGATATGTCATTAATTGTCCCAACATTTTCTGCGATGTCAAGCAACTCTGATGCCAGGAAATATGTAAGTCCGAGCAGCAACACCTTGGAAGTGAGACCTCCCAAAGTTGGACGAACAACACCGTAACCCATTGATATAGAAAGAATGAGTAGGCGCGAAATTGTTTTCCTGATAGCTCCAACAGTGACCACCCAAGTTGTGATTCCAACTGGCCGCACACCACTGCTGTTGAAGTTCAAGTATTCAAAGTACCATAGTGTCATCTCAAACAGACCAAGTGCAATGACTAGAGTGATCCAATTCTGGATTGGCAATACGTCCCTCCAGAACCTTATGTATTGGCTAAACCAAACAATCATTACCACCAGATACGCCAGTGACATGAGAACATAAAATTTCATCAAAGGCGCCATTCGTCCCGGTAGATACCCACCAGGATTCTTCCAGATAGTCTTCCCACTCATAGTAAGGCCTCTCAGTTTTGGATCACAGGATATGAAGAACAAGTTGTACATGCCTGTCTTTGTAATGTGCACAGGCTCACCTTCTAACTTCACTGAAAGGTGATTGGCACTGAAGTGTGTGTCTAGCACATAGGGCCAATCTGGATCATCAGAGGAGGGCCTCCGTATTACTTCCCCTTGCTTGCATCCCTCTAGCTTAGCAAGGTCCGGGGTGCAACAAATGGACCTCTGTCCGCCATAGGCAGATCCCCCGATGTTATCCCTGTCCGCAGCTTCAAATAGGATAGCCTGTACCAAGCCTGTACTATGTGCCATTTTTGCATGTGATTCCGCAGCTTCTGGGGTTCTCCAAAATGTAACATTCACAAACCTGAGAGTAAGCCAGGACATGTAGTATATCAAATTCAGTGCCGCACCACATAGTTTTAAGTCTAATAAAAGTATCCAATTAGTAAAGTCAGCTGTACAAATTAAGCCTATTTGTGTTCGTTCAAAGGATAATAATTGTACAGAAATGGGATGAAATTCCACAAAACGGTGGCTAATGCAACAAAAAGGGAAAATATCAATGAAATTAAAGCTTGCTCTTGTTCAATGTGGTGGGCACTACCCTTTAGGGCTGGTTTGGATGCACTCATATTCCTCTCAATCCACGTGTGTTGGAGTGGAACTTAAACTAATTACACTTCAATCCACTCTAACACACATGGATTGAGGTGGATACGAGAGCATCCAAACGAGGGCTTATAGTATAGCTAAGTACATGTTGAACACAACATAAAAAGGCAGCCATAAAACAAGTCTGTTTAACACAACCACACCACTGAGCCCCACTCTAAGATGAATGTGAGCGACACCAGGTCAAACTAAAACAGGCTAAGCACATCATCGTCTGCATCCGGCTCCTCAGCACGAGCCCAAATTTCCAAAGCATCGCGAGCAACCCCTTGCACATTTCTTCAACCAAATGTGGCACCAAGCAAGCACAGCAGCAGCAGCAGCTCCAGCAACCAGTTCCCATTCCCAGCGGCGCGCTCTAACTCCACCTTTTCCTTAGCTCTAGCATCACACCAGCTTCTAGAAAGTAGAAACTACGGCCAAACAGGGAGGGAGGAGGGAGGGGTGTGTGTGGGGTCGAGAGAGAGCTCCTCACTTGATGAAGGAGGATGGGACGGCGGCGGCGTCTAACCCGTCGGCGACGATGCCCTCGCTGCCTCCGGAGAGGAGGAAGGCGTTGCCCACCTCGCGGAAGGGCTCCCGGTCGTAGGTGTGGATCGACGCCTCCGCGGCGCGGGCCCACCACCCGGCGGCGAGGGCGGCGAGCGCGGCCGCGAGCACCGCGAGGCGGCGGAGATCCATGGGAGGGAGGGAGCCTGCCCTGGAGGCGGGAGATCTCGCTCGCCGATCGCGTGGTGCGGTGGGTGGTGGGTCGGGGTAGATCGGCCACTCGCTTGTCACCGGAAGGCAGAAGCGAACTCGGCGAGGAGGGGGCCGAGACCGTGGGGCCCGCTGGTCAGTGACGCCTGAGAAAGGACGGGAGTGGCAGCGCAGCGGAGGCGGGCGGGCAGGCAGCGAGGGCGAAGATGGGCTCGCGGCGGATTGCCGACTTGCACGAATCAAGTGCTGGTGGCAGGAGCTTTTCAGATATGTTTCTGGATTCTTCTTCCATTCCATCCATCCATTTTTTGTGTGAAAAGTTTGGACGAGCGAGCACAGCATCCATAGAATAATGTCCCCATGAAATGATGCTATAATAAACGTCTCATTAATTCAACACAATAACACACATTTCATTAAAAAAACACACATTCAAAGGCCAAAAAACCAATAACGGTGAATTAATGATAGATCAGTTAGTTAGGTCCTTTATAGTGGAACCTATTTACCCAGATTCAAGTTCTCAACTTAGCATGAGTGATCGTGTTTTTCTGGAATTGTTCCAAGATTTACCGATGTTATAAGCGACGTTAATTTCCAGATCTGGCGGTTAAGAGTAGGATTTGCATGCGTAAGTTCTATGGGATGAGTGTACTGCATGTTGTAGGCGCCTACATTGTACTGTGTAACTTAAAAAAACAATAGCGAAATATCTAAGGCTAGGTTAGCGTGAGGTTTCATGTACTAATTTTTGAGACACTCAAGTGTCAAAAAAAATAGCATGTGGAGTGACAGGAGGCAGCATATATAGACATAGGGGACAAGAATGTGGAGTCATGCCAGTGCCACTATAAAAGTTTGTATACACAGAAGATATCAAAAAGTTAAACAGTTATAGATGCCACTGGTCTATTTTTTTGTCATCCACACCATTCCTTTTACAATCGCTGCTAACGGCCTCAAACAGAGTCGTGAAAAGACAGAAATGTTCTCAAGCTAAAGAAGTTAAGTGGAGCTGTGTTTTTCCTCCCGTACCACACTCATCATCACATATGTTGTTTATATCACCATGAAATAATTTAATAAACTCACCATCCGTATCAGAAACTAAGTAAATAACTTTGCCTAGAAGTTCATAGTCATGTAATAATAATAATAATAATAATAATAATAATAATAATAATAATAATAATAATAATAATAATAATAATAATAATAATAATAATAATAATAATAACAACAACAACAACAACTTAAAACTTAATTTTCCACTCTAGCCTATGTTCCAAAATCAAATATTTCATAACACACTAGCTAGCGTTTACCCTACTAGCGTTTAAAAATCAAATATCTCTGTAAAAATACTCATATATACATCACACTACCATAGTATCCATGGGTACTCAGTACTCACTCATTTAAAAAAATAAAAATATAAACATGTGTATATACACAAAAGAAACATAAACTAGATCCGGCCTCAATATCATTCAGCGTGCCACGGAAACTTACAAGGTATTCCACGCATTGATGTACTTCCTCTGTTTAAAAAAAACATGCAACTATGGGTTGCGTGCAGAAAAAAGGTAGTTCATGTTTGACCGGATTTCTAGCAAATTATATTCGCATTTTTAGCTTCAAATTAATTTATTATAAAAATATATTTTATAATTAATCTAATCTTTGTTTATTTAATATTACAAAAGTTTATAGTTTTTTATTTATAACTAGGTAGCGTGCCCATGCGTTGTTACGGGACAATAACTTTTATTCTAAAAATACATGAATCACACGATAAAATAATAATATTGCGAAATTAAATACTGTTGCTAAATTGACATTTAACCCGAAGGTAAAGATCGTGAAATAGTTATGGAGAGCGGCTCTACAATATATAGAATAAGTTCCACCGCACACGTATTCAAGTATATATATATATAAATATTAATGCCTATCTTCTTTTAAAAAATATTAGTGCCTGTCACATGGGTAACACTGCGAGTCTTGAAAAATCTCTCGCAAAATCTTAAAACAAATTATGTTATATTCACTGTATAAATATGTATGGTTTTAGGACGATCCCATGTAGACATGTGTTGTAGAATAAGGTATCTACTTGAGTATTTGTGGCAAGATTCACCATCAGCAATATATAAAATTTTTTAAATCATAGGTATGTTGTAGAATAAGGTATCTACTTGAGTATTTGTGGCAAGATTCACCATCAGCAATATATAAAATTTTTTATCATAGGTATTATTATTACAAGCGGTGATGACTGTGAATTAATTATCCATCTTTGTCATCTGCAATGTTTTTTTATAGATAAAATTCCATAACAGTCACACAATAACTCATTAATCTCTTTCTTACTCATCTGCAATGTTTCCATGTATTGAGGTGTGCCCTTTTGAACCACCAAGAATTCAACCTCCTCAGAATGTTCTCTCTTTTTTATGCTTAAGCCATCTTTGAATTCTCTATTATAGCACACTCGTTTGGACTTCCAATATTTTTATTGCTATCAATATGGAGACCCCTTCTATTTATTTAACTCTGATGATAGCAAGATCGCCGCAAGCTTCAATCTAAATTCTTTTCGTATCATCTTGCATCATAGTATGGACATTATTAATTATTAATTTAAAAAATTCACATGTAGTATATGCCTGTACTAATACTATAATGATATCTACGGTATCACACATTAAATAGTCCTTCAACAAAATTTGTTAAACAACCTATTACAGAAAATTTAATATATGATAAATCCAAATCAATCTATTATACTTGACCAATGGTACAGACTATTTCAAAATAATAAGAACAAAAATTTAGTAATAGATTGTGCCATGCTCCATATAATGTTCCACTTTATCGTGGCCTTCAATCTCCACGATACACACGTTCCACTTGGTCCAACAGGCGCAAAAAAAGGGAGACAAGTGAAGAAAGAAAGGACACAACACAGCCATCCTACATCGCATCACATCCATCTATATCCATTGACAACGAATTAATGAATGAAGATTGCATTGTTGATTTCTAACGTACGTGTACGCACGCATGCGTATACTGTCCGTAGTCTGTGCCGGTGTACCTGTCGGAGATGGCGCCGGCGCGTCTCCGTGGCATGCTCAACATCGGTTTCTAGCTGATGATCACCATCGGCATCCTGGCGGCAGAGCTGATCAGCTACGGCACCAACAAGATCAAGGCCGGGTACGGGTGGCGCGTGAGCCTGGCGCTGGCGGCGGTGCCGACAGGCATCATCACCCTGGGCTCCCTCTTCCTGCCGGACACCCCCAACTCGCTCCTGGAGCGGGGGCACCCCGAGGAGGCCCGGCGCATGCTCCGGCGCATCCGCGGCACAGAGGACATCGGCAAGGAGTACGCGGACCTGGTGGCGGCGAGCGAGGAGGCCCGACAGGTGGAGCACCCGTGGCGGAACATCGTGCGCCGTCGCTACCGCGCGCAGCTCACCATGGCGATCATGATCCCCTTCTTCCAGCAGCTAACGGGCATCAACGTCATCATGTTCTACGCGCCGGTCCTGTTCGAGGCGCTGGGGTTCAAGAACGACGCCTCCCTCATGTCCTCCGACATCACGGGGCTCGTCAACATCTTCGCCACTGTGGTGTCCATCGTCACCGTCGACCGCGTGGGGCGGCGGAAGCACTTCCTCCTGGGCGGCGCGCAGATGATCGTGTGCCAGCTCGTGGTGGGCACACTCATCGCCGCCAAGTTCGGGACCAGCGGCACGGGTGACATCGGCAAGGGCTACGCCGCCGTCATGGTGGTGTTCATCTGCGCCTACCGACCTACGTCGCCGGCTTCGCCTGGTCGTGAGGGCCGCTGGGGTGGCTGGTGATCTTTCCGCTGGAGATCCGGACGGCGGGGCAGAGCACATCAACGCCTCCATCAACATGTTCTTCACCTTCTGCATGACGCTGAAATCTTCGTTTGGGGAGAACAAATGCATATGGAGGATCGAAACATTTGATTTGTGGTTGATCAGGTGACTGGTGTAGCGCTATATGATTTCCTAGAGTTGTATTTGATTTTGTGTCCTATGCCATAGAATTTTGAGAGTTGTATTTGATTTGTGATAATGGAACCACCGCGTATGCATATGGGCTAGGACTTCAAAGTTGAACAGGAGAGAGAGTAGACGAGACCGTTTTAGAATAGAACAGAGACTTGCGTGCGCATGCAGGATAAGCGGGTGTACAGCGTGTGGGCCGGGTAATTAGGTACAGATAGAATGGCCGGACGAAAATTAGGGGGAGAGAAACCTTTGCCTTTTAAGTATTAGGTATAGATTAGTTAAACTTGATACACTAGAACATGCTACTATGCTAGAATTACATGTTTTCTAGAACAGAGGGAGTAGTACTTCTTTGTCCCTAAAAGCTTCAACTTCTAGAGTTATTTTAAATCAAAATTTTTAAACTTTGACTGAACTTCTAGAAAAAAAAACGCTAAGATTTATAGTATCAAATTAGTACCATTAGATTCATCATATAATATATTTTCACAAGATACTTATTTTATGTCATAGATATTGGTACTTTTTTTCTATAAAATTAGTTAAATTTAAAAAATTTTGATTGACACAGATTGTAAGAGTAGTATGCTGTAGTTTCAAATTACAAGCCAATCGAGGCCCAAATAGCTGTCCCCTTATTTCAAAACTATAAACACGATATAATCCAGGCCCAACTAGGCCCAGTTCCTTTTCCCCGCGTGTACATCCCAAGCTCTCAGCCTCTCATGTCTCATCTCGCCGCCCCTCATCAATGGTTGCGCTCGTGCACAGCGGGATAGTCGAACGGCAGCGCCAGCACGCTGTCGTTGAGCGGGGCGGCGTGGCGGAACCCGTACGCGCGGAGCACCTGGTCGTCGGCGAACCCGAGCGCGCGGCGTATCCCGTCGTCGCAGCTCTCCCTCGAGTACATCGGGTTCCGGCCGCCGCTGCAGGGCTGGCACCCCGTGAAGTGCGTGATGAGCGGCCGCCGCCACCCCTTGGCGTCGCCACCGGCGGGGCCCGGGACGACGCCGCTCACGGCCGCGTTCCGCCCCGCCGCGTACCGCGCGTGCTCCCGCTCCGCGTGCCGCCGCCGGAGCCCCAGCGCCGGCGCCGCGCGCCGCTCGACGGCCTCGTACCGCGCGGCCATGCCGTCGAGGCGGTCCACGACCTCCTCCCAGTAGCCCTGGAGGAAGTACTCCGTCTCGACGAAGGTCTTCGTCCTCCCCAGTCTCTCCCAGTTGTTGAGGAGCAGGTACACGAGCGCGCACTGGTCGGACGCCACGTCGGAGTCCTTGTCGGCGAGAGTGTCCCGGAACACCTTCCCCCACCGGACGTGCTCCGCCGGGTAGGCGGGGCCCATGAGCGCCCACTCCTCCAGGAAGTCAAGCGACCACTGGCAGTTGCGCATGAGGAAGACGCCGGAGTTGAGCGCCAGCCACGACTTCCTCGCGATCTTGTCGGGCCAGCCGTACACGACGAGGTTTCGGCCGGCGTACCTGGTGGCGAGCGGGACGGAGAAGTCCATGTCGGTGAAGACGGCGTCGGAGTCCACCCACCAGATCCACTCTGCCTCCGGGTGCGCGAGCATGGCGGCGCGCACGATGGGGAGCTTGGGCCAGTGGTTCGTCATGGCCGGGTGCAGGAAGTCCCGGTTGTAGAGCAGCTGGATCCCGTGGAGGCGGCAGTAGTCGAGCTTGTTCTTGAGGAACCGCAGCAGCAGGTGGTCGCCCGCCGGCCCCTTGCAGGGGCTCCGGCTGCGACCCGGTGACCATCACCACGCGCTCCGGCGCGTTCCGGCGGCGGCTGAGCCCGCGCGAGCGCAGCCACTCCGCGCGCTTTTCGTCCCACCCGGTGAGGCGCCGCCCAGTCGCCACGGAGTACGACACCTCCGGGTCGTCGTAGAACGTGCGCGGCCCGTCCTCCGGGCCGGGCACGAGGACGGGCAGGTCGACCAGGCCGCCGGAATCGAGGACCGACGCCGTGCCCACGAACGCGAGCAGGGCCGCCGCGACGCCGGCCGCGAACACGAGCGCGTCGCGCGCGCGCCGGCGCGTCGTCGCCGGCCCCTGCGGCGGCGCTACGCCGTGGTGCTGCGGCTGCATGCTCCCCGCCGAAGCGGAGACGCGGAGCGGAGCGGCCTCCGACGCGGCGGCCATTCCGTGTTACCTACTACCCTTGGGCGTTCGCGCGGCGTGGGGCTAGCTCGCCTCAATCGGCTCGTCGCCGGTGGTGCGGTCTGCGGTGGTGCAGGCAGGAGGCTGCGCTTGGTGTGCGGACTACGGACGTACGAGGAGGAACTTCAAGAGCGAGACTGCAGGTCGGGGTCAAGGCTGGAGTCATATTATTTTCTCTTTTTTTTCGGGGGATCGTCCAATGTGCATATAGCGACAAAATGCTTGCAAGTGTTCATTTATATTTAATTTAAATTTAACAAAAAGTCCAACGGTAATTTCTCAAGATTGGTCAAATCAAGCGAGTACTACTCCCTCCTTCCAGGTAGGGGCAAAGGTACTTTGTATTTAGAGCTTGCAAGTACATCCCTCTAGTTTGTTTTATCTTTACTGGTAATTATAGGCAAACATGTTCGAGCATCTTCAAAAGTTTGCCAAAATTTACTTGGCAAACCTTGTGATTTGGTAACTCTTTAAAATATATGACAAGTGAAAAAAGAGTTCCTCTCCAATAGTTTAGTATAATTCACTTACCAAATAAAGATCAAACTTACATCAGGAACCCGACACAGAAACAAAATTATGTTTATATCCTTCTACCTCTTGAAAACTTACATCAGAAACCCTGAAACAGAAACAAAATTATTTTTTTTCACCCTTCCACCTCTTCTAAAAGCTCGATGGCAAGTTGCGTCCGCGCGCGGGAGGCGCGGATATACTCGCGTGCGGGAGGAAAGAATAACAACTTGAGATAAATGGGGAGTTGATTTGAGGAGTTGTTGGAGATAGTTTTTTGTGATTTTGCCAAAAAAAAAAAAGAATAGCAAGTTGAAATACCAAGTTGTTGGAGATGCTGTATTTTCTAGTCAACTTGTAAAGAAAAAACACTATTAAATAGTAACTTCTTATAGGCGATTCTTTGTGAAACATTTCAGATCCAGATTATCATAAGAAACATTTTTTACATCAATCAACATCAGTTTGTGAGATCATTTGACCAATAGACTAGATTTTCATTCGCAAAAGAATATTTTCATAAAAATATGAATGAAAAGGTAATCTTCAAAATAATTCAGAACTTTTTATGGGCTAAAAACAACTTAAATATAACTTTATTTTAATTTCTTTAGTGTTCAAGAGCCAAGCCCCGGCCTTTCAATTTTAACATCAAAAGACCAAATATTTCTCTATACGGCCCCATGAAAGGAAATGAAGCCAAAGGTCCACCAGGACTAAGAAACTTCGATACAAAAACATGGAAGAACAAAACTCTCCTTAGCGTATAGCTACAGAAAACTTCTCATTACTCCTCCATCAACATATCCAGCGCCTGCAAGCTTCTTGTACTCTCCTTTGTTCTCAATCACCATCCCTCTGTCAAGCTTCATCTGACGCCTTGGGGAATATCTGGCATCCAGAGGATCTTCCCAGCTTCTAGTTTGAGCTTTCTTATGCACTCTTTCAAATCACCTTGTTGGTTTGCTGGGCACAGAACTATCCAGTTCTGTAGCATTCCAGTAACCCTAAAGATAAGCATCTCCATGCTTCTCCACTCAGTATTCTGAAAGTATAGATCATTTCTTAATTTCCTAGTAGACCACAATACCGCAGAACTAACCATGTTAATTACTCCGAATTTTTTATTGCATTACCAGAATCTACCTATATCAAACATATCTATTCCCAGTTTACAGTTCAAAGTTTCTGACACCATTTTCCAACACTGCGTAGCAACTACACAATACTTTATTTTAACTTGTTGTACTTAAAAAGGATTAACCGGAAAAAGGGTTGAGGTAGGAAAGAAACGGCGTGTGAAACTAACTAGCGTTTTGTTTTGTCCGTGGCACACATAAAAATGAGAAATGATTTTAGTCATTCTCAAGAGAAACATTTCTCTTTAGACCTATTGATAGTGATTCTAGCTATTCATGCTCATACTACAATTAAATTCAATCCATGCCGGCAAACAACCCCTAAGTCACAAATCAAAATGTCTCGCTAAGCTCTACATAAGCTGTAGCCGAAATTTTTAAGTTTGACTAAATTTTATATAAAATGATAAATATTTATGATACAAAATTAGTATAGTTAGATTAGATACAACATGAGATGTATTTTTATTTAATTTTTTTTTTGTTATTATCTCTAGGGTGTTGTTTGGTTAATGCTTTATGGACCTCTATAGGTCAACATTGATATCTAATTCCACTGGTTACTGTTTAGTTGGGCCTATTTGTAATGGATAATGGTGTGAAATTGATTCTCTTGTCAGTTATGAGAAAAATTAACCATCACTAGAGACGCACGCACTGGTGCGTGCGCCGCGGACTCCTCATGACTCTAATCTCTTCCTTCTTCCTCTAGGGTTTTAAGTTTATCTTTTTCTTCTCATATAGGGATAGGAACTATTTGTACAATTATCAGTCTGATTTGCTTTATCATTGAGGCATGGACATCACTGGAACCAAACAACACCTTTAAGAGCATGTTTAGGACTGTTGCACCAACTTTATCATAGAGAGCCAAAAAAATGAAGTTCCTAGAATTCCTCTTTATATGCTTCATAGAAGATCTGGAGTTGGCTTTCAATTCCATCTTTTTCTGGTGCAGATTTTGTAGAGTTGTCTTTACTTGGCTAGCAAACCTAAGATTAGAGCAAAAAAAGTTAAGATTAGTGCTAAAAAAGTGAAGCCACAAGCTGCATTTTTTTTTTAAAGAAGATAGAAGGGAGTAATCCATACTATTACTCGCTAGCTGGAAATCCACGTCCGCCGAGGCCAGTTACGGTTTACTCAATGTTTGTCTGCACGTCGGTGCACACGCAAGGGCACCACACGTTTTCGTTGCAGATTTGCAGGTTAGGTTAATTATTATGACCAATAATAGCACTTCCTTTGCCGGAAGAAAATTTGGTGGGGACTGGGGAGACCCCTTGATCCCGAAGTCCGAATTAGAAATTCTTTTCTGACTTGGGCCATATATATAAACAAGTACTACTACGTATTCTTTGATTGCAGGGCTAACTTGATTGATACCTTGAGATTTCATTAGCCGGACGGGTAATGAAAGAGCACACAAATACTAGTATTCTGTTTCAGAAGGACGGGTTCGTGCCATCTCACGTGAAGCTTGGCTGGTTTTCGATGGTCTCGGAAGAAGAGCCGAAGAGGAAGAAGACTCCACTCTCCCAGACGTCGAATTAGGTCGGGAGCACGTGTCGCCAACGGCCGATCCGAGGAGGGCGGCTGCACAGACGCAGGATATACATGGTTGGGTCTGCGGTTTTAATTTATGTTTTTCTCTCCTAGCTACCACTACCAGATAACTGGGAAACAAATAGAGAAAGAATTTATGGATCTGGTGGGAGCTACTTCTTGGAGATGGATTGCCAGGCAAGTGAGTGAGAATAGGTTTGTCATGAAATTCCCAAATGCACAGAAGGTGAAGGAGCTCAGTTACTTTCCTGCTTTGACCAAGAGATCAGTTAATGCTCAGATGAAGATCTCTTCTTGGTCTCCCAAGCTTGGAGCCAAGGGAGAATTGCAGGTGGCATGGATCAGAGTCAGGGATATTTCAATTGATCAGAGGTCTATCAGAACTTGTGCAAAAGTAGGAGGATTGGTGGGCAAGGTCATGGAAATTGATGAAACAACTAGGCTGAATTCTGAGGCAGTGAGAATAAAAATTGCTTGTAGAAATGTGCTCAAGGTACCTAGAGTGGCTGAAGGGAATCTAGGTATTTATCTGCATGATTTCATATTTGAGAGGAAAATAGAGGAAGTTGAGCTCACTAGAACCCTGTCTAGTGGGGTAAAAGTGGGGAGAAATGACCCTCCTGCCAAGAAAGCTAGAACTGAGAATGTGGAAAAAGCTATTGTTCTCACTGGTGGATCTGCTCAACAGGGTGGTGGTGCTGCTAGTGGTACCAATACCAAAAAGGGTGGAGAGCATGATGAGCTACCTCAGGGGAATTCTGGTCAAGAACAGAGAGACAGCTCTGTCAAAGCAACCGAGTTAGATCAAACAAGAAATACAAATGGCAGTGAAGACAAGGAGACTGGGGGAGAAAAAATGACAATGGATGAGACTGAAACTAGTTTGGGGGAGAAAGTGTACATCCCTGAGGAGATACAAGGGTCTGATGGTGACAGTGAATCCTTAAGTGACAAGCTGAGAAAGATAGATGCATATCTGGAGAACACACAATGCTCCCAAGCCAACAAAGAGGTTGAACAACAATAAGCTTGGAATATGGTCATTGGCCCTGATACAATAACTGGCAAACTGATGGAAACTCAGATAGTGAAGAATCAGCTGGGTAGTTCAGAGGAAGAGGTGAAAACAATGTGGTCAAACAGTGATGCTGAAATAACAAAAGCTCTCCCCTTGGTTGAGAAAAATATACTAAATGAAGAATTGATAGCATCTCAGGAGAGTACTATCACTGAGGAACTGAAGAGTGGGGGACAGCTGAGGGGAGGTGAAAAAGATTGCAGTATACTGGGCAACAAGATTGGAATGGATCCTGGGTTGTTGACATCTGTTGATTACACTGAAGATAAGGAGGCTAACCTCAAAAAGCAAGAAGACAAGGAAGCTGACAACAAGAATCAAGAAGCAGTTCCTGAGAAGTGTGAGACTGAGGAAGGATGCTCACCTTACCACAAGCCAAAAATATGAAGCTATGGCTAAAAAAAAGAGCTCTAGAAGGTAACACTGATACAATCCCACTACATAACACTAGTTCTCTTGTGAATCTTTCAAAAAATATGGGAGTAGTGATTAAAGATTTTGATTTTGCTACCCTTAATTTAGTCAATGATATCTGGAATGCCAAAAAAATCTTACATCTAAAAAACATAATAAAAGCATGATCAGTGATGATAATATTATATCTGAGTTTGTTCCTAGTTTAGAGGTAGATAAAAATGATATGAATGATGATGAGGGCTCTGAGCTTGAAAAAATTTTGGGACAAAAGTCCAGAGAATTAAAAAAAAGAGAGGAAAAAAAATCAAAATCTCCCCAAAGGGAAGAAGCAAGACCAGAAAGATCTTGGCTTGCAACTCCAGATTAGAAGAAGAAAAAGCTTTTTCTGAATCTGGAGAAAAAGAAAAGCAAAAGGAAAAATTGAATATCTCTAGTCTTATTTGGAACTGTAGGGGTCTAAAGAAAAAAGGTGTCTCTACTTATCTAAAAAATCTGATTTCTGAGTACAAGTTTGATTTTATTGGTCTTCAGGAGACTATGGTCTCTGATTGTTGTGATGCAATGTTAAGAAAGTTTGATATATATCAGGAATATTTGTGGAAATGGAATCCCTCTATAGGGAAGTCTGGAGGTATATTAGTGGGAATAAGCACTGAGAGATTTGATGTTGGTTCCTTTAAGCAAGGTGAATTCATGTTACAGATGAATTTGTGGGACAAAATAAAAAGAATAAAATGGAATTTGATTGTGGTATATGGGGCTGCCCAGAAGAGAATAAAATTAAGTTTCTTTACTGAACTGTCAAGGTTTTGTGCTTTAAATTCTGAACCTCTCCTAATTGGTGGAGACTTCAATATCATAAGATACTCCAAAGAAAAAAGTACTAATACTGGGGTACATAAGTTTACACCCTTGTTTAACTCCCTGATTAATTTTTATGAACTGAAAGAAGTAGTCATGACTGGTGGATTGTATACCTGATCAAATAATCAAGAAGTTCCCATTATGGAGAAGCTTGATAGAATCCTGTTTACTAAGGAATGGGAAGGGATTTTCCCCAAAGTTTTGGTCAAGAAACTACCCGGAGATATCTCTGATCACAATCCTTTGATCATTACCTCTGAAGGAAATTCCAATCTTTCTTTTATTCAATTCAAGTTTGATTTGTCTTGGCTCAAAAATCCAGATTTTTATCCACTAGTTGAAAAAATATGGGACAAGCCTTGTAATGCTAAATCTGCCTAGACAGAATTCAACAGAAGTTGAAACTTGTCAAACAGTATTTCAAGGGTTGGGGCTTCAATCTCGAGATGAGGAAGAAAAGAGAAATATACAGAAAAGAGCTGATTGAGATTGAGGAGGCCGAGGAAAACTTTGGGTTATCCAGTACCCAGGTTGAGAGAAAAGCCTGGTTGCTGTGTGAGAATATGAAAAGTTTGGAGCTAGAAGAGAACTATTGGTATGAGCGAAGTCATAACAATTGGTTGCTTAAAGGGGATAATAATATTTCATACTTTCATAGTATAGCAAATGGGAGAAGAAGAAAAGGGAAAGTTATATCTTTAGAAAAAGATGGAAATATGATAGAAGGGGATGACAATTTATTGAAACATGCCACAGAATATTATTCTAAATTATTTGGTCCATCGGAGGAATATCAAATACAAATGGATCTCGACATTTGGAACAACATCCCCAAAGTCTCTCGAAAGTGACAATGCTGAGTTATGCAAGGAATTCTCTGAGGAAGAAATCAAAAAATGCCCTCCGGCAAATGAAAAAAACAAGGCTCCGGGCCCCGATAAAATTCCTATTGAATTCTATCAAAGACTTTGCTAGGAGATTGTGAAAGAAGATATAATGGAATTATTTCATGATTTCCATTGTCAAAAAGTTGAAATTAGTAGACTCAACTATGGGATCATCACTCTGTTACCTAAGATTAAGGAGGCCAAGAAAATTCAACAATACTGAGACCCATTTGTTTGCTCAATTGTGCGTATAAGCTGATTACTAAAACTCTAACCCTCGAGGATTGAATCTGTTGTTGATAAGCTGATTCATCAGACACAAACTGCATTCATGAAAGGGAGAAACATTATGTCTAGAATTATGTGCTTACATGAAATTCTTCATGAGACAAAAAAGAGAAAGGAAATTGGAGTTGTTCTAAAACTAGATTTCGAGAAGGCATATGACAAAGTAAGTTGGAAGTTATTATTCACTTGCTTGGAGAAGAAAGGTTTTGATAATACTTGGTGTAATTGGATCAGACAAGTGGTATCCGGTGGGACAGTAAGTGTAAAGATGAATGATAAGATAGGCACTTATATTAAAAGTTACAAGGGAGTTCGTCAGGGAGACCCACTATCTCCTATCCTTTTCAATCTCGTGGCTGATTGCCTCACCAGAATGATATTGAAAGCGCAGATCGAACAAGCGTTCTCTCTGGTCTAATTAGTCACATTATACCAAATGGAGTAGCTATATTACAATATGCAGATGACACTATCATATTAATGAAAAATAGTATTGAGGGTGCTGTAAATATGAGAATGCTATTATATATGTTTGAATTGTTAGCTGGCCTCAAAATTAACTTCAACAAAAGTGAGATCTACATGATTAATGATGAGGGGACATGGGGGCCCATATATGCTGAGATTTTTAACTGTCAAGTTGGTCTATGTCCAATCATTTATTTGGGAGTTCCTGTTAGCCCTAGCAAACTGAAAGTAGTTGAGTGGCTTCCATTGACTGAAAAGGGCAATAAAAAACTGGATGTATGGAAGGGAGGAACTATGTCTATAGCTGGGAGGACCACATTGATCAGTGCTAGTTTGAACAATACCCCAATTTATCATATGTCAGTGTACCTAGTACCCAAAACTATTATCAATATAATGGAAAAATCCAGGAGAACTTTCTTCTGGCAGGGTGGTGGAACAAAGAAGAAATACCACTTGATTAAATGGGAGATTATATGTAAGAGCAAGAAAAAAGGTGGTTTGGGGATAAAAAATTTGAGAAAAATGAACATCAGCTTATTGTGTAAGTGGTGGTGGAAGTTAGAAAGAGAAGAGGGGCTATGGCAAACAATTATAAATCACAAATACCTAAAGAAGAAGTCTATACATGATGTGTCATATAAAATAGGAGACTCCCCAATGTGGAAATTTACAAAACAGGACTGTAGAGATTCGAAGGGGTGACAGTCAGATTTTGGTTTGACCCTTGGTTATACACTGAGTCCTTATCATCTAGATTCCCGCTGCTATTTGAGCTCTGTAATGAAAAAACAATATCAGTGGCTCTGGCTTATTGTTGGTATTTCTTATGCACAATTAAAATACCATTGTAGCATTTTACCGGGAGTATTCCAGGTATCGTTATTTATATTTTACCACTGGGAAACAATGGATAAAGATATTGATAGTTCACCATCATGTATCTACTAACTAATACACCAACTAGACTAAAGTAGGGGTAGATAATAGATGATAGGAATTATGCATATATGACACACATCGGAGAATTCTATGATAAAAGAGTAGATAGCTAAAGTGAGAGGACAACGGGAGAGTTTAAGGTTCCTAAATACTTCTCTATTACTAGGGTTCTATACTAACTAATTCATGGTAGGTAAAGCAATCACACAATAACACTTCGGGACATTGGAACACTAGTCACGGAAACGGGTGAGAAAGGACTAGGAAGCTCCAACTACGGTCCTACAAACACCAACCCTAACATGGTGGAATATGTCGGCCGTCAGGGCTGTCACCACCTGGAGCTACCACAACTATATGTTGGATTGGGTGCAATCTCAGGTAACCTATAGCCTAGACTCCATGTCTACACTATCGATTACTACCCTAGTCACAATTAATAACTAGAGCACCTAATACAGGCGGAGATCCTATGCTAAAGTATAACAACTATACTAACCAATTAAATATAATGCATAAAAGTAAATAGAGAAGATAAAATATATTAAAGCATAAGTCTTACAAGAATAGATACAAAGATATACCAGAACTCTGACGACTCCTCCGAAGACTCCTCCGGAACCCAGGCGTAGCACCGCTCTCCCTAACTCTCAACTAGAACTAATCTACTACATTGGAAAGTCTAGCCCTAATTCTCTAGAGGTGAGAGGTCATCCATTCAAGGGACGCCTCTACATCTCCATAATAATATGGTGCCCCCGGGAGGGGGGTCTGCCTCTCTATTTATAGCCCGGTGGGATGAACGTGCGCCGTTGGATCAAACTGATTTGGGCAACGGTGGAGATGCAAACCCTAAGGCGGTAGGAGGCCGTCTGTCGAAGCGGGCCCCAAATGGGCTCCGGAGAGCGCCGGCCGGCACCAAGGTGGGGCCGGGCGGCCCCACCCTATGGCAGGTGGGCCCCGCCTTTGGTGGGTCGCCTTCTCGTGTCTTCTAGAGTCTTCTAGTGTTGGTTTCGGTGTGGAATTGATATCTTTTGACTCCGGACTCTAAATAGGGCAAACCATATGTCCATTTCGATCGTCTCGACGAGCTCTTCACAATGATGCATTCCAAATTATCATTTGAGATACTTTTATTCTGTGTAAAATTGGATATACCTGCAAAACGATCGAGAACAACACAACTCGTGGAACTCGTTAGAATCAAACCCTACAACTATGCTTTATAGTTGATATCATGTTATATTGAACAATAGTTGATGGTATAAAATAGGCATTAAGGACCGTCAACACTTATGAAGCCAGAAACTTGAGTTTTAGAAGATGGTTATATCCTGATTTGAGGGAGTGTTGGACTAGTATATGGAGTGATGTTATGAATTTTGATTTAAGTCCGTTGAAGGATGAGGTTAAGTGGAACCTGGGAAGTAATAGAAAATTTAGTGTCAAATCATTGTATGATTGGTTGACTGAATCCGAAAATGGATCATCATATAAACATATCTGGAAAGGCAAAATACAAGCTAAAATTAAGATTTTTTTGTGGCTGATTTCTAATGATGCTATCTTAACTAAAGACAATCTTAGAAAAAGGAACCGGCAAGGTGACCCAAGTTGTGTGTTTTGTGACAATGTAGAAACTGTAGACCATCTATTTTTTACCTGTTATGTTGCAAAGACAATCTGGTCTATCATTGCTATATGTCTGGGTGCCAATAATATTCCATGTACATTTTAACAATGTTGGTTGTGGTTTGATAAATGGTTACCAAACAATAAAAAGACTCATGCATGTGGTATTGCGGCTGTTTGTTGGGCTATCTGGAAAGCCAGAAACAAAGCTTGTTTTGAACATAAACTGATTAACAACCCGATTGAGATCATCTGTCATATATATGCTCTTGTAAAATACTGGGCAGGTTTGTTCTTGGAGGAAGACCATGCTCAACTATGTGCAGGAGCTGACTTAATGCTTCAGGTGGCCAAGGAGACACTGGCTGTTCAGACAGCACGACAAGTAGACCAGCTGTTGATTCAAGACGGTCGGGCGGCGGATGATGAAGTCATTTGAGGAAGGGGTGCATCTGAAACCGAGAATCTTTTTCCTCTGGTGGTATTATGATGTAATTTCGAGGGTGGCACTTTTATTTTGCTTTCTGTGATGCCGATGCTGTTCCGGTCTAGCCCCCAGCTGTAGTAGTGGTGTTGGTGATGTTCTTCGAAGTCTTTTTCTGGGAAAGTCTGTCTGAACTATCTTCCTCTAGGTGTCTCTTAAAACTCTTTTGTATCCTGGATGCTGTGTATTTCCGTTATGCTATAATGGAAATGAGATGATCTCGCGTGGAAAAAAAAAACAAATGAATCGTTTTAGTTTATTAGTCGTGTTACGAATAGCTTCTATATTTCTAGTTTTCTACACCACGAGTGATTAGTCTAAAGCTATTTGTGTACGCCACCATAGTTTTTAAGAGCTACTGTGTATGTTTTTTTCTAATGATTTTTTTACGATACTATCGAAGAGATATACTCCAGTTTACATTGCACATGTTTCTAGAAAATAAGAATCTCACTGAAGGAATTGTAGGAGCAGAGTCGTCGCAAAAAAAAAAAAAAAAAAAAAGAATTGTAGGAGCAGAGTTCTAACTTCCATGTAGATCCCACTTGTTATCTTCTATCTGCATGTATGGCGCGTCCTCCACCTGCGCGCATGATAATTGTGCAATTTTATTTTTCAAATGGAATAACCTTGACAAAGAATGAATATGACACAAAGACCCAATATTCAGTAACAGCGCACTATAATGGTATAATAGGTTGATACAAACATAACATATTATAGGAGACACTTGTTCTCAATAAGCCAACATGGATAGGCGGCGGTGTAGCCACCCTAGGGGCGGGGTGGGGCGGCCGCCCCAGCTACCGGCGACCTTGACTCATACCCCGGACCCTCTCTTCTTCCCTAACACCGGCCGCACGGAGCGCCGGAGTGGGGAGCCGGCGAGCAGCGAGCACAAGCAAGCAAGGCAAACACTACGACGCTAGAACATGGAGGAAGAATGGGCCTTTTATCTGCTTTTTTCGGCCCAGTCCATAACTAGACTAACCGGGTGGATCACCAAATTCCCAATTGCCTAATCTCTAGCCAGCCGAGGAGACAGGGACTAATAGCAGACCAGCCACCGTGGTGCCGCGCGGTTGCTCATCGTCAGATCGTCGCCGCGTCGGTCATAGCCGGCCCCGCATGGCGCCCTCGCCCTCGCGCAGCCGCCCGCCTCCGGCCTCGCTGCACGCACATGGTACACGCCTCACCGGCCGGCGAGCAGCAAGCAGGCGCGCTGGCGAGCAGCAAGAAGGCCAGAGCTGTTGCTGCGAATCCTGCCATGGAGGGAGGAGAGGAGGAGGCCCACGAAGAAGGCGAGGATCCGCCAGGTGTTTCTTGTCTTTTGTTTATGTCTTTCTTGTCTACTTTTCCCCATATTGCAGCGTTTTTGCTATGATTTATGTGTATGTGAATGCGGTACATAGTGCTTTTTTTTTTCATTTTCTCGTTACAATTCGCCCTACCTATAATTTTTTTCTGGCTCCATCATTGGATAGGCCATTGTTCTTGATAAGGTAGCCCTTGGACACACAAAAAAAAAAAAAATGAATGTACAACATTCCACAGACAGCCCATTTAGATGAAAGCATATTCCCAACTTCACACAGAAACATAAGATGGTACAGTACTCTATACATGAATAGCTAGCTTTACACAGAAACAGAAGAGGAGGGTACAGTACTCTATACATGAATAGCTTTGATGGTTAAATGTTTCAGCTGAGTTACTATTAACACCATACACGGTAGGATGGTCAACACTACACATCCATCTCTGTCAAGCGCTTGCGCAGAATTGACAGAAGATCATACACAAGATCGTTGTAATATTGGACAATCAAAAGAGCTCTGTAAACTGTGTAAAGGCATGCCACTTTCCATCCATCTGAATCATCAAAGGAGTTGAACTTTCTTCTCATCTAGATCAATGGTTCTGGGCACTGTATTATTTTGCGTTGCACTTCATTGGTCTCCAGATCCATAGCCTTAGCTCTGTTCTATACATAATTGGTGCATCTGCACTTAAATAAGCCAGAGACCATCAGGCAATGCCAAAATATCATTCTGAAACCACTACGATAAAGATTTCACAAAGACATCAAGATATGTATTTCCCATGCCAAAATGAATCAAAATGAAATTGATCACTCACAAATGTAGATCTCACAAATGTAGAGAAACCCTAAACCCTAAACCCTTACCTTTCATTGATCACTCACAAATGTAGAGCTACAAAAACGCTCCAACCTCTGCAACCGTTCAACTTTTTTTCCTTGTTATCTTGTTATAAATGTAATGGAACAGAGCTTCTCCTACAACACAGTCAGATGCCTTTCTTTTGGGAAAAAATGGACATGTATGTGGCATCACAACAGTGGCAATAATGGGTGACAAATCAAAACTAAAACTTTCAGTTGAGAAACATATAAAGACATCAATGTAGGATGACTATAATATGATAGTGGTGTGAATAAGTACTATTGATTATACCCTACTAAGTTAGATGGAAACCACCTGAAATTAGAAAAAAATCATTTATTGGTAATTGTAAATTAAGAAGGAATGAGTCTTGTAGGCTATATTACAGTTTATACACCTTTTTTTTTTCTTTGCTAACATGTCAAATTGCATGTAATATGTGAATTTCCAGGAAACTACTGGAGGATATAGTATAGCTTAGGTAAGCTTGCATATACAAAGACTGTAGTCATAGAAAATTAAATAGGCATACCATATATGCATCTAGCGTCCAACAGGTTGGCATCTGGCTAGTTAGAACCAGGGTTTCACTAACCGTTCGGTTAGCGGTAACCGCCGGCCGGGCGGTAAATTTAAACCGGCCGGTATAAATCGGTTACCGATTTATACCGGCCGAATTCGAATTTGAAATTTGAAATTTGGAGGGGACAAAGGTCAACCGGTTTGAACCGGTAAACCGGTCGGTTAGGGGCGGTTACCGACCGGTTTAAATGGTAACCGCCCCTAACCGGCCTGGTGTCTTTTTTTTTTGTTTTTTACTAGAAAAAATTATTTTTTCCGGCATGACCTTTGCAGAAATTCATGTTGAAGAGCACACAAAACCATAATAAATATTGTGACACAAATACATAGTGCATAAATATATAGTTGGTACCCACCGGCGGCTAACAAAGTCACACCAACGAAACAACAAATAATCCGATACAAATACATGGTCTCATGCACATATCAACGCTGCGATACGAATGGAAAGACCCCCATTCCACACCCTTCCTCATACTCGGCGGTGGACATAAGATTGATACCTCGCAATCGAAGGAGGTCCGCCTTGAATTGTTGCCAAGTTTGGCTGGTCCATGCCGCCGTTGTCTCCCACTCTTGAACTAACAGTAGTATAAAAATGAGGGTCATTCCATTCATAGACCCATCTAGTCGGAAGCTGCATGCTCATGTCGGGGAATAGGGTAGTTGTAAGTATCCCTGTGAGGTACCACTTTGTAGGAGGAAGAAGAGTACTTGTGGAGTCTCATAGTCCGTCGGTGTATAGGCTCTCCCTGCGTGAAGACGGCTGTCCATGGTCTTCATCCTGAGTAGCATGTGTGAACTCCGTCTCGCCTGCAATAAACCATAATTAGAACTCACATAAAACAAACAAATATGCGTAAGTAGGTGCAATGGATACCTGTGAAGTGAAGACCACCACCAGCACCACCAGCACTACTACCACCACCACCACCACCACTACCACCTCCTCCACCACTACCATACCCACCACCACCACCATACGCACCACCGTCACCGGCACCGCACCGCCACCGTCATCATCATCGTCGCCGCCAGAGCTGCCATCGCCGAACTCGATACGGTGGACTACGCCGATCGTCATCGTCCGTCTCTGGCGTAATTTGCTCACTACTTCTTGTACTTTTTTTCCTTTTTTTCCTTTCTTGGGGTTACTTTGTTTTGGTCCGGTCTGGTACTTCCTCTTTCCTAGGTGGGTGTCACCCACATGTTTACGGGCCCAATCACTGATGGAATCATCCCCCGTAGTCCTACGTAGATCTTCGGGGTCTATTTGGTCTCTGCTAACACAAACAAAAAACGCCGTGAATAAATTGTGGTACATAAGTGGCTAACTCAAACATGAACAAAAAAAATACCTGACAATATGGGAAGGCAAAGGGACATCAATATCATCATCATCCTCATCCAAGACTGGATCCGCGTTCGATCTCCCATACTCCATCCATTCCCGAACCGGATTATCCCGATCATAGAATGAAATGTGCGGCGGTCAATAAAATCACCTTCATCACGCGGTTCCGTGACGGGTGACCTCCCAGACGTAGCCGAAGGTTGTAGTTGACATACACAAGCTTGTTTAGTTTCTTGTGCGACAACCGATTGCGAACCTTCGTATGGAGCAAGGCAAAAGTGCTCCAGTTCGCTTTCGCATCCTTTGGAGGAGACACAGCGTGCAACAAGCCGCATAAAAGCAAGACATTTGCAACGACGGCGTGGATCTACCGAATAGCATCCACCAGGCCGCTGCAAGTGAAACCCATTATGTTAGGTACATATACAAAAAGAGAAAAAACGCGTGCGAAGAAATTCTTACATGGGGATGTCTTTGGGTGCGTCGCCATTCTTATTGCCGGTTCGCTCCCAAACTCACCAAGCTTACGTCGAAATATCTCGCCTCCCCGCAATGCCTGCCTTTGCTACTTCAATATCCACCATGCGGCGCAAATGCATCCTTCAATCCTTGGAACATTTCTGGAGTGGGATCCGGTTTGTATGAAAGCGGCGGATTTAGGACAGCCGGCTGCAATATTTGGAAAACAACATACGTTAAATATTGAATATAAACGGCTTGGTAACAAACATAAGTCATGATCATACCCGCACCAACATAGGTGCCTATGTAGACATCAGAAATCACGGGCGTCCAGAATCTTTTTTGTACTCCATCCATGTTGCTACATTATTGCCGAAGAAATCCTCGCATCTCTGTCGACTACCTGAAAGTTGTACACCACATCACACATGTTCGGCCGCTTATCTTGATCAGCAAAGCGAAGGAACTTGTACACTGGGCCGGATCGTGTCGATGATGTATTTCAACCCTCCCCACCACTGTATACTTGACAACCTTGCATGAGCAAAAACGACCTTCTTCAGTCCCTACCCACTTGCTCTGTAAAAAAACTCGGGAGATCCCATCCTTTGCATGAATTTTTCATGTTTCCGGTAAAAGCTCTCGAGGAACATGTAGTTGGTCCCAAATCTAGTGGCATTCCACTTGACCAACTCACCACCAATAGCTTTCTTCATCATTTCATTCAACGAACCATGGTTGTGCAACCAAGTTGAAATACGCTTGCAAGTCTTGATCATACCGTCATGGTCCAACCTGTCACCAATGTCCTTCAACATCAAGTTGATGGTGTGTGCAAGACAAGGTGTCCAAGCAATGTGCTTATGCTCTGCTTAAGATGTTTGCATGCTTTCTTGTAGTTTGAACCGTTGTCGGTGACCACATGAACGACATGCTCGCTCCAATCTCGTTGACCACCTTACGAATCTCCACGATAATAATAGGCACATTTATTAGTAACATCGGAAAGAATATCGAAGTGGAAAAAATTAATAGACACATATGGAAAAAAATAGGCGCATGTGGAAAAAAAATTACCGAGTAGAGGTATGTGGCGATTGACTCCTTTCGATCGCATCAATAGACTTGTGAAACCAGGTGACCCCATTGCAATATATCAGAAAGTTGATCACACTCATTCTAGTCGGGCCAGTCCAAGAATCACACATCAATGTGACGCCAAAAGTGGGCCAATCCTTCTGAAACTTTGCGAACCTAGCCTTCAAGTCTTGCTCGTTCATATCAAGGTACTTGCCATCAATTTCCCTTCCGGTGGGTGACGTGATCCCTTCACCACGCAACAATAACCAAATCATTAGATTAAAGAAATAAAGGTAATGCAACAAGTTCTCCAAGTATAGCTACTTACCCCATACGTGTCTCTCTGACCGCACTTATAAAGTACGGACTATCGGCCTGTCGTCCAGGGATTCCTGCAATATGGAACCACTTTGCCCAACCTGTACCAATAGCTTCCCTGGCATTCCTACCCCTCTGCGTCCATTTGCCCGTATCAATCCTTTGTTGCACCATTCCTCTGCTCCCACCGGCTGCCAAATTATAGTCCTCCACCACCGCAGGAGTCTCCCTCCGTGAACCTGTTCTACCAAACAACCTCGTCAAAGGATTCCCCCTCTGTGAACCACCACCCTGCGAACTACCCCCTCCTCGCTCGTAAGTACCCCCTCTCGCTTCCACCCCCTGTCGGTACTCTTGTTCTTGTTTGGACCGGGCGCAGTGCTTCCCTGCAACATAGCTTCATATTCATCTTCATCGAGACGAGTGTTTCCCTCCGCTGCAGCCGCCTCTTGTGCCATCTTCTTTCGAGCCCGCTCAGAAGATGCCTTCTTAGTCCTGTCAAGATCCCGCTGAAAATATTCCCGGACCTCTGGTGGCACCCTGTTGCAATGCACCACCTCACCCCCTCGCCCAGCCAAATGTTGTTTTAATCTCGTGCAACCACCACCTGATTTCTGAGTATTACAATAGTTGCATCGCCATCCAGGAGTAAGATTCACGCCATGTTCCCACACAATATCTTTCTGTCTTCCTGCCATTGTGCACCTGCGAATGAACATGAAAAAAAACAACGGAACCAATCACATAAATAAAATTTACATAATTTCACACCTAAACAATATGCCTAAATCATTTACAAAATAATACCTACACAACCTACATATCCTACCTCTAATCTAATACCTACACAACCTAATCCTAATTCCTAAATCCTAAAGCAAAATAAACTACATATCCTACCTCTAATCTTAAATCCTAAATCAAATCTAACCTAAATCCTAAACTAAATCTTTCCTAAAACCTATCTAAAACCTAAATCAAATGATACCTACATTCTAAAACCTACCTAAAGCCATTACCTACCTAAATCAAACCTAAAACCTACTCTAAATACAAAAGAAAATAAAAAAAAAAGGAACTTACCTCGGTTCCTGGTTAGCCTCCAAACCGCCCGGTAAACCGAGCCTCCCGGCCGGGAAACCGGGCTTCCCGTGACTAACCGACGGATCCGGGTTGGGCCGGTTAGCCGCCCCTAACCGCCCGGTTAGCCGGGATCCGGCGGCGGTAAACCGCGCCGGGCGGCCGGTTTCTCCTCCCCCGGCGGCGGAACGGATGAGGCGACGGCGGACGCGGCTTTCGGGGGAGGTTTCGCCCCCCGACCCCGGTAGGCATTAAGTGCCCGTTGGGGCCGGTTGGGCCTCACGGGCCTTAATGGGCCATGGCCTTTTTTTTTTTTTTCAAATTTCTAAACGGCAAAACAAATACTAAACGAACTCAAATTTGAAAAATTTTGACACCATTTTATTCTATAAATCGTGAACTATTTTTAGGAATTTTTTAGATTTTTTTTTTCAAATTCAAATTTCAAATTTCAAATCCCTACGGTTTGAACCGGCCCCCGACGAACCGGACCGCACCGGTTTGGTCGGAAACCGGTCAAACCGGCCGGTTACCGTTCGGTTTTTAAAACCCTGGTTAGAACTATTTAAAGAGCCATGCACTATGTAGCAGTGGAAGCTACCCTGACCATGGTTGATAGCAAAGGGCTATAGAGACAATCCAAACTGCAAAGAACGAAGAGTTTCTTTTGGCTGTCATCTAGTATGCTTTGTTTAATGAGGAACCAACTGCCGATTTTTTTTTGAAAATCGTTAAGCACTGGAACTATAATTAAGGAAATAACTTTTTCATTCATGGATAGTTTGGAAGTCTTAATCTTTATGAGCTACTAATAGTCTGTAGTAGTGCCTTCCATTGTGCCGCTCTGTAGGTGCAGAAGCTGCGTGGCAATAATTCAGCTGTAGCTTCAAGGTTGAAAGGAAGCAACACGAATTTCAAAAGAGAACACTATGGTAGGAAAAGAATATAGCACAAATGCTAAAACCTTCCTTTCCCAAATAGCTGCATACAATTGCTACATACAGGTCTAGTGTTTAACCAGCTGCCATAACCATGGTTTCTGTCAATTATAATTATAGTCTTGCGATAAGTAAGGACCAATTTGCAGTATGAACCAAACAAACTATTGTAACAAACACTTCAGAATTGGGACCTGTAAATGCAATCCTATTAGACTAAATAGGCGCAAACTGAAATGCACTGGCTGACTAAATAAAAACTGCCCAAAGAGGGAGTTTTTTTTTACCTTTGGAGGTTCATGATGCGGCAATATCTTGCTTGGAAATTGTGTTCTGTAGTTAGAACCTTGCAATAGCACCTTTAAAGGTTATGATAAAATGTAGATCTCAGAATTAAAATTCAGAATGTGACAAACAAAAGATAGGAAAAAGTCTAAATACCCCCCCTGAACTATTGGCATGTGTCTAACCTAGGCCCTAAACTACAAAACCAGGTATTCTACACCCCAAACTTTCAAAACCGGTGCAATTAACCCCTGGAGCGGTTTTGGAGGGTCGTTTTGCCTACGTGGAGGTGGTTTTGCTGACTGGAGCGCTGAGGTGGACTCTGATTCTGACATGGACGATTGACGAGTGGAAAAAGTCTACATCACCCCCTCAACTATGAGGAGTGGACTATTTAACCCCCAAACTATAAAATCGTCTATTTTACCCCCCTGAAACAGTTTTGAACGCTGGTTTTTTACAGTAACACGGTTTTGTTTTTTCTTTTTTATTTATTTTGAGTGAATCTTTAAAAAATCATAGTAAATCATAGAAAAATTGTAAAATAAAATCTAATTTTATTGGACTCCATATGAGTAGATCTACATAATGAACATATAATATGCCTATCCAAAATAAAAAATCAAACCGATGGAGGGCACAACAACTAACATACATGAGCGAGCAGCATATATTCCACATCGATCGAGTACGACATGTGTAGCATAGATTTATTTTTGATTTATGCTTAGGTTCATACTTGTTAAATATAAATAAATTCATAACTAAGTTATACATATTTCAATGAGTATAAAATTTTTACTACGGTTCAAACATACAATAATTAGCCCACCATAAAAATTTCAGCACAATTGGACCTTAGAAACTACGGCTGTGAATTATTTCAATTAATTATGGAAAAGCATAGATCTAGAGTTATAGCAAAAACTTTATACTAACGTATACCATATTATATGTTTATTGTATAGATCTACTCATATGGAGTTCAACAAAATTAGATTTTTTATTTTATTATTTTTCTATGATTTAATATGATTTTTTTAAAAATTCAGCCAAAATAAATAAAATGAAAAAATAAAACCATGTTACTGTAGCAAAACCGGTGTTCAAAACTGTTCGGGGGTAGAATAGACGGTTTTACGTCGGTGTCAAGAATGAACACCAACGAGTAATCGAAATGAGAGCGCACTTATCCTCCGGATGGTTTCCCAAGTGGACACGGCGATATATACTAGTTCAGGCAAATTACCCTATGTCCAGTGCGAGCGGGGTCGTTACTCAGGAGCTTGTATGGTGCAGTACAAGAGGGGTCGAGAGAGGAAGAGTCTCCCAAGTCTTAGTGTGAATCTAGGTTCGAGGTGAGTTTGTATCGTATGTGGAGTGAGAATGGGGCGATAGTCGCACACGTGCTCCATTGCCCAAGTCCTCCCTTTTATAGTTCGAAGGGAGGCTCACGAGGGGAAGGGCGAGCCTGTGTAGAGATCGAGGAAGCGTGATGACTAAGGACTTGATAATTCGGACAAGTGTCGTGGGCACTGTAGTCGACGTCATCCTTTCCCTCCGCGGGTTTCCTCCTTAGCATCGTAGTCCTTCAGGTGTACAGGGCTATGCCTGAAGATACCGGGGTAGCGTTGTTGACGACGGACGCCGTGGGTCAAAGCTCCCGTCGTAGGAGCGTAGGCTGCGGCGAGGCCAGACGGACAGGGTTGATTCCTGACGCGTCCGGTCTCTCCAGCAGAAAGCGGTTGGCACGGCCGCCACTAGGGTACGTCGGCCACGGTGTCGGTATGAGCGGTGTTTCCTTTCCCATGCTCCCTGCTCCGTCGAGGTGATCGCCTGTGGGGAAGTACGAAACCCGGCGTCCTTGGTGGAGATTTGTACACGGGTATGCCTCCGTACCGGCATGGTGTAGGGGAGCCAGTACCATATATGCCAGGATAGAAGCGTGGGGGCAACGTAAGACCCATAGATTACTTGAGGGTCCCATTTCTCACTGTTCAGGTGCGGGGGTTGCGGCGACGGCGCGTCCTCGTGCCTGCTACGGAATCGTACAGATTCCACCGTATGCCGCGTGCGTACAATGGGTCCGCGTGATATACCCTGGTTGGTATCCACAGGACAGGGTCGTCCTTCGACCCTCCTTAGCGGAAGGGGGTCGGACGAATCGGAGGTCGCTTAGAGGGTCAAGCTCCGATTGGCGGCCTCATCCCGTAGGCCCTGGAAGGCCTTGGTCATGTAGCCAATCAGGTCGTTGCTGGGCCAGGAGCGCCACTACGCCTTAGACCCTTGTAGGCTGGGCCTCAAGTGTACTGATCCTGGCTTGGCAATTTTGTTTTTGAGAGCCGCTTTAACCGGGCCCTTAGAGGACCGTGGTTTTGACCCTCGACAGTAGCCCCCGAGCACGGAGTGGAGCCTAAGGGTCCTCTTCGTGCTGAGCCGTTTGTCGAAGGAACAGCGGAGGGTCGATCTGAGAGTCGGTCCGGGGGTATGCGCGAGCGCACCCACCGGGTGTAGCCCCCGAGCCTTCTGCAGGAGTGATACACTCCTACAGAGGCTCAAATATCGTCAGGGGAATTCTTCAAAGGGGTTACATAGGCCAGTATGGGGTCGTCGTGGTGGCTGCACCTGAGCGCAAGCACCGGCCGTAGCCCCCGAGCCCTCCTTCAAAGAATAGTGTGTACCCATTAGTAGTGATAATGCGTCGGAACAGGACCGTGTTCCGTGAACGATTTTGACTTTGCCCTTTTAATTTCCCGCTTTAGCACAGGAGCGTTTTAGTCTTTGTACATCCCGTTTTGGTACCCAAGACGACGGAACCCGGAGGCTTCGAGGCCATTGGTGAGGGCCGTCTCGGGGCGTGCGACGTGGCGGTACTTCTTCCGTCGCAGCGCTAATAATGCCACGAATAGGGAAGTGGGCGACGTGGAACGCCAAGAGGCATTTTTTTAGATCTGCCCAGGGCGTCGGCCACCTATAAAAGGGTAAGCCGCGGGGCGAGTGGAGTCACTCATCCCTCTCCTCACCATCGTCCTGAGCTCCGGCCACTAGCCTCCCCTCCCTTTCCTCCTTCTTCTTCCACTGTCAGAGGGGAATGGACCGCGGGAGCGCGGCGGAGGGGCTTGTCGGAGGAGCCGCCCAGGGGGGCCGCCGCCGCATTCCGGGGTAATCTTCCGCGGGATTGGTCAAGAAGAGGGTTTTCTTCTTTAACCGGCACCTTGATCAGAGAGGGTTTTTTGAACTGATCTTGAATCTCTGTTCTTGCAGGGTGCTCTCCAGCGTGCCCATCCCCCGCCACCTCCTTTCGGCCCCGGGAGGTGCCGGCCCAGGTAGGAGTGCCGCGGGGCCGATGAGGTGCTTGGCGTGGGCGCCGACGAGGGGCTGGAGTTGGGTCCGCGTCCGAGCTCCAAGCCCGCCTCGATGCGGCCCTGGTCGCACCGACACGTGGGGGAGGAGGCGGAGGACGCCCAGGCCAATCTGGAGGATACCCGATGAGCAGCGTGGCGGGCCGGAGGCCCGGCTCCAGCCCATGCTTCCGGCGATCGAGGCCATTTTGGCCTATGTTCGGGCACTTGGAGATTCCCTACGGGCGGCGGTGGGTCACGTACCGGCCGTATCCGTGTTTGGTGGCCGCGGAGTGCGCCGTGGGCGGCGTCATAGCAGCGGTGGCGCACCACCGCTTCTGAGTCGACTTCGGGGGGAGGGGGGTTCATCAGGCTCCTAGTGGGCGGCGTGTCGGGGGACACAGAGCATCTGGTGCGCCCGATATCACAGGCGACGCCCGGTGCCATCGCGGAGGAGGTGACGGCGGAGGAGGTGGTCCATGACGCTCCCTGAGGCGTCGAGGCGTAGCTTCACCGTGGCGCCCGGTGCGGTTGATGGCCGCGAGCATCTCCATCGCCTCCTCGTCTCCGGGGCACCACCGCCTCAGGGACGAAGTCCATCCGGCGCTCGCGTTCTGTCGACCATCGGCCGCCGTCGGTAGTCGTAGGTTAGGAGAGCCACGCCGATGGCTTTTGTACAGTGCCGCCGAGGCGGTTATTTTGTGCTCCGGGGCGCCAATCTGGTGTTCCCAAGCTTAGCTTGTAATCAGTACTATGAAAATGCTCACTCCAGCTCATCTGTCATGTTCTTCTGAGTCTGTTGCTTGCACCTCCATTGTTTTGCTGATCTTGGTGGCATTCGTGCCGCTCGGACGAATAGGTAGCGTTCGTGCTTCCCTTAGGGTTTTCTTGCTCATCGAAGAGCTAAGGCGCCGGATCCGGTTAGGGTTTTTTTGTAGAGGGTCCGAAAGCGGACAAAACGCCTCTGGATTCCTTTTTGACCCAGCGGCCATGATTAGGCTACTCGTTCTAGCCTGCTCCGTGGGCGCGCCGCCCCGCCTCTCATGCGGTCAACGCGAAGCCCAAAGCCGTCCGGCGGATCACACGGTGACGGGTTGCACAGGGTTTCGACGGGACAGGACGGAACCGTCAGCACGCGTGGGTTGATGGTTGTATGCCACTGAGCGGAGTTAAGGCGCTCAGTAGGCGTGCGCTCGCTTATCCATTCCCTGGTGGGCCTGGGCCACGCCGCCCACGATCCGAAGGGCGGCCGAACGGGCGGTTTCCTCCCTTAAAGACGCTGGGAGGAAGCGAGGGGGTTTTCCAGCCGCACCTGTGCCTCCAACCTAAAGCCAGAAGAAAAACCCCCGAGCCTCCCTCTGCTTCCTGCGCTTCTTCCACCGCCGCCGCCGCCAGCTTGCTCTTCCATCTCTCCCAGCGACAAGTTGCACCTCGTGATGGCGGGCGGAGATGCGTTCCCGTGGCCGCGCAGCACTGTGACGGCGCCGGAGATGGAGCGCCTCGTGGTGGAGGGCGTTCTACCTCCACTGACAGAGGCGGGGAGTGGATCCTGCCGCTCAAGGATGATTCCCCTCGGCCGCCGATGGGGTACATCGTCTTGTTCACAGCCTTCCATGAGCGGGGACTAGGCGTTCCCGTTCATGACTTCGTGCGCGGGGTGCTACAGCACTTGCGTGTCGAGCTCCACCACCTGAATCCGAACGGGATTCTACACATGGTGGTGTTCGTCGCACTGTGCGAGGGGTATTTGGGGATCCCCCCATTATGGCCTCTGGAAGTACTTCTTCGCCACGCAGCTATAGAAGCGGTGGGTGAAGGAGAAGGAAGGGTTGCCGGAGCGCGGGCTCCCCGCAGGGTGCGCCAGCATTGCTCTCCGTGGGGAGCGCGTGAAGTGGTACATGGACTTGAAGATGTCCACGTCGAATCGTGGGTGGCATTCAGGGTGGTTCTACCTCAAGAACTCCGAGATGGCGCCGCTCCCGGACTTCTTCGGTGTGACGTTCGAAGAACGCCCTCTGTTTTGGAGCCACGGGGTGAACCGCAAGGAGATTGAGAAGCTCGAGCACCACCTGGAGGCCATCTGGATTCTGCAGGACCGCGGCCTCACCGGTGCGGGCATAGTGGATGCCTGGCTCCGGCGAGGGGTGGCGCCGCTGATGTCGTGCCGCCTTCGGTTGTGGGAGATGGCCTCGGCGCGGACCTCGATGGTACCATGCTCCGGGCGGCCCGCTCGCGGCCGCAGCGGCCACGAGGCACCTTCGAAACTGCTGGCGGCCCCAAAGGATGTCTCTGGCGCACTGATTTCTTTGGAATCGCCGGTGCCGGGCCAGCCCCCGATGAAGCCGGACGCCGACTCAGTGAACTTCGTAAGCGTGTAGTCGTTGTGAATTCCTTCCTCTTCTTTTATCTTTTCACAAATCCTTCATGGTTTGCCACCTCTGCCCAGCCCTCGGATCTTCCCCTGAAGGAGGATCCGATGCCTCTTCCTCGCACGGCGGCTCAGCGGGCCGCGAACGTGGCGAGCGCTGAGGCTCGCCACGCGAAAGTGAGGCTCAAGGAGAAGAGGGCAGAAAACCGCCAGAGAAAAGAACGAGACCAGACCCCCCCTCACAGACTCGGACGAGGGGGAGTTCAGCATCCGGTCCGATGGGTCCGGACAAGGCTTCGTCGATCCTTCCGACGGGACGGCGGCGCGTGGCAGCTGCTTAAGGCCCCCATCCCCGGCGACGGAGAGGGGGAGAAGGAGAAGGAGGAGCAGGCTGAGGACAACCCTCCGGACCTCGACGAGATGGCCCGCACCGTGGGAGCCGTGCCCGTGATGGGGTCCAGTGGTCCCACACGAGCCATTGAGCCAGGCGGTGGCTCCCGAAGGGAGGGGTCGGCCTGCCTCGACCCCGCCGTTGTCGCGCCCGTAGCCTTCGAGGAGGAGGGGGTCGGTTCGTCCCGACCTCGCCGTTGCTGCGCCTATGGCTTCGGGGCCGCTGGCGGCGAAGGTGCACTGCCCATTGCGAGCGGGACGGGTTCAGCCTCGATGGCTGGACAGGAAGTCAGGGGTAAGGGGAAACGCCCCTGCCCTGACACCGTGGAGTCGGCGTCGATGGGGCCGGTCCCCAAAATGCCGCACTCCACACCCAGGAGGTGAGTTTCCAACCGGGTCTCCTGTCTTGCCTTGTGTATGTGCAAATTCGATTTGAATCGTAATCTCTTTTCTCTTGCTGTAGTCGTGTCCAGACTCCTGGGCGGATCTCATTTGCTCCCAAGAAGGCGCTGAAGAAGCGGCAGGAGGCCGGCGGGCTCGCGTCCCAGCCCTTGTCCACCGGGGAGGGGTCCGCGATGGTGCCCTTCGTGGCTCCGTCCCAAGCAGAGCCCACGGAGGTGGAGCCACTGGCGGAGAGGCCGGGGGGTCTTGCTCTGACGCAAGGCCCGCAGGACGAGGGGCTTTGGAGGTCCGAGCCCTCGGCGCTTCAACTTAGGCGGCTCCTGCGAGGGTGGAGGCGCCCGATACCAGGGAAGACAAGGCGAGCGATAAGGGCGCCGCGTCTCTCCCAGTACCGCCAAAGCCGACGGGGGACGTGCCATCGACTTCAGCTGCAGGCGGCGCTGCTGGGGTGGCGGTTGGAGATGTCGGGGTTCCCCCTATCTTTTGGGGAGAGTCACGCCTGGAATTCTCTGACCCCTTCAATCTGGAGGCGGAGCCCCTGGTGATCGACGATCGCGCCTGAGAGGGAGGTCGTCGTCTCCTTCGAGTCCTTGATGGCGGCCGTGGACCGTGATGCCGCCCATTGTGTGGGCGAGGCTTAGCAAAAGTGAGGCGTTCTACTAGGTATTTCAGCTTGTGCTTTTCCTTCATGGACATCGGGGTCCTCATCTTACCCATGAATCGCTTCTTGTTTAGGCGTCGATGCGGATCAGCCGGGAGAAGTCTTGGCTCCTGTACCGGCAATATCCTCGGTGGGGAGAAGGTTGCGGGGATGATCCAAGACCTCCAGATTCGGGCTAAGGGACGCCATTCAAGACGCCGAGTCGATGGAGGAGAGGTACCTGGCTCTCCTGCGTAGGCAAGAGGTGGACGATGCCGAGATGAGGCGCATCCAGGAAGAGCATGAGCGGGCGGCCGCCCACATCCGTGAGTTGCTCCGTGATGCAGAGCGCTTGCGCAGCCTCGCCGCCGCCGGGCGGAGCAGGATCTCGACCATGACCGCGCTGAGGTGCATTGGCTTCACCGTGAACGCGACGACAGCCGTGAGTCCGAGACCCGGCTCCGGAAGAAGTGGAATGCACTCCGCGATGAAGTCGTCGCCCTTAAAGGCGAGCTGGAACGGGAGCGCCGCCAAAGGACGGAGGCTGAGAACGCGGCTCAGCTGATGTCCGAGGAGGTGGTGACCCTTCGGGGGTCTGTCTCACAGCTGCAGCAGCAAAACACCGGTTTACGGGCTGTAGTTGAGGGTGCCATCGACGGCCTTGGTGTTGCTTCTGCTCCAGACGGCTCCCTCGTCGCACGAGTGTCCCTGCTGCCCAGGCGTGATGGGCATTTGGAGCGTGGCGCCTTTAGGACCGGGGTCCAGGAGCCGTTCGCTATTGTGTGCTCGCATTACGGGAGGAGCTTCAACCTCGACGGCCTCAGCGAAGGGTACTTCGGAGAAACCTCCGAGGCAGAGATCGTGGCCCTCCGTGCGGCTGGTGGCGGACAGCGCCGAAATCCTTCTTGAGCGCTGGCGTAACTTGTGCTCCCCAATGGGAGTAAAAACATTTGTTTGTTTTTGACAATGGGCTTTTAGTGCCCGAAGACTATTACTAGTTATTTTGTAATGATAACCGTTTCATTTTGTTTTAGTTCAAACTAATCCCTTTGCATAAAAAATTTTAAAATTGGATTGCTCTGGTCTTGGACACCCACCGGGTGGTATGTACGCCGTCCCGGTCACGATATCTGGTGTCCAAAATGGTAGATCCTGCCCTTCGAGGCTCTTTTTCAGCTTAGGGACGTAGTAGACTAGCTGCTTTCTATCATAACCATCATAGCTCTAGGGAGTATATTGGTACCCGAGACGGCTAGCCGGACCCTCACCCGGTTGTGTCGTTAGCCGCTGGGGCGTTGATAGGACAACCAGGACGGTTTTTGGGTGCTAGGACCATTTCTTACCCCAACTTAATCCCTAGAATAAGAAAGTTATGGTAGAATCTGGAGCCAGACATGTTGCTTTTTCTTTACTTAATAAAGGAACACGAGTCGACCTCAGGGATCGAGATTTCTTTTAGAGAAAACTCCCAAATTAAGCATCTAGTTATTGAAAGCGGAAAAAGCACTAGTACAAAACGAAATACTTGATATGAAATGAAAAAGGAAAATCTTCAGGGGTAAAAATGACGTAACTGCTCAATGTTCCAGGCGTTTTTGATGAGCTGCCCCTTGTCGTCCTTGAGCTTGTAAGCCCCTGGTCGAAGGACTTCAGCAATAGTGAAGGGACCCTCCCTTGGTGGGGTGAGCTTGTGGCGCCCCTTGTTATCTTGCCGAAGCCGTAGGACAAGGTCTCCAACGTTGAACGCACGCCCCTGCACTCGTCGACCGTGATGCCGACGCATGGACTATAGATATTTGGCAGAGTGTAACAACGCGACGTCGCGGGCTTCGTCGAGTTGGTCCATGGCATCCTCCAAGTAAGTCTGGTTCGCGGGCTCAGCATAGGCTCTGACGCGTGGGACCCGTACTCGAGGTCTGTGGGTAGGACGGCTTCCGCCCCATAGGCCATATAGAATGGAGTATGTCCCATTGCTCTGCTCGGAGTTGTTCTCAAGCTCCACAGTACCGCCGGGAGCTCAGTGAGCCATCGTCGGCCGAACTGATTGAGACGATGAAAAATCCGAGGCTTGAGACCTTGGAGGATCATGCCATTGGCTCGTTCTACTTGCCCATTAGTGCGGGGATGCGCGACGGATGCCCAATCAACACGGATGTTGAATTCATCACAAAACACTAGGAACTTCTTCCCAGTGAACTGTGTCCCGTTGTCCGTGATGATCGAGTTGGGCACACTAAAGCGGTAAATGATGTCTGTGAAAAAAAGCACACTTTGGTCGAACTTGATGGTGGTGAGGGGTCGAGCCTCGATCCATTTCTTGAATTTGTCAATCGCGACCAAAACATGGGTGAAGCCCCCGGGCGCCTTCTGGAGGGGCCCGACTAGATCCAAGCCCCAGACCGCGAATGGCCAAGTGAGGGGGATCGTCTGCAAGGCCTGCGCAGGTAGGTGCGTCTGCTTGGCATAGTACTCACACCTTCGCAGGAACGGACGATTTTCGTTGCGTCCGCTACTGCCTTGGGCCAGTAGAAGCCCTGACGGTAGGCCTTGGCCACGTAGTGCATGGTGCGCCGTGGCGTCTGTAGACGCCTGCGTGTATGTCTTCTAGCAGGGCATACCCATGGGCAGCAGGAATGCACCGGTGTAGGACACCCGAGTGTCCCTTCTTGTACAGATCGCCGTCGATAATGGCGAATGAATTGGCGCGACGAGCCAACCGTCGTGCCTCAGTCTTGTCCACGGGCAAGACTTCACGAATGAGACAGTTGAGATACGGCTTTCTCTAATCATTCTCAGGCCCTGGATCAGGGACTGCCTCCTCATCCACCTGTGTCACTACGAAGACAGCCGGTTCAGAGAAGGGGTCATCTCCTGGGGTCGGACGAATCGCTCCTAGGTCGGAGGAAAGAGGGTCGTCTCTGAAAGTCGGACGAATCGTCCAGGGTCGGAGAGAGAGGGGTCGATCCCTCCCTTGCCGTAATTCACCGACGGCTGGGTGAGGTCCCTGGCGAATATCCCGCTAGGGATGGGCTCTCGGTTTGAGGGCATCTTAGCTAAAGCATCCGCTTCCTTATTGTCCCATCGGAGGACATGACAGAGCTCGAGGCCATCGAAGCACTCCTCGAGCTTGCGTACCTCCTGGCAGTATGCTGCCATCTTTGGGTCGTGGCAGCTTGACTCCTTCATGACCTGGTCAACGACAAGCTGCGAGTCACCGCGGATCTCAAGACGTTTTATGCCGAGCTCTTTGGCTACGCGCAAGCCGTTTACTAGGGCCTCATACTCCGCAACGTTGTTGGAAGCTTTGAAATGGAGTCGAAGGGCGTACTTCATCTGACCCCGAGAGGGGAGATGAAGACCAGCCTGGCCCCAGCCCCGCTTTTCATCAACGAGCCGTCGAAGAAAAGCTTCCAACATTCGTGTTGGATGGGAGCCGAAGGTAGTTGGACTTCGGTCCATTCCACAACGAAATCAGCCAGGACATGCGACTTGATCGCCGTGCGAGCAGCGTAGGTGATGTCATAGCCCATCAGCTCAAGCACCCACCTGGCTATCCGACCCGTGGCTTCAGGGTTCTGAATTACGTCCTCCAGGGGGAAAGACGATACCACGATGACGCTGTGCCTCGAAGTAGTGCTTAAGCTTCCTCTTCGTGATGAGGAGGGCGTATGCTAACTTCTGGATCTACGGATAGCATGTCTTGGTATCAGACAAGACCACACTAATGAAATAGACTGGGCGTTGCACTTCTAGAGTGCGTCCCTCCTCGCTCCGTTCTACGACGAATGCAGTGCTAACCACCTGAGTGGTTACGGCAATGTAGACGAGCAAGGGTTCCTCCTTCGCGGGCGAAGTAAGAATCGAGGGACTGGTTAACAGTTTCTTGAGCTTATCTAACGCCTCTTGAGCCTCATCAGTCCACGTGAACTGATCAGCCTTCTTGAGGAGCCGGTACAGGGGCAGACCCAGTTCGCCTAGATGTGATATAAACTGGCTGAGCGCGGCGAGGCACCCCGTAATATGCTGCAACCCCTTGAGGTCCCGAATAGGCTTCATCTCAGTGATAGCCTTGATTTTGTCGGGGTTGGCTTCGATGCCGCGTTGTGAAACGATGAACCCCAGCAACATCCCTCTAGGAACCCCAAAAACGAATTTTTCAGGGTTGAGTTTGATGTGCTTTGCTTTGAGCCGGGCAAAAGCCAGCTCTAGATCGACTACGAGGTCGTCGGTCTGTTTGGACTTGACAACGATGTCGTCCACATAAACTTCGACAGTCTCTCCGATGAGCTCGCCGAAGACCTTTACCATGCTGCGCTGGAAGGTGGCACCCGCGTTCTTAAGCCCGAAAGGCATGGTTATGTAGCAGTACGAACCGAACGGGGTGATGAACAAGGTAGCGTGCTGATTAGATTCATGCATTTTGATCTGGTGATAACCAGAATAGGCATCGAGGAAGCATTGGGTTTCGCACCCAGAAGTGGAGTCCACAACTTGATCTATGCGTGGTAAGGGAAACTGATCCTTGGGACACGCCTTGTTGAGACCAGTGTAGTCAACACACATTCTCCATTTCCCGCCTTTCTTTTGTACAATGACAGGATTGGCTAACCACTCAGGGTGATACACTTCCTTGATGAATCCGGCCGCTAAGAGCTTCTTCACCTCCTCGCCGATTACCCTGCATTTTACCTCGTCGAAACGTCGGAGATGCTGCTTCACCGGCTTGGAGTCGGTCCTGATCCACAAGGCGTGCTCGGCGACATCCCTCGGTATGCCAGGCATATCCGAAGGCCTCGACGCAAAAATATCACGATTCGCGCGGAGGAAGTCGATGAGCGCGTCTTCCTATTTGGGGTTGAGGGCGGTGTTGATACGCACCGTCATGCTGTCGGAGCAACCAGGGTCGAGGGGCACGAGCTTGGTGTCCCTGTCGGGCGTGAAGGACGCGGTGGCCTTCGGGACATCGGGCATGTCCTGGTCGGTGCCGGTTAGGGTGTTGATGACGTACAACTCGTGCAAGTTCAGCACTGATGAGTGCACGGTATGCGTGCTGAACGGACAGGTATGCGTGTTGAACGGATGAGTGCATGGTGATGATTCCACGAGGGCCCGGCATCTTGAGCTTGAGGTAGGTGTAGTTCGGGACGGCCATGAACTTGGCGTAACATGGCCAGCCCAAAACTGCATGGTAAGAGCCAGGGAAGTTCACCACCTGAAAGGTCAATGTCTCCTTTCGAAAGTTAGTGTGGGTCCCGAAGGTGATGGGCAGATCAATCTGTCCGATTGGTACGGCGTGTTGACTGGGGACGACACCGTGGAAAGGCGCCCCTCCGGGATGAATCCTCGTCCGGCTGACCCCCATGGCATCAAGGGTGTCCTGGTAGATGATGTTGTGGCCGCTCCCTCCGTCCATCAACACCTTGGTGAGCCGCTTGGTGCCGATGATGGGGTCGACGACGAGAGGGTACTGTCCCAGATTTGGCACGTATTCTGGGTGGTCAGACTGGTCGAAGGTAATGGGGTGCTTAGCCTATTTGGAGGGAGCCGAGACGATCAGCTCGACCTGACAGACCATGCGCTGCTCGAGCTTGCGCTGCCGCTGCGTGGCGTAGTAGTCTGGGCCTCCAAAAATCATGAGGCAGTCGGTGACATGAGGAAATCCTAACCTGTCCCCCCTTGGGCGTCATTTTGGGGAGGCGAGCTGGTCTTTCACTTGGTCTCCGCTCTGCCTTTTTCTGCCCCAAAAAATTTGGGGATGAGACGACACTCCCGGAGAGTGTGGTTGATCGCACCCTCATGATGTGGGCACGGTTCGTCAAGCTTCTTCTCGAAGTAGTCGGTTGGCGGCTTGACAGGGGCCTTCTTCTTGCCTTTTGCGTCGACAGCAGCGACCAACTCGCCGTCGCTCTGCCGTCGCCTCTTGCGGCCTTTCTTCTTTTTCTAGCCCTTGCGGTCAAATGGGTCGTCGTCGACGTCCTCCTCTCGCTTGGCCTTGCCGCGGGAGTTGAAGATGGCGCCCACCACGTCTTCTCCCGATGCAAAGCTCGTAGCCACATCAAGGAGCTCCTTGGTGGTACGAGGGGGTCAGCGTCCCAGCTCGTGCACCAAGGTCTTACAGGATGTGCCAGAGATGAAGGCCCCAATCGCGTCTGCGTCGGTGATGTGAGAGAGGCTCGTGCACTGC
Source organism: Chrysopogon serrulatus (assembly GCA_015844335.1). Classification (NCBI taxonomy): domain Eukaryota; kingdom Viridiplantae; phylum Streptophyta; class Magnoliopsida; order Poales; family Poaceae; genus Chrysopogon; species Chrysopogon serrulatus. Next base: position 168,903 of record JADLZL010002779.1, read on the forward strand.
TTGGAGAAGCGTTTGATGTAGTCACGCTGGGATTCGTTCGACTTCTGCTGGCAACTCCGAAGGTCTTATGGGTTTCCAGGGCGCAAGTACGTGCCCCAAAAATTGCCGACAAAGATGTCGACAAGGTCCCTCCAACTGTTGATACACCCCTCGGGGAGGTGCTCCAGCCAAGTCCACGTGGAGTCGGCCAGATACAGAGGGAGGTTGCGGATGATGAAGTACTCATGGTCAGCCCCGCCCGCTTCGCATGTGAGGCGGTAGTCTTCCAGCCACGTGCCGGGGTTCGTCTCCCCGGAGTACTTGACAATGGTGGTCGGCGCACGGAAGCGTCGTGGAAAGGGTGAGCGGAGAATGTGCCGCCCGAATGCCGGCGGGCCCAGAGGAGGAGGGCTCCGCCCTCTGTCCTCCTCTGGGTCGAAGCATCCTCCTCGACGTGGGCTGTACTCCCTAGCCCAGGCGTTGAGGATGACGCGAGCGTCCCAGATGGGCCCGACGTGTTCCTGCATGGGTGGCAAGCTCTTGGCGGGCGCATGGATGGGCTGGAGCACCGACGGCTCCCGGTCTCTGCGACCATCGAACGTGTGGCGGCTCGGGAACGCTTCGCGGCGTCGCGACCGCGAGCTTTGACACTGCAGGCGGCCGCCGATCCTCTGACTACCGTATCTCCCCGCCGAGTCTGCCATTCAGCAGGGGTGGTCGGTGGAGGGAGCTGCTGAAGCAGGGCCGCCGCAGCTGCGACGTTCTGGCTCGCGCGCATGAAGAGTGGAGGGCTGTCGTCGCCTTCCAAGATCCGACGGTGGACGTCACGAGCCATGCTGCGGGCCCGTCCAACGTGGTGGTAAGGCGAGGGATCCTCCCTCCTGAGGTGCTCCCGATCCCGCTCAGCCTTGCAGCGCTCGTCGTCGAGCTTAGCGCGACGCGCGAGCCCTCGCCGCTCTTTCGAGCTATCGGAGTGTGAGGTAGCAGGAGTCGGAGATTGTCGTGGTGAAGGTGTTCGCTCAAGCGCCGGGTCCCTCGTCTTCCGCGACGTCGTCAACCCAACCCTCGGGAGTTTCCACCATGAAACACTCCCAAAATGGGTCGAAGTCACCGTCGTCATCATCGTCGGTGCCGGCATAGTCGTCGGAGTCCGGCATGAAGATGGGCTCGACAAGAGGCCCAGCTGCGGCTACGAGCTCGACATCCTCGGGGGTAGGCTCGATCCCCCTCATGATGAGGTGCGCCGTGGTCGCCACGGCGTTATGATACCTGAACGGGGCCGACGTGGACGCCTCCTGTATGAGGACTGTTCAGGGGATGGGATCGCCCCCAGTAAGGCTCACCATAATGGTTTCGTACCAATATGAGAGAGCGAATATCTCCTCGGTAGTGGGGTACGGCCCCAGGTAAGGTAAGAGCCGTCGGTCTAGCTCTGTCAGCTCATGTATGTCCGAGGCGTTGTGGCTCCGCTCCGGTGCCAACGACACACGGTTAGCGGTCCTTGGCGACATGGGAGCCGGTGCTCGTGGTCGAGCGGGTCCTGCGTCGCATGGCGACGGAGGAGACCGAAGACTCACGTCGTCCATGGCTGCAACAAGGTCGTCGATGGAACCGTGGGTGAGACCACGGCCCGTGCCGTTCGCCCGTGGCTCCTCCATGGGAGCGGGGGCAACGCCGTCGGGGTCAAAGAGGTCGACCGGCAACTCAGGAGCGAGCCAGATCACGCCATCCTCCCTGAGGACGAAGTCCAGGTTCCCAAAACGGATTTGGGTGCCTGGAGCGAGGTTGAAACGATGCATGGCCATCCAGAAGTTTGTTGGTGTCGTAGAAGTGCGCTTGCCCCCCTACCTGGCGCGCCAACTATCGGTGTCAAGAATAAACACCAACGAGTAATCAAAATGAGAGCGCACTTATCCTCTGGATGGTTTCTCAAGTGGACACGGCGATGTATACTGGTTTGGGCAAATTCCCCTACGTCCAGTGCGAGCGGGGTCGTGTTACTTAGGAGCTTGTATGGGGTAGTACAAGAGGGGTCGAGAGAGGGAGAGTCTCTCAAGTCTCAGTGTGAATCAAGGTTCGAGGTGAGTTTGTATCGTATGTGGAGTGAGAATGGGGCGATAGTCGCACACATGCTCCGTTGCCCAAGTCCTCCCTTTTATAGTTCGAAGGGAGGCTCACAATGAAGGGTGAGCCTGTGTAGAGATCGAGGAAGCGTGATGAGTAAGGACTTGATAATTCGGACAAGTGTCGTGGGCACTGTAGTCGACGTCATCCTTTCCCTCCGCGGGTTTCCTCCTTGGCATCGTAGTCCTTCAGGTGTATAGGGCTATGCCTAAAGATACCGGGGTAGCGTTGTTGACGATGGACAACGTGGGTCAAAGCTCCCATCATAGGAGCGTAGGCTGCGGCGAGGCCAGACGGACAGGGTTGATTCCTGACGCGTTCGGTCTCTCCAGCAGAAAGCAGTTGGCACGGCCGCCACTAGGGTACGTTGGCCACGGCGTCGGTACGAGTGGCGCTTCCTTCCCCGTGCTCCCTGCTCCGTCGAGGCGATCGCCTGTGGGGAAGTACGAAACCCGGCGCCCTTGGCGGGGATTTGTACACGGGGATGCCTCCGTACCAGCATGGTGCAGGGGAGCCAGTACCGTATATGCCATGGTAGAAGCGTGGGGGCAACGTAAGACCCATGGGTTACTTGAGGGTCCCGTTTCCCACTGTTCAGGTGCGGGGGTGACGGCGACGGTGCGTCCTCGTGCCTGCTACGGAATCGTACAGATTCCACCGTACGCCGCGTGCGTACAATGGGTCCGCGTGATATACCCTAGTTGGTATCCACAGGACAGGGTCGTCCTCCGACCCTCCTTAGCGGAAGGGGGTCGGACGAATCGGAGGTCGCCTGGAGGGTCGAGCTCCGATTGGCGGCCTCATCCCGTAGGCCCTGGAAGGCCTTGGTCATGTAGCCAATCAGGTCTTTGCTGGGCCAGGAGCACCACTACGCCTTAGACCCTCGTGGGCCAGGCCTCAAGTGTACTAATCCTGGCTTGGCAATTTTGTTTTTGAGAGCCGCTTTAACCGGGCCCTTAGAGGACCGTGGTTTTGACCCTCGACAGTTTCATATTTTGGGGGGTTAAGTAGTCCACTTCCCATAGTTGAGGGGGTGATGTAGACTTTTTTCCACTCGTCAATCATCTACGTCAGCATCAGAGTCCACCTCAGCGCTCCAGTCAGCAAAACCACCTCCACATAGGCAAAACCACCCTCCAAAACCGTTCCAGGGGTTAATTGCACCAGTTTCAAAAGTTTAGGGTGTTGAATACCTGGTTTTATAGTTCAGGGCCTAGGTTAGACACATGCCAATAGTTCAGGGGTTATTTAGACTTTTTCCACAAAAGATAGCAAGGGCTAACTACTTTTATCTAACAAAGATCTTGCAGACCATCACAGGTATGATGCTGAAACTTTATACACATGTATGGCTGTACCATGTACCTCATACTAAATATGGAAACTACTGTTCTTTAATTGATCTAATCCTAGAAAGGAAGCCGCATGTGGCAAAAATGACAATGGAAAATAAAGAATGCTATGCAAAGCAAAACTTCCAATACCTCATATTAGACATTTATGGCAGTGACGGATTGGGATGTTGCTTTTGTGCTTATAAGCACACCGGTCAGAGGAGTGGGGGAGGATGTTTTGGGCTTGCGAGCCTGAAAGACACGGCCTATACTCTGTTTGGTCTGCTTAGTATCGTCGACTGTATGATGATCACGGCAGAGGCAAGATGTCGGGCAAGCATCTTCTTCAGGTGATATCACTTGGAACCGAATTTGGAAGCTGTGTCCCACCAAAAAGTTTGTGTTTTCTGGTGACGAGTGGTCAATAATTTCCTCCTGGTAAAGAAAATTCTAAATCAAAGACACATTGAACCCGTTGCTAATTGTGAAGTCTGTGGAGAGGAGGAGTCCATAAAACATGCTCTGGTGGACTGCACAGTTACAAAAGTCTTTTGGGATTCGGATGAAGTTAGTGGCTGGTATCAAAATACCATCTCTACATCCTATCTCCTGGGCTCGTGGATCTAATTGACTCAAGTTTGTTCCCAGGATACAGCAACGATTTTATGCAGTATGTGGGTGCTTTGGATGGCGAGAAACAATAGGCGCCATGGTGAGAAGACAGTACCGGTGAGAGTTTCGGTTCAATGGGCTGTGGATACAACTTTTTGATCTTTGGCAGTTGCTGCACCCATCCAAGCCAAGAGTTATATCAAATGGCAGTGTGCAATCATGGGAAGACCGGTCAGCGGCTTCAGGCGTCGTTACTCTCAGGGATCATGACGGCCTGCATGAATGCTCTTGCAGCTGAAGCTATATGGCCTGTGTCGATGGCAAAGGCATGCAGCGAGTGCAACTTGAGACCGACTGCCAAGTCCTGGTTAACTTGTGGGAACATCGAGCAGTTCATAAATCAAAAAATGATCCCCTGCTGAGACAATTAGAGGTTCTTACCCAGAGCTTTAAAGGTTTTATTTTTCGTTTTATCAGTAGAAATTGTAATAAGTTAACTCATGAGTGTGCTCATGTGGTATCCAACAATCACCCAGTGGAGGAGTGGCTTTATAACCCCACCTCGTTGAGCATCTCCAACGGTTTTGCATACTTTGTTTGGCAAAATTGAGAGTTTGCTAAGTCTCAAATGAATATGGCAAAGGTCCAAAGAGTCAATCTCTAATGGTTTTGCATTATCACTTGGCAAAAAAGAAAATTCCGGACGCGGCGGCAGGCAGGAGCCACGCGCGCAGGAGGGAAATAGAGCGAGCGTCGAAAATGCCAAGCGAGGAAGGAGTGTGCATATATGCAAGTTCTTCCCTGTTTTTTGCCAAGTTAACAAAAATACAAAGCCCATTTGCAAAACCGTTGGATAGACGTTTTTTAGAATTTTTTTTGCAAAAATAAGAATGCAAAGCTTATTTGCAAAACCGTTGGAGATGCTCAGAGATATCATAGAGCTTGATTGTAACCGTGTTAAAGATTAATGAAGCTTTGGCTTTCCCTAAAAAAAAAAAATATACACAAGTTTCATCAACATGGAACTTTCACCAATAATATGTATGTCCGCTAGTCGTAGGTATGGATCGATGCCTCCGCGCTGCGGGACCACCACCTGGTAGCGAGGGCGGTGGAGATCCATGGAAGGGAAAACTGCCCTGGAGGCGAGAGATCTCGTGTGGTGCGGTTGCAATGGGTGGTGGTGTGTCATGATAGATTTTTCATTACAAATTGATGGATCCTCTTTGGTAACTTTTCAATTACGAATACGAGAATTGAAAGACATGAAAATTTCCAATTCTCTATGACGTCTAGGAGATAGATCGAATATTTTCAGGAACAAGAAAATCAGAAGAATCTTTTTATCTATTCACTACCATTCATCGTCTTCGACTTCTATTAGTTTCTTTCTTCTTTAATGCAATAGTTATAGTTTGATATAGAATCCATTTCTCAAAGAAGTATTTGTTGCAATGCTTCACATTCTCGAACAAATCCAATCGAATAGAATATTTTTTTTTTTGAAATTTGTAAATTGAGGAATAAAACATAGAGCAATTATTAAAGAATACAATCCTTATCCATCTTTTATTTCTTTTTTGCTTCATATACTAAAAAAGAATTCAAAAAGGAAAAAAATTCGTCATGTGGTAGGTCGGTCATTCTCTTGTCACCGAAAAGCTGAAGCGAAGTGAACTTGGGGGCTTAGGGGCCAAAACTATGGGGCACGCCTGTCACTAACACCCGAGAAAGGACACGAGTACAGGAGTGCCAGGCGGTAACAAAATGGAAGGCAAGCAGGAAGGGCGACGAGAATGTGGAGTCGGGCTAGTGTCACTATAAAAGTTAAAATGGTTGTAGATGCCACTAGTCTAAACTTTTTCTTTTATCTTTCATGTCATTCCGTTCACAATCGCTGCTAACGGTGTCGTCAAACAGAGCTGCAAAAAGACGACAATGTTCTCAAGGTAGAGAAGCTAAGCTACGAAAAGACATTCTTGTTCTCAAGCTAGAGAAGAGTTAACTGAAGTCTTGTTTTGATTTCCTCATGTAACACTCGTCATCGATCACATATATGATGTTTATATATCACCACGAAATAATTTAATAAACTCACCATCCGTGTCTGAAATTAAGTAAATAACTTTGCCTAGAAATTCATAGTCATAATAATAACTAGAAGATACCCCGTGGCGTTGCTGCGTGATTTTTAATAATAAACATGGAATTATTTGTTTTCTTTTGGTGTAGCCAATTGTGAAAACATGAGATGTCAAAACTTATGTTTTGTATGACTGCATTAATATACTGTGGATCTCTCTAGAAAACTGGTTGAAGGCATCGGTCTACTAAGCTTGTTTACACATTACAATTTGTAAAATATGGGAGGTTAAATATTAGAACAAATAAAAAGGAGTGGTGCAGAAAGATTTGTGGCACAATGAATTTGAACATATGAGTAAGCTATGCAACCAAAATATATTAACTAACAGAGAGATTAAATCAATTTGTAATGAATATAAAAGAACTTCCAATATAACCATGGATGGATGACATTGATACATACACTGCAACATGCGAACAAACATATGGAAACTGACGTGGCGCTGACATGGCAAAGAAAAAATATTACAAAGAGTAAATTGCACTCATCATACAACAACTATTTAGGTGGGTGCATGTTAGTCTAACATCTTGTAATTTGTTCAATTTAATGCAACAACTATCTAGGTGGGTGCATGTTTGATCCAACATCTTGTAATACGTTTAATTTGATGCAATAACTTGGCTTATTGATACATATATGGTCTAAATTGGGAGCTATACTATTTTGGTTGCAGCAAATTTCACTTAGGAGACATGAAACTTTTACAGATTTGTTTGATACTTCTAAGGAAATCCGTGGAAACTCTGCATTCTGCTAATCCATAAAAGGTGGAAAATTTTCAACTTTGCAACTGTAGAACGTTTCGTTTGTATGTGGCAAATATTGTCCAATCGTAGACTAACTAGGCCAATAGATTCGTCTCGTAATTTAAAACTAAACTGTGCAATTAGTTATTTTTTACTTACATTTAATGCTCCATGCATGTGGGTAAAAACTTGATGTGATGGAGAGAGAGTGAAAAAAGTTGGAATCTAAACAAGGCCTAAATTGAATTTTAAGTTTTTATAGACCTATATCCATCTTCTTTTTCTATCTACTACATCTTTCGATGGTGGCGGCCACATTATATTTTTTTGGTGGCGGCCACATTATATTTTTCTTGGCATTTTATTATAGGAATAGAACTAAAAAATCAAAACCAATTTTTATCAATTTTTTGTCTTTTAAAAGGGATGAAAATAACCTATCAGTTCTTGCTTCTTAAGACACCTAATTTCTTAGAAAACTGATACAGTTTCAGTTAACCAAATGCCTTCCCCAACAGAGTTGCACCTCTACCTCCATGTGATGGACAATCCACAAATCAGCTTTAGCGAGCCATGAATGACCATAGGTTAGAGTATGATGAAAACAATATTATAGTATAGAAGAAAATTAGTCGGTTTAGTATTTTTCATATTTATCAAATCAATGGCAGCTTTTATATTTGATCAAATTCGAAATAATATTATAATGATATAGTAAAAGATTCAAACTGAGTAATGGATGAAATGAATATGCTAAGGTGTAGCTTCTAATGACTCTAATTCAGAGTGTACAAATGTACGCTATTGCAGTGGTTTGGACCACATATGCACCAATAAGACAAGTTCTCGTATTAAATTAAACAAATTACAAGATATTGGACCAACATGCACCCACCTAGATAGTTGACGTATCAAATTAAATAAATTATAAGATGTTGGACTAACATGCACCCACTTGGATAGTTGTTGTATGGTGAGTGCAATTTACTCTATTACAAAATACAATTTGGCCTGCTAAAGCCCACATAGCATGCAGTCCTATTTTAGCCCATTTATTTATTTTTTTTGCCATACAATTCAGCCCATTTTTTTTTTTCAGCCTAAATAATTCAGCCTGACTAATTTTTTGGTCCATTCAATTTAGCCCAAATTTTTTTTTCCAGCCTACACTGTTCAGCCCAATTTTTTTATCAGCCCACACAATTCAGCCTAGATTTTTCTTAACCCACAATTCAGCCCAGTTTTTTTTTTCAGCCCACACATAAGCCTAGAATTTTAACCAATTCAAATAAATATCACCACAAATGATTAAAATATCACAAGCATTCCACAGGTCCTAAAATGCAATATCATTACATTCATCCATATACCAAAGCATTCAATAAGTCTCAAATCAAATCATTCGAAGTCTCAAATCGCAATGCAAATTAGCAAGCAGCACATGAGCTGCACACAACAGTACCAGCATGCAGTAGCACATCAGCTGCACAAAACAATATCAGCAGCCATCCAGAACAGAAGTATCAGCAGCAGCACCTCAGCAGTAAATCACTAAACTAGCAGCCCAGACATAGATATCACCCAAAATATCATCTAAGGCCTAATCCTAACTGAGTATGAGAAATTATTGCTGGGCATTAGATAAATTAGATGAAGCAAACTTGTCGCCAAACAAGTTTTGAAGAAAGCCTTGGATTTTAGTTCCTTGCTGCCTCAGCTTCTCAGTGCATCTTTCTGATCCTCCAATTCCTTCTGCAGGTCAGCCATCTGGGATCGCAGTCCCGCTGAATCCATCTTCTCAGCAGCATGCAATTCACTTCGAAGCTCATTTACAAGATCATTCGTTGCAGCAGCTTTAGCATCTCTCTTCAATGTTACAAACTCCATGCCAACATTGCGAAGAAAGGTTGATTTGGGTAGAACATGAGCTACAGCTTGAACAGGAGTCTTGGGATCTTGCCCTTCTGTTGGTTACCAACATAGGCTTCCATTTGAGCCTAGCAAAAAACACCAAAGAAAATCAGATTTTATGCATGGCAATCAGACAAAACTACAGATACATGCATGTCCATCTCAATAGTATACCAAACAGAAATGGCATAACCTTGGCAAATACAACCAGAGTGCAATACCTAGGCTAACAGACTTGCCTCCTACTTAATATCATAGTAGCAGAGAGCTGATAAGACTAGAATTGATTCACATGATTATATGGTAAAAGCTGAAGCAGCATAAGGCATCATATATATAACTAAACTGATTCAGATTTTAACGGAGTTATATTACTACTACTAGCAATCAATATAGTATAATGGCACTCTAGATAATGGCAGCATAGCAAAACTTTGAATGTCTTAAAATCAAACAATTTGACACAAACAAAATGGCTAGTAGCTTGTATCAGTTATTGTAGTCCAGACATACAATGTTGCTATGCCAGACATACAGTGTAAGTAGCAGCCATCCCATGAATATACAAGTGATCCTCCACCTGCCCTTTAGGTTTGCAAACCCGATTCAAACACTGATGACATGGACAGAGCATCTCTTCATCATCATTGAATCTCTCGAAAACAAAGGTCATGCATTCATTCACCCCATCAACATGTTCCCTGCTGAACATCCTACTCTTGATCCAAGATCTATCCATCTACACCCAATCATGAGATACGCTTGCTCAAAACAAAAAACATATATATGATACTTAACCAAAATTATCAAACATGTGACATGCCATTATTTATATGAAATATGTACACAATAATTGAGCATTGCTTATCTCCGATAATGGGTTAAATAATCTACAGTAATCATTTTGATCCAAGTAACCACAGTCTTTATTTATTTCTTGCTAACAAACAAACACTAAGACATACAAATTGGTATTACCATGAACTATTGCCCTTACATTGGTGAAAATCAGTAAGCAACAACTAGGCACTAAGATGCAAGAATACTTCACTAAAACAAATCAGTACTTTCTTGCAGGCTAGCACTCTTAGTAGAACAAATCAAGGGTTCTCTTGCAGATGCAGCCGAGAACACAACCGTCGGCAACTACTATGCCTGCTCTAGTGGGGAATCAGGTTCCCACACAACCAATGTTGTCATGTGTGTCAAGATGGCCGCGCTGCTCGCCGGAGCCCAGCCCACGCCGGGTCAGCCTGCTCTCCAAGCCGTGCCCTAGCCGGGCCGGGCCAAGGCTGCATCCGGCGCTATGGGCCGCGCCACCGCCGACCGCTATGACACCCGACCCAATTTGGAATTTGGCCCGTGTGGCCCATGTGCATGTTGATGAGATATTGTGGGGGGGGGTTTAGTCCCCACCTTGGTTGTTTAGGGTGGGCTATACCAACATATAAGGCTTCTAGAGTTCATCCCACCATCCCCGGGTTAATCCTTTTACGCGAAGCGAGGACGAAAGCGTAAGTGGGATGCTGGTAGTTGTGGTTCGCTCAACATGCAGAGTGAATCTGAGCCGTTTGGACTCCGGGGCATTACAGAATGGTATCAGAGCCGACCTTCGTAGCCACGGGCACGTGCGGGCCAGGGGCGCGGACATGGAGGTTCATTGCGCGTGTAGGCTCTGCGGGGCGCATGGCATGGCACATGTGCCGGCACTGGGCGCACGGTCGCGTGTGCTAAGAGGGAACGTTCCTGGTGATCATTTGCCCCGTTGTGAGTGTGTTGGGCCGACGAGGACGTCGGGCCCTTTGAGGGGGTGTATGTGTCACCCGGCCCAATTTGGAATTTGGTCCGTGTGGCCCTGTGCATGTTGATGAGATATTGTGGGGGGTTTAGTCCCACCTTAGTTGTTTAGGATGGGCTAGACCAATATATAAGGCTTCTAGAGTTCATCTAACCATCCTCGGGTTAATCCTTTTATGCGAAGCGAGGACGAAAGCGTAAGTGAGATGGTGGTAGGTGTGGTTCGCTCAACATGCAGAGTGAATCTGAGCCGTTTGGACTCTGGGGCGTTACAGAGTGGCCAAATTTCAAATTGGGCTGGGTGTCACATACACCCCCCTCAAAGGGCCCGACGTCCTCGTCGGCCCAACACATCCACAACCAGGCAAACGATCACCAGGAACGTTCCCTCTTAGCACACACGACCGTGCGCCCAGTGCCGGCACATTTGCCATGCCGTGCGCACAATGAACTTCCATGTCCGCGCCCCTGGCCCGCACGTGCCCGTGGCTGCGAAGGTCGGCTCTGATACCATTCTGTAACGCCCCAGAGTCCAAACGGCTCAGATTCACTCTGCATGTTGAGCGAACCACACCTACCACCATCTCACTTACGCTTTCGTCCTCGCTTCGCGTTGAAGGATTAACCCGGGGATGGTGGGATGAACTCTACTCTGCATGTTGAGCGAACCACACCTACCACCATCTCACTTACGCTTTCGTCCTCGCTTCGCGTTGAAGGATTAACCCGGGGATGGTGGGATGAACTCTAGAAGCTTTATATGTTGGTCTAGCCCACCCTAAACAACCAAGGTGGGACTAAATCCCCCACAATATCTCATCAACATGCACATGGGCCACACGGTCCAAATTCCAAATTGGGCCGGGTGTCACAGCCCAAGCCTCACCTCGCCTCCTGCGCCGCCGCCGGGCCGCCTCCCCTCGACGCAGGATCCGGTCAGCAAATGCGTGCATAGATCAAGTGCCAAAGTTGAAGGAGACACATGAAGCAAACCTATTATTTTACATTATATAAAATGAAATGCAATACATATATGAGAACCTTGTGTAGCGCAGTGGTTAGTTCAGAACTTGTAAACCTCAGGCTCTTGGTTTTGAGTCCTCCTGGTTGCACTATTTTTTGCAATTTTAGCAGAATTAAGTTGCGCTGTGGCGGTCTGTTGGGCCGAGTGCATGCCAGCCTATTGGGCGGAGCATGTTTCATAGCTCCCCAGTTGGACCAAGCGTGCTCCTGGGGCTCAATTTAGGCGCTGGACCAGGTCAGTCAGCCTATTTAAACCAAACAAATGACCCATCAAGAAAGGAAAAAATAGGTGGGTTCACATAAATAATAGAGAAAAAGAAAAAAACATCTTGTGATGTGGCAATGTGGCAACAGGGATGCCAACATGGATATGAATATTTAAAATAATTCAACAAAAATGTTGTGACATATAAAGTATGCCATGTATTTATTGCATTAAAAAAATAAGACCTCATGACATAACTTATATCGTCATTGGACTACATTGAGCTAGTTATATGACATTATTTTTGACATACAATTTTTCTTGTCACTAAATCAAAGTGCTTAGAATAAAATGTCATAAATTGGATTATATAGTGACATTAGGACCTATTGTCATACTAAAAACGTCAAAAAGCCACACATCTCTTGTAGTGGTTTTAGCAACAAATGGAAGAAGCCGGAGTTGTTTCGTGCATGTATAGGCTGGGTTCAGCTGGACTGGAAGAAAAATAGTGCGCTATTAACTTATTAAAGAGAAACAGCAGTATTAAGGATTGACTCTTAGGCCCTGTTTGGATGCTAAGTTTTTTTAGAGTTTTTAAGTAATACCATGGTTTTTTAAAATACCTAGGTATCTGGAAGAAGGAAGGTGTTTGGATGTAATTTAATTTGGAGTTTTAGAAACTATAGTATTAACAAAACTGTAGTTTTTTTGAGCCCAAAAAACTCTGCTCCCGACCTCTTTATTTTTTCGACAGAGGTCGCCGCATGCGCGACGCACGTCCACCCGCTATGCGCACCTCCGCTGTCCGTTGCAGTTGTTGCCTGCTGCGTGTGTGCTGCTGCCGGTGCTGCAGCGTCCAACGCACTGCTCGCCGCAGCCCGAAGGCCAAGAATACAAATCGATTTGGTACATGCTTTACTAATCGGTTTCCTCTTTAGATCAATCAATTTGTCCAAGAGATGAGTCCAAATGTATCTGATCTACTTACAAACAGTTGAGTCCAAGTGTTTTTATGTGAACTGTTAATTTATATATCTAAAATATATTTGAGTCCAAGTGTTTTATATGTGTGTGCGTCTATTCAATTCAGGGTAAAAAAGAAAGCCAAGAGCAGACACTGTTATATTTGTACACTTGCATGCAGCCGGACCATTTAAAATTGCCGGCAACAATACTACAACAGCCAAACACATCAACGTATAATGGTTTTTGCTAAAACAGATAAAAACTCTAGTTTCTAAATACTTTAGTATTACATGGTTATGGTCTTTAAAACTTTGGTTTCTAGATACTGTAGTTTCATAATACTGCAACATCCAAACAGGGCCTTAATTGCAAATGGGCAGGAATCACTTGGTTGCAACTTGCGTCTGGCTCTTCGCTGGTGTTGCAGCATATGCAACTTGCAAGAGGTGCAAAGAAACAGCAGAGAAAGCAAAGGCCAAGGTCAGGAAATCAAACGTTTTGGCTAATAGTGATGACGTGGCACGCTATGGGATTAGATAGAATAGGTAGTGGGGTTTATCTTTATAAGAGATATAGATAACTTAATTCACCACTCTAGCCTATGATCCAAAATCATTTATTTCATAACACACTAGCTAGCGTTTACACTACTAGTGACCGTGATGCTTATATCAACTTTCCAAATAAATTTCATAACTTTATCCAGCACGTAATCTAACTTCCACTTGCGTATTGATTTATGGGTAACAGTACTTATATATACATCACACTACTACATTACCATGCATGGGTACTCAGTATTCAATCATTTAAACACGGGTACACAAAAGAAACATAAACTAGATCAGGCCTAAATATCATTCAGCGTGAACGGAAACTTACAAGGGTCTTCCACAAGTACTCCGTATGTAGTACTAGTTCCAAATTACAAGCAGCCAGTACATGTGCTGCTGGGCATTGCATGTTATGCTGGCCTGTAGCAAGGTGAGTATGGCTCGGCCACGGTACGATCGAGGCCAAAATAGCAGTCCTCTTATTTCAAAACACTCCATCTATTCCAGAAAACATTGCAATTCTAAAGCAATAGCATATTTTAGTGTATTAAGTTTGACTAATTATAGATAAAAAACTATAAACATTTGTAATGTCAAATAAACGCTATTAGATTAGTTACCAAATGTATTTTTATAATAAATTAATTTGAAACCATAAATACGAATACTATTTGCTAGAAACTTGATCAAACATGGACTACTTTATCTGATACGTAATCTATAGTTGCATGTTTTTCTGGAACAGAGAGAGTAAAAGTCTACTTTTTTTCTTCTTTAATTTTTTGCGGAAGTCTGTTCTTCCTTTCTGAATCCTAAAACCAGATAAATCACCTACTTTAACTTTTTTAAACCATATGTTTTCCTATTTTAACTTTTTTAAACCATATGTTTTACCTCATTGCGGTGGTTTTGAAGGCAGTTTTGTCTCTTTCTTTTCTATTTATTTTGACTGAATCTTTAGAAACTCATAGTAAATCATAAAAAAAAATTATAAAATAGAAAATCTAATTTCGGTAGACTCCACATGAGTAGATCTACACAATGAATATATAATATGGTATGCTTTAGCATAAATTATGTGCCGTAGAATTTAGATATATGCTTTTCATAATTAATTGGAATAACTCATAACAGTAGTTTTTATGGTCTAATTTTTTTGTGGTAAGATTGCTTTTCATTATAATTAACCGGCCGAAGCCTCAGACATCACCAGTTCCATCACACAAGCTGGAGTTACATGCCACATCTCCAGCCGATGTGTGTTGGTGACCTGTTTAGCTAGTACATGCGCTACTCTGTTACAATTTCTATTAACATAGATAAAAGCAAAATCATGAGAAGCAATCTTCAGTTCCTGAATTTCCTTCAGCAGTGGATCAACAATCGAACGTTGTCCATCCTTCTTCCACAGGTTCACAAGCTCCAGACAATCTGTCTCTAGAATCACCCTGCGGTCACCTCTTGCTCCCGCTAGTCAGAGCCCATCTCTGCAAGCCATAGCTTCCATCATACACGCATCATGTGTATTATCATACAAGTGTGCTTCAGCCGTCAGGAATCGCCCTCGGTCATCACGGATGATACACGCCGTTGCTCCTGCTTTTTCTGGCCTGTAGTATGCAGCGTCAGTATTCAGCTTGACCCACCCTATGTCCGGCGGACTCCAAGTCCTCTGAGCTCGGCTTTCTTCCCTACTTTTCTCTGAGTGACTAATCAGCCATAGATCATGCGCCTTATCCCTGGCCCAGATAACAGCCTGTTGAATACTCATTGGTTGCTCACCATGACGCCTTTTGTTTCTCACCATCCATAAGGCCCACATGCCACACAGGATTACTGCTCTGTCTCTCTTTGAACACAACCCCGATGAGATTAGTAGTCCATGTATCTGGGTTCAGAGCCGGAAGTTTAATCCCCGTTCCTTGCCTGATTTGGCCCCAAAAAAACTTTGCCACTGAGCACACCAGAACATGGAAGATGGATTCCTCTGGATCACCACAATCCTCACAGGCCGTCGTCCGTTCAATATGCCGCCGGAACAGGACTCCCTTAGCTGGCAGGAAACCCTGGATCACACGCCACCAGAACACCCTGACTTTCAGTGGCACTTCCATCTTCCACAGCACCTTCCAAAGACTATCAGCTGAGGAGCTAGCAACCTGATTCTGAGATTCACCAGTCTTCTTTTTGTATAGCAGTTTATAAGCTGATCGAACTGAATACACCCTGAACGTTCAGGTTCCCAGGCCCAGAAGTCCTCCTCTCCTCTACACACCAGTTGTCTAGCAATAGCTTCAGCATCAATTTGCAGAAAGCATTGATTGAGCAGTTGCAAGTTCCAAGTTTCACTTGGATTGAGCAAGTCAGACACTGTCTCAAGATTTTGATTCACCTGTGCTGTGATTGGCCTCCCATCAAAATGATCAGATATCCATCTATCTCGCCATATTCCAGTCAAGTTGCCATCAACAACTCTTTTAATTAGCCCAATCTGCAAGGCTTCTCTCCCAGCCATAATGGCCCTCCATGTGCTACTCACATGTCTCTTTCTGGTTGCTTTCATAAAGTCTGAGTCATGGTAGTAGCGCCCCTTCAACACTTTCGCACAGAGTGATTCTGGATTTGTGATCAATCTCCAACCTTGCTTTCCAAGCATTGCAAGGTTAAAACACCTGAGGTCCTTGAAACCCATGCCTCCTTCAATCTTAGGGTGAGTAAGCCTGTCCCAGCTCATCCAATGAATCCACCGGTTGTCAGCCAAACTCCCCCACTAGTAGTTTGAAATTGCCGTCCTCATCTTTTTGCAAATATTTTTTAGCAGCAGATAACAGCCCATTGAATACGTTGGGACTGCTTGTGCTATCAACTTGATCAGCACCTCACGACCTGCACAACTGGCCTATCTCCCACACCAGCTCTCGATCTTACCTCTCACTTGGGTTGGCAAATATTCAAAGAGCCCACTCAAGCTTCTTCCCGCATTAGTAGGCAGGCCGAGGTACTTTTCAGCAAGAGCCTCCTTGTGGATATCTAGTTCTTGGGATACTTCTAGTTTCATTTCCTGAGAGCAATTAGTACTAAAGAAGATGGCTGATTTTTCCTTATTAACCAACTACCCAGAGCCTTGATTATAATCATTTAGGATTGTCACCAGTCTACTAGCCCCTCTCTGTGACGCTTCTGAGAATACTAAGCAATCATCCGCAAAGAGCAAATGCAATATCCAGGGAGAATGAACACCAACTCTTACCCCTCTAGACACATGCACCGGGCCAACTAACTTGAGGAGACATGATAATCCTTCCGAACAGAGCAAGAATAGATAAGGCGAGATGGGATCGCCCTGCCTAATTCCCCTCGAGGGCCTAAAGGTCTCTGTCAGTACACCATTAACTCGGACAAAGAACGAAATTGAACTGACACACTACATGATCAGCTCCACAAACACTGAATGAAAACCCAGCTTCAGCATGATTCCTCTCAGGTATTCCCATTCCACTCGATCGTAGGCTTTCGCCATATCCAGCTTGATTGTGCAAGCCCCAGTCTGCCTTTTTTTCCTTTTGAGGTAGTGAATGCACTCATAACCAATTAGAACGTTATCCATAATTAGACGCCCCGGGACAAAAGCGCTTTGTTCTTCTGCGACTACCTCATCCAGGACTTCTCTCAACCTCAGTGCTAGAACTTTGGAGCAGATTTTATATAGTACATTGCACAAGGAAATGGGCCTATACACCTTAATTATCTGCGCTTTGTATTAGCACAACGGTCATCTGATTTACCCACTTCCATTGAGAAACTCCAGAATAGCAGAGATAATATTAGCCCCCATAAGATCCCAGTGTAGTTGATAGAATCCTGCTGTAAACCCATCCGGCCCTGGGGCTTTACTAGCTCCCATCATCGAACGGGCTCGTTCTACCTGTTCAGCTGTATATGGTCTAGTCAGTCTCTCATTCATCTCGTCAGAGACCTTCACCGGTACATGATCCAAGATCAGTCCCAGACTGAGTTCTTCCTGCACCATAAACAAACTCTCATAGAAGTTTCGGGCTACGTTCTCAATCTCCTCCTGAGAGGCAGCCACCGATCCATCATCACGGCGGAGAGACTGAATTGTATTTCGTTTGGCTCTCGCCCTCGACTTCGCCTGAAAATAACGAGGTGTTTCGATCGCCATCCTGCAGCCAGTCCATGCGTGCCCGCTGCTTCTCCATGACTTCTTCCCATGACAGAAGTTCAGTCATCCACGCCATGATCCACCTTTCCCTCCGTGAGCGGCCTGACCCGATTGACTTGGCCCGTACCTCAGCCAATTTAGCTGTAGGGACGCTAGAGTTTTCCTCATTGATCCAAAAACATCACGGTCCCATTGTTGCAGATTTTCCTGAACGCATTTTAGCTTTCCTTCCATTTCCTCCAGACTTACACTCCTCGGCCTCGATCCCCAGGAGTCCCGAATCAAGGCCATATAAGATGGGTCACGTTGCCACATATTTTCGTAATGAAAATTCTTTTTCATCCGTTTACTCCTTGTCGTATGCTCAAAACATTTAGCTATAAGACAACAGTGGTCTGACATGGGAGTCTGAACATGCCAGACTTTAATGTCTCGAAATAAATCCAAGAAGAGATCTGAAGCCAAAACCCTGTCTAGTCTCACCTTGATATTGTGGTGACCATCCTGTCGATTATCCCATGTATAGGGTAGCCTGATAAACCCCAGATCCGTGAGACCACATAGGACACTGCCTCTCTGAAACCATTCATCAGCTGTTCACTTCTACCAACTCCACCAAAATGTTCCGAAGCATGCAGGGTTTCATTGAAATAACCCATGCATAACCAGGGTAGAGAGCTACTCCCTTTAAGCATGTGCATGCACTCCCAGCTTCTATACCAAGTTCTCTCCTCAATTCTCCGTAGAAGCCAGTGAAACGCCACATCTCCACCTTCGTGACTGGGTCGAGTACAGCCACGTCAATGTGAAGCTTGTCAAGGCTTTGTAATCGCACATCCACCTTATCCTTCCAAAGCAAAGCAATGCCCCCGCCTCTCCCTCTCGTGCCCACACCCAGCCCATGCTGGTAGCCAAGAGCCCGAAGCAAAGTGTCAACATAATCTGAAAAAAATCGTGTCTCCGACAAGAAGACTAGCACAGGACGATGTAGCTCACATAAGCTACGAAGATCACGAACTGCATCGGGCTGTCCCAAACCCCTGCAGTTCAAACTGAGAATTTTCATTGTGCCCAGTGGGGACTGCTGCATGCAGGCCCGGCCGATTTTGCATTCTGGTTGTTTGTAGTTCTCTTCTGTCGCTTAAGAATCTCAATCATACTCTCCCCATTGGTCTCGGCTGAAGCGTCCAGCTGGTTAATTCTTTCACTAACTCGCCCAACAGGCACTAGAACGTTAGATTCCCCAGCTGGAATGTTGAGATCAGGGGTATGCGGGGTGGTTTCTGCACCCTTAGATTTGTGTTTTCGATGACCTAACATCCCTCCTGCATCATCATCCTTCTGAAACAGCTGGCCCCTAGTCCCCTTTTCCTTTCCTTTTTCCCTTTGCAGCATCCCTAGATTGCGATTGCACCGGTTTCTACTTCAGGGGGACTGAACCTTTTGCTCATCTGTAGCATCCACAATGTCTGACGAGGAAAAAAGTGAATCATGCCCCACAGACGCGCGGCTTGCACTTGGGTTGCTGAAACTCCCCCTGGCCGGCTTTGATGCTTAGGACGAGCCACTCCCAAATGAGTCAGCCGCAGCCCCAGCGAAAGACTGCACCCGTTTCCTCTTCTCCTCCGAGGCCCTCAACTGGACGTCATAGGGCAGTTTTCCGTCGTCATTCCGGCTCACCTGGTGATTACACTCCAATTCCGAGTGCCCCATCACCCCACAAGCGAAGCAGTAGTAAGGGAGCCGCTCATACAGCACAGCGAACCACCGTGGTTCAGCATCATTGCTCATGCGAAGGAGAGCCACCGGTGTAGGGGTTTATCAATCTCGATGGCCAACCGGGCGCGTAAGAACACCCCACTCGCCTTCCTGTCTCCATCGACATCCATCTTGACAACTCGACCAATCAATCCCATCACCTCCCCCCTCGGTTGATTCATCCAACCCAGGGGTAAATTCAAGATCCTCACCCAAATCTCCATATGATCAAACGTGATTTCAGAAGCACTCAAACGTTCATCATAAGATTGCAGGATGACAGCACATCGACCAACCATCCATGGCATGCCGGCTAAAACCCTTTCCATCTCCACCTTGCCTACAAATTCTGCCACGAATAAATTCTCACTCTTGTCCCCTACCGAACGGATCTTCAGACCAGCTGGGTTACCCAGGCTGGCCTCATCGCCGAACGGATGGTGTTCACGTGGATCGCCCCTGGAGATAGCACCTTGCCTACAAGCGCCCACTCCATCATTGGCCTAATTATTGTATGTTCGAACTATAGTTAAAAGTTTATGCTTATTAGACCATGCATGTATAACTTAGTTTTAAATTTATGTAAGATTTATGCTTATTAAAACTAAATAAATCTAAAATTAAATTTATATAATTCAATAAATATGAAATTTTTATTGCAGTTCAATCGTACAATATAAACACGATTTAATCGAGGCCCAGATAGGCCCACTTCCTTAACCCCGCGTGTACATCCCCAAGACCCCAACTCCCATCTCGCCGCCCCTGCCCCTGATCAATGGTTGCGCTCGTGCACAGCGGGATAGTCGAACGGCAGCGCCCGCAAGCTGTCATTGAGCGGGGCGGCGTGGCGGAACCCGTAGGCGCGTAGCACCTGGTCGTCGGCGAACCCCAGCGCGCGGCGCATCCCGTCGTCGCAGCTCTCCCTCGAGTACATCGGGTTCCGGCCGCCGCTGCAGGGCTGGCAGCCCGCGAAGTGCGTGATGAGCGGCCGCCGCCACCCCTTCTTGTCGCCACCGGCGGGCCCCGGGACGACGCCGCTCACGGCCGCGTTCCGCGCCGCCGCGTACGGCATGTGCTCCCGCTCCGCGTGCCGCCGCCGGAGCCCCAGCGCCGGCGCTGCGCGCGCCGCTCGACGGCCTCGTACCGTGCGGCGACGCCGTCGAGGCGGTCCACGACATCCCCACACCAGCCCTGGAAGAAGTACTCCGTCTCGACGAAGGTCTTCGTCCTCCCCAGCCGCTCCCAGTTGTTGAGGAGCAGGTACACGAGCGCGGACTGGTCGCACGCCACGTCGGAGTCCTTGTCGGCGAGCGTCTTCTGGAACAACTTCCCCCACCGGACGTGCTCCTCCGGGTAGGCGGGGCCCATGCTCGCCCACTCCTCCAGGAAGTCGAGCGACCACTGGCAGTTGCGGATGAGGAACACGCCGGCGTTGAGCGCCAGCCACGACTTCCTCGCGATCTTGTCGGGCCAGCCGTACACGACGAGGTTGCGGCCGGCGTACCTGGGGGCGAGCGGGAGGGAGAAGTCCATGTCGGTGAACGCGGCGTCGGAGTCCACCCACCACACCCACTCCGCCTCCGGGTGCGCCAGCATGGCGGCGCGCACAATGGGGATCTTGGTCCAGGAGCTCGTCATGGCCGGGTGCAGGATCTCCCTGTTGTAGAGGAGCTGGATCCCGTGGAGCCGGCAGTAGTCGAGCTTGTTCTTGAGGAACCGCAGCAGCAGGTGGTCGCCCGCGGGCCCCTTGCACGGCTCCGGCTGCGACCCGGTGACCATCACCACGCGCTCCGGCGCGTTCCGGCGGCGGCCGAGCCCGCGCGAGCGCAGCCACCCCGCGCGCTTGGCGTCCCACCCGGTGAGGCGCCGCCCAGTCGCCACGGAGTACGACACCTCCGGGTCGTCGTAGAACGTGCGCGGCCCGTCCTCCGGGCCGGGCACGGGGACGGGCAGGTCGACCAGGCCGCCGCGCCAGCCGGGGTCGAGGACCGACGACGTGCCAACGAGCGCGAGCAGGGCCGCCGCGACGCCGGCCGCGAACACGAGCGCGTCGCGCGCGCGCCGGCGCGTCGTTGGCAGCCCCTGCGGCAGCGCTGCGCCGTGGTGCTTGCTCCCCGCCGAAGCGGAGACGCGGAGCGACGCGGCGGCCATTCCGTGTTACCTACCGTTCGGCGTTCGCGCGGCGTATAGGGCCTAAGCTCGTCTCGATCAGTTCGTCGCCGGTGGTGCGGTGGTGCAGGCTGCGCTAGGTGTGCGGACTGCGGACGTACAAGGAACTTAAGAGCGGGGCTGCAGGTCGGTGTCAAGGCTAGAGACCTGGAGTCATTATTTTTTTTTTTTCGGGTGATCGTGCAATGTGCATATTATGGCGACAAAGTGCTTGGAAGTATCATTTTTATATTTAACTTAACACAAAGTCCAACGGTAAATTCTCGAGATTGGTCAAATCAATAAGCGAGAACTACTCCCTCCTTCCAGGTCGGCCGGGGCCAAGGTACTCTGTATTTAGAGCTTGTAAATACACCTCTAAAATACAGAAATTATTACTTTTGGTTAAAATTCAAACTTTTTGCCAACTCATAAGGCAAGTACATTCCTTTAGTTTGTTCTATCTTTACTTAACCTGGGTACAATAGGCAAACATGTGGGCCTCACCTATGTAATTCATAAATCATAGCCACATCGTAACGAGAAAACCATATTAAATACGTAGTAACTTTTTATAGCAGTTATTTGTGAAACGTTTCGGATCTAGATTCTCTCAAATATTTCTGATGGTTAATCATGATTTGTTCATAAGATCCTTTGACTGGTAGACTAGATTTTCATTCACAAAAAGAATAATTTAATAAAAATAAATGAAAAAATAATCTTCAAAATAACTCAACATTTTTATGGGCTAAGAACAACTTAGATACAACTTATTTTAACTTGTTGCACTTAAAAAGGATTAACTGAAAAAAATATGGTTGAGGTGCGAAAGAAACGGCATACGAAACTAGCTACTAGCTAGGCATACGAAACTAGCTAGCATTTGTTTTTGTGTGGCAGGCATAAAAATGAAAAATGATTAGTCATTCTCAAATGAAACATTTCTCTTTAGACCCATGATTCACTACAAAAAAATTCTCTTATACATGACGGTTTACATTAGTCATACATAAGCAAAAAACACGTCACGGTTAACTTATTATGACGGTTAGAAAAAGGTCATGTATTCCGCGTCATACATTTGCTAAACCAAATTGAGCCGTCACAGATCGACATTTGTGTTCGTCATGGAATATCTGAAAGTCCACTTAGCCCAGGCTCGGCCCAATAAGCTTGTGATAAAATTGACCGTCATAGAAGCTGGCCACGTAGGATGTCATGTAGGATGTTTCTCCGTCACAGATTTAAGTTGCTATGTAAACACCATACCATAGGTTTGCCAACATGGATGGTCACGTGCTTTATCTTTTTTTGGGGCCCAACCGATTATATACAAAAGTCAAATAAAGCCAAAATTTGGTTAGCTCAATTTGGCATACTAGATTTAGCTGCGTGAAAATCACTTCTGACCAAAATGGCCCAAAAAATGAGTACATACAAAATGAGTACATACAACATGAATTTCCAATACATTAACACATCATGTTTTCATCATCATAAAATTTAAGGAAGCAAAAACATAGGTTCTGATCAACCTTCACATCTATTACAAGCATTTTGGGCAATCGGTGCCTCAACTTGAGTCTTTTTGCTGTATATAGTTGCACTCCGAAAAAAATCCATTGCATCAGGTTCCCAGTCTTTGCACTTGTCTTCCTGAAAAAAATCCATTGCATCAGGTTCCCAGACTTTGCTGAGGGGGGAAGTCCCGAGCTTCTCATCTGATGGAGCGAAGATGGATGGGGAGCCACTACTGGAGGGGCTCTACAGCCTTAGGCGCCCCAAGCGCCGCATCTGGTGGAGGGGACGTGTCTTGAGCTCTGCAGCCGAAGGGGAGAGGAGTTGCCATTGCCTGAAGGGGCCGCCGCTGGAGGGCCCCCAGATGCCGCATCTGGTGGAGGGAAGTTAGAGGGCGGAGTGGTGGTGGTGGAAGCCGCCGAATGTGCTGATGAGAGAGAGCTCCAACCAGAAAACCTAAGCCGTCATATATATACTCCATACTGTAATGGGCCGGCTGTGGATGTCCACACGAGCCCATCGTTGATCCATGACCTTTTCTAAATACGTCACCTAGAAACCGTCATGTACCACCAAATTTCTTGTAGTTATTCATGCAAAAACCCATGCCGCCAAACAACCTCTAAATCACAAATATTTATGATACAAAATTAGTTTAGTTAGATTAGATACAACATTGGATGTATTTTTATATAACACCTTTTTGTTATTGTAGATGCTAGTATTCATTTATATACAATCGATCAAACTTAACAAAACAATAAATTAGAAGTTCTTTGGTTGAGGCTTTTTGGACCTTTATCAGTCAATAATGAGATCTAATTCCACTGTTTACCATTTGTTGGGTCTATCTGTAATGGATAACGGTGTGAAATTGATATGAATATGTGAAACATGTACACACCATTCCCCTCTTAGCGCTATTTGATCCCCATAGGCTGTTCTCTCGTTAGTTATGACAAAAATTAACCATCACTAGACACTCATGCACTGCTCTCCTCAGACCTCACAAGCTCTTGAATCCATGGTTTTTGTTGAACCTCTTCCTCCTCCACCCCCTCTTCTTATTTTTTATCTCTCCCTTCTTCCTCCAGAGTTTCAAGTTCATCTTTTTGTTCTCATATAGGGATAGCAACTATTTGTACTTGATAGTTCTGCTTTGCTTTATCATTGAGGCATTGACATGACTGGAACCCAAAAAATAGTATCTTACTCAAAAAAACACCTTCAAGAACATGTTTAGGACCGCTCCACTAACTTCAACATGGAGCAGTTCCATAAGAGTTTAATTTCTAGAGTACTTTATGTGCTCCGTAGAATACATCTGAAGTTGGTCTTCCACTCTACCTTTTTTTCTCACTCACATTTTGTAAAGTTGTCTCCATTTAGCTAGCAAAGTTAAGAATGGAGTAAAAAAATGAAGCCAAGCAGTCCTACACATTTTTTACACAAGCTGTAATTTTTTTTTCCAAGACAGAAGGGACTAATCCATACTACTCGCTAGCTTGAAAATCCACCTACACATTTTTTACACAAGCTGTAATTTTTTTCCAAGACAGAAGGGACTAATCCACACTACTCGCTTGCTTGAAAATCCACGCCCGCCGAGACCAGTGTACAGTTTACTCCATGTATGTCTTGCCTGCACGTCGGTGCACGCAAAATGCGCAAGGGCACGTTTTCGTTACAGAAGAGTTGCGGATTTGCACGTTACCTAGCTTATTATTATCGCCAAGAGCACACCTCCTTTGACTCCGAAGTCACAGAATTAGGATTTTTTTTTTTCTGACTTGGCCATATCGCCAAGAGTACACGTATTGCAGGGTTTTTTTTTTTTTTTTTTTTTTTTTTTTTTAAACTTGGGTATGCTCATTACTCGTTGTCCAACATATCGTTGGCAACTATTACAGATATGTAATCAGGTATCGAGACTGAGATTATCACTTCACCCTCAGTACACATAACCCCAACTTAGCTAGCTCATGAGCTGCTCCATTACATCTTCTACCAATGCAACATGAACGCACGCAAATAAAGCTAGTAAAATTAGCACGGGCTAGGAACTTGATTTCTTCCACCAGGTGACTAATAACAGAATCGCCATACGCCACTGAGTTCAGAACCCGCACCACCTTCTGCGCGTCTGTTTCTAGAATCGGTAATGCTGGGCGCCGGACATGTCCGGCCCCCAACCCTCGCACCACCTTCTGCGCGTCTGTTTCTAGAATCGGTAATGCTGGGCGCCGGACATGTCCGGCCCCCAACCCTACCGGACACGCCCGCGCGCCCGCTCCCCCGCGCGGCTGCTCCTCCCCAGCGAGCTCCTCCAGGTAGGCCTCCTCCTCCTCTCTCTCGTCTCTCCCCTCCTCCTCATCCTCTCCAACTCCGGCGAGCCTCCCCCTCTCTCCTTCAACTCCGGTGGGGTGTAGATTGCCGGCCGGCCGGGGGGGAGGAAGGGAAGACAGGCGGTGGGGTGGTAGGCGGGCGGTTTAGGGTAGGCTGGCGGCGGAGGCCGGGGTGGGCCAGGTCTAGGGCGGGGGGGCAAGGGCGCCAGAGCCAGGAGAAGGAGGCGGCGGGGGGGGGGGGAGGGGCGGCCGCCGCCGCCGCCGAGGGGGGTTCGCCGGAGCTCCGACGAGCTAGGGGAGCTCCAAATAACCCCTGGCGCGGGCGTGGCCGGTGGCGGCGGGAACGAGGGCGCCGGAGGGCCGTGTCGCGGCGTCCGGACGCATGCCGGCGTCCGGGCGTCCGGGCGGCGATTACCCTTCTAGAATCAGGTTGGTGATGCCCATATCTGCAGCTTTTTGCACCCCCTGGAGGCATGCAATCAGCTCTAGCTTGGAAAGCATTCAGCAGAGATGATCAATCTTACCCCTTCCTGACATCACCAACACTAGCATTCAGCAGAGATGATCAATCTTACCCCTTCCTGACATCACCAACACTAGTACACGGATGATTTCTCTTGACGGCATGAAAATATTTGTATTGGCGGTTTTGGACAAAGGACGCCACTGAAAATCAACAGGCGGGTCCCACAACTAGAACCGCCTGTGCAAATAGATTAGCACTGGCGGCTCAGTTAAGAGAACCGCCAATGTAAATAGCCTTATTTACACTGGAGGTTTACTTAAGCAACCGCCTGTGTTGGCCTCGATTAACACAGGTGGTTACTTAAGTAAACCGCCAGTGTAAATAAGGCCATTTACATCGGCGGTTCACATAAGGAACCGCTTTGTGTTGAGTTTTTTTGCACGAGGCGGTTCCTTAAGTGAACCGTCTCTACCGATCCTGCTGTATATACCCCTCCTTCTTCCCCACTAGAACTGTAGCTCGCCGCCACCTTCCATTGGAGGCGATTTTAGAGGTCCAGATTTGAGAAGAAACAAGGGGGAGAGGTTTTGATCTTGATTTCTTCGAAGGAGGTTGCTAAGAAAGGTTAGTTTATATATCTCTTATCTCTTTTTAACCATTCATGCTCAATTCTAGCCAAATTTTAGATTTAGGGTTTCACTTTAGAGAGAGAGAAGAGTAACTAGGTTTTTGCCATTTTTTCATCAAGTTTAGCCACTTTTTAAAACTAGGTTTTTACTTTTGTATCTAGAATTTAGCCTTTAGAGTTACATTTCCA